>CM050517.1:11968500-12186000 GCA_027563665.1 Antrozous pallidus | reverse complement strand
TCTTCATCCTTTTCGTTGCTGAGTGATATTCTATTGTGTGGATGCACCGCCGTTTGTTTACCCCTTCTCTGTTGATCTTGGTGACATGTCTGATTCAGACAGACATTGCATTACTTGGAGGTTCGGCTATTGTGGAGAAAGCTGTCAAAAATGTCTCGGTACTAGTCTCTCTGGACTGGACGCGTGCTTTCATTTCTCCGGGGTAAACACCTGGGAATGGAATGGTGGGGCCGGTTGGTGGGTGTCTATTGAGATACACAATTTAGCCATTCCTTTAAAATTTGTAAAAGAAGTGCCAAACTGTTTTCCAAAGTGGTTGTATCATTTTATATTCCCAACAGCAGCATTTCAGAATTCTAGCTTCCCCACTGCCCCAGGAACATTTGGTATAGCCAGTATTTCCCTGTAATGATAGCTCATTATAGGTTTAACTTTAATTCTTCTAATGACTGATGTTGAATGCCATTTCACACATTTATTTGCCATCTTAGTTTTTTCTTCAGTGAGTCATCTGTTCAAATCTTTTATCCATTTTTATTTGGTTGCTTGCCTTCTTTTTATTAAGTTTTGGAGTTCCTTATATATTCTACATACAATTCCTTTATCATAAATGTGAATGCAAATGTTTCATACTAGTCGGCCACTTATCTTTTCATTTTCTTTCTTTAAAGCTTTATTTATGTATTTATTTTTAGTTAATCCTCACCCAAGGATATTTTTTCATTGAATTTTTAGAGAGAGTGAAAGGGAGAGGGAGAGACAGAGAAACATTGATGTGAGAAACGTCAGAGGGCTGCCTCCTGCATGAACCTCAACCAGGGCTGGAACCTGCCCCCAAGGTGCACACCCTTGACCAGAATTTAACCCAGGACTCTTCAATCGATGGGCCAGCGCTCCATCCACGCAGTCAAACTGGCAGGGGCTCTTTTCATGCTCTTAACAAATCTTTTGAAGAGCAGACTATCTTAATTTCGATGAAGTCGAATATATAATTTTTTTCTTTTGTGGTTCAAACTACTTTTTGTTTGTCCTTTTGAAGAAATATTTACCAAACCCAGAGTCACGAAGAGTTATTTCCATGTTTTCTTCTAGAAGTTTTATAGTTTTAGGTTTTATATTTAGGCCTACGATTCATTTTGAATTAATTTTTAAATATAGTGCCAGATATCAGTCGAAGTTCATTTTTTTTACAGATGGATATTCAGTTGTTCCAGTATCACTTCCTGAAAAGTTGATTCTTATCTTGGCGCCTTTTGTTGAAAATAAATTGAGCATATGTGTGTGCACTATTTCTGGACTTCCTATTTTGTTCCATTGATCTACTGGTCTATCAGGTGTATCAATTTGCACATTTGATTACTGTACCTTTATAAACCAGATAGTGTAAGTTCTCCACACTGTTCTTTTGCAAAGTGATTTTGGCTACTGCAGCTCATTTGTCTCTCGACGTGAATTTTAGAATTGCCTTCCGTTTCCACATAAAGCCTGCTGGAATTCTGATTGGGATTGCATTGAATCTACAGATCAGTTTTGAGGGAGAATTAACATTCGAACAATATTGAATTCTGATCCATGATCAAGTATACATTTCCATGTCTTATTTTATTTCTCTCAACAATGTATTTTAATACTTCAGTGCACCCAGTCTTGCACATATTTTATCCGATTTATCATTGAGTATTTCATAGTTTGTAATGCTATTACAAATGTGTTTTTCTGGTCATTTTGGATTAACTGGAGGTTTACCAATTGTATTGATTTTTTAAAAAATTTTTTTAAAATATATTTTATTGATTTTTCACAGAGAGGAAGGGAGAGGAATAGAAAGTCAGAAACATCGATGAGAGAGAAACATCGATCAGCTGCCCCCTGCATACCCCCCTACTGGGGATGTGCCCACAGCCAAGGGACATGCCCTTGACCGGAATTGAACCTGGGACCGTTCAGTCTGCAGGCCAACGCTCTATCCATTGAGCCAAACCAGTTAGGGCGCATTGGTTTTTCTTAAGCAATCAACTTTTTATTTCATTCATTTTTTCTTCTTTCTGTTTTCTATTCATGGGTTTCTGCTCAGATCTTTTTTATTTTCCTTTCTCCTGTTTATTTTAGATTTATTTTAATTTAATGAGTCTTACTGTTCAGATTATTACAATTGTTCCTCTTCCCCCCTCCCCATAGCTCCCCTCTAGCCAGTTCCCACCCCACCCTCTGCCCTCACCTCCCCCACACTGTCCTCATCCATAGGTGTACGATTTTTGTCCTGTCTCTTCCCACATCCCCCCCATACCCCTTTTCCCCTGAGAATTGTCAGTCCGCTTTCTTTCTATGCCCCTGATTCTATTATATTCACCAGTTTATTTTGTTCATCAGATTTTTAATTCATATGATTTTTAGATTCACTTGTTGATAGATATGTATTTGTTGTTCATAGTTTTTATCTTTACCTTTTTATTCTTCTTCCTATTCTTAAAGAATACCTTTCAGCATTTCATACAATACTGGTTTGCAGTGATGAACTCCTTTAGCTTTTTTTTTTTTTTAATCTGTGAAGCTCTTTATCTGCCCTTCAATTCTGAATGATAGCTTTGCTGGGTAGAGTAATCTTGGTTGTAGGTTCTTATTATTCATCACTTTGAATATTTTTTGCCACTCCCCTCTGGTCTGCATAGTTTCTGTTGAGAAATCAGCTGACAATCATATGGTTGCCCCTTTGTAGGTAACTAACTGTTTTTCTCTTGCTAATTTTATTCTCTCTTTGTCTTTTGATCTTGGCATTTTAATTATAGTGTGTCTTGGTGTGGTCCTCTTTGGATTTCTTTTGTTTGGGGTACTGTGTGCTTCCCGGACTTGTAAGTCTATTTCTTTCACCAGGTGGGGGAAGTATTCTGACATTATTTCTTCAAATAGGTTTTCAGAATCTTGCGCTCTCTCTTCTTCTGGCACCACTATAATTCTGATGTTGGTACGCTTGAAGTTGTCCCAGAGGCTCCTTACATTATCTTCAAATTTTTGAATCTTTTTTCTTTTTGATTTTCTGGTTGAGTGTTTTTTGCTTCTTTGTATTTCGAATCTTTGACTTCATTCTTGTGTTCCTCTAATCTGCTGTTAGATCTCTGTATAATATTTTTTATTTCAGTCAGTGTATGCTTAATTTCTAGTTGGTCCTTTTTCATATCCTCGAGGGTCTTGCTAAATTTATCAGCCTTTTCTAGGAAATTCTTGAAAAATCTTATAACCATGGTTTTGAATTCTATGTTCAATTATTTGCTTTCCTCCATTTCTTTCATTTGTGACCTGTTTCTTTGTCTCTGCATTTTGGCTGCTTCCCTCAGTTGATAGAGTGGCTTTGTGTGCTAGGTGTCCTATAGGTTCCAGTGGCTCTTCCTTCCCAGTTACCTGAGGTGGACATTCTTGGTGCACCTCTTTGTGGGCTGTGTGCACAGTCTTGTTGTAGTTAAGTCTTGATTGTTGTTGGTATCACTGGGAGGAATTATAATGGAAGGACTGCTGTATTGAAGACACCTTTATGGGGCAGGATTTGCTTCAGTGGTTCTTTGGTGCTCACTGAGTCTGCCTCTTGAATGTGTCACTGATGGATGTGAGAAGTTGAAATCTGGTGTCATCTCACACTGACCACTGGGTACACTGGCTTCTGGATCTCCAATGTGTGCAGGTCAACTACTGTCTGTGGCGACCCAGCAGGAGCTACAGTGAGGTCTGCAGATTTCTCCTGGTCTGACCAGAGCTGCAGTTTAGGTTAAGCTGCGGTAGGACAGGCCATTTATATGCAAATGCAGCTGCATACAGCTGGGCGGGGCAGAGTCTCAGGGAGTCACTAGGGCGTGGCAAACAGTGATAGGTTGCCAGTCAGCTGTCTCTGCATCTCCATGTTTCCAAGTCCCCGCATCCTGCGTCCCAGCACAGTAAACAATGATTCCTGCGCACAGCTCTGCAAGAAAGCCATCCTCACTTTCTAACCTGATGGCAGACAGTCCAGCTTCTCCCTGTTGGGGTCTGGGTCCCCAGAACCTTGCTGGAAACTGGAGTTCAGAGTAATGGGGAGCTGTGCCTCCCTTCGGGTTGAAAGAAACAGCACACCCAGTTGCCAACCACAGCCTGATTCGTGCGCCTCTGTACCTCAGCTTTTCTGCGCTTGTGCACATCTCAATGCTCTTTTCTCTTTCTTTCTAGTTGTGGAACTTCTACTCAGCCAGCTTTCCCATGGTTCTGGATGATAGTCGTTTTGTCTTTTAGTTGTAGTTTTGGTGTAGTTGTGAGAGGCAGCATGTACAAGTGTATACCTTATGCCACCATCTTGGTTTCTCCTATTTTATATTTCACTTGCCTTTTCTTTTCTAGTTTCTTTAGGTGGAAGTTCTGATCATTGATTAAAAATTATTTTTTCTAATTAAGGCATTTGGTGGAATAAATTGCCCTCAAAGTACTGTGTTGGCTGCATTTTACAAATTTCAATATGTGTTTTTCTTTTCATTCAGTTCAGAATGTTTCCTGGAGTGTGGTGGTGATGAGGTTGAGCATGAAAGGGCCTCCCTCCCTCCTGACCAGGGTTGGATTTCAGGGGTGTGCCCTCTCCTGCACTGCGCCTTCTGCCTTCCCAGCCACGCAGCTGCACGCTCTGCCTGCACACTCTGCCTGCTCACTCTATCTGCACAGCAATCCTGTCAGCCCCACAGAATCTGGAAGGAGCAGCACCTCCGACTTCCAGGACAGAGGGGCTAGGCTGAAGAATACGCAGTACCCTTCTGAGGATGAGGGCTCCTTGTGGCACACTCAGGAATGTGCAGACACAGGTGGGTAGTCCTCTGGCACTTCATTGTGGAACTGCAGGCTGTCTGAGAATGACCTCTCGTGGTCTGCACTCCTCCTGACGCAAAGGACCTGGTGGGGCCATTATGTCTGTCATGTGTCCATCTATCCTTGGATTCATTCCTTGCCCTTCCTCTGTTATGCTCTGCTCTGAGCCACAGAGATGACAGCCTGCAGCCTGCATTTCTTGGGCTCCTTTCTCTGCAGGCTTCCATCTGCGTTCACTGGTGGAGGCCGCTGGAGGGAGATGGCAGGGCAGGAGGAAGGGAGAGGCCAGGATGTTGCTGTCCCTTCCTCTTTGCCTTGGGGAGCCTCTGTGGCTCTTGCTCCCCTAGATGGCCCTCTCTCATGAGCACAGTTTCTGTTAGGCAGCTCCTGCAGTGGTTTAGTTCCTGCCACATGGTCCTGGCTTCAGGCTCTGCTAACACCACCTCCTCCTGTTTTCCCAGGGTTGTATACCTCTGGGGTGTCTCACCATTCCATTGGCTTCTCAGTGCTTCTACCACCCATTTAATCCATTTCCTGTAGTGAACCCTCTCCCCTCCCCCCCTACACACACTTGGGAACTCTCTGAATTTTCCCAATTGGCCCCAACTTAGAGAGTCATCATTCAGAATGGGGTGGCTTCTTTGGCTAGAGTTTTAGGACAAGACCCCATGAGATTCTGGCTTCTTTCATGGCTCAGCCGCCCTTACCTGGTCCTAGGCATGAACAAGTTCAGGCGTGTCATGCACTGTCCCGCTTCAAGGCTCATCACTCACACAGTCAGAGTGAACAGTGGCCCGTGAAGGTTACCATGGGAAGCCCTTCTCCGACAGCAGGGCTGGCTTCACTCACTGCACTGGCAAGATTGGATGTAGCTTTTAGTAGGAAGAACTACGTGGGGCCTCTTTCCTTGGGGAGATGGGCTCTGTCTTAAGAATCTGTTCTTGTTTTGTCTTCCTGCCAACCTCTCCCTGATTCTTTGGAAACAATACACCTGCTTCGGGGAGCTGTTCCTTCCCCCCCTCTGTGGTCCTCATGAGCCTGTCAGTGACCACAGTCCCCTCCCCAACAGGAGTACTGACGGCCCAGGCTTGGTCCATCCGTGTGTCCAGTGATTCATTCAGATGAGTATGTGATCCAAGAGAGCCACCAGAGCCGTAAGACTGATAAACTTTGCACAGTCCCTTTCCCACTGGGGCCCCTGGCGCCTCCCATTCCCATCTGCCCTGCTCTCTCCCAGCCCTCCCGCATGGAGAAGACCTCTCCCAGTGGTCAGTGTGAGATGACACCCTGAACAGGGAACACTGAGGCCAATCCGCAGCGAGTCGCAGAGCTGAGACAGAAGGAGGGAGACAGAGAGGCCCCTGGTGGCATCCGGTGCCCAGCTTCCCCCCGGATGCTGAAATCTTGCTTTAATTTGACAAAACCGGAGTGTTCCTTCCAGCTATGCAAGCCAATAAATTCTTCTCGGTCACTAACGCGATAGACACAGAGCTCGCCGAATTCTTTGTTAGGAAAGTGAGACCTTGGGCAAAACCCTCCGTTCCTCTCACAGAGCAACTAATGCTAAGAGAAGGGAAATGGACCAGTTAGTAGTTTTTCTCTCCTTTCCCCAGTTTAATTGAGACACGATTGTATACGTTTGAGGCACATGGCATGATGCTCTGACTTATATATATATATAGTTGACAGTATGACGTATGACAGATGTGTCCCATTTTCTCCCTGTTTGCCCCCCTCCATCCAACCCCCACCTGCTTCCCTGGGCCTTCTCCATACTATTGTCTGTGTCCATAGGTGTTGCATACATGCATATACATGGTGGGTGAAAGTAGGTTTACAATTACAGTACAAGTAAATAGTAAAATAATTTATCACTTGTGTTTTATGACAGCCATTTGAACAGGTATGACATGATATCTCACTGTGGTTTTGATTTGCCTTTCCCTAATGACCGGTGATATTGAGCATTTTTTCATGCCCGTGATGGCCTTTATTATATCTTCTTTGGAAGAATGTCCATTCAAGTCTTTTGCCCACGGTCCTTGTGGGTCAGGAATCTGGACGTAGCTGAGCTGGCTGGGTCTGGGTCAGGCCACACGTTCTATCGCTGTGTGTGTGCCCGATGCGTGATCACAGCCAAGATGTTGGCCGGAGCTACGGTCATCTGCAACCGTGACGAAACGGAAACATCAACCCCCCAAGCGGATCCCTCGCATGGCTAGCTGTGAGCAGGGGGCCCAGAAGGCTGTCTGAGTGCCCCCCTTTCCAGAGGGCTATCTGAGTGTCCTCACACCCCTGGCAGCTGACCTCCTCCCTCAGAAAGAGTGATTTGAGAGAGCAGGGTGGGGGCCCCTGTGGTTGGGACCTGGCCTTGGAGTCCACACACCTGGGAAGCTGGAGACCATGTTTCCATGAACCAGGCCTCATGCTTATTCCATCTTCCCTCAGTCATGGTTAGACACTCTAATCGCCAGGCTCTTTCAAGCTCAGCACTGTGTGGCGTGCATCATCATGCCCACTTGACAGGTGAGGAAGTCGACTTGGAGAAGGTAACTCTCATTCTCAGGATGCCCTCTCCAGTGAGCACCCTGGGCCCTGTCTTCTGGCTTTAGGCCCTGAGCTTCAGGTCCCCCATGCTGCTTCCTACAAAGCAGGATGCAACCGGGAGCAGGAGACCCGGTTCCGACTTAGACACTCCACTCCATGCTGTAACCTGGCAGTCACTTCCTGTGACAGATGCTGTGGACCGCCTGCCTGTGTTCGGCGGCACTGAATCTGCTCCAGGTGTGTTCCCCAGCATGGAGGGAGGTTTGGAGACGGCGGAGCAGGGCCGGGCGGCGCTGCTCCTCGAGGTTCTCAGAGCCCCAGGCTCCTTCCGGCTCTGCTCTGCCAGGCCCAGTTCTCACGATCCAGGGCAGTGGCTCCCACACTCTCGGCAGCAAACGGGGAAAGCACGGGAAAGAGAGCACAGACTTGCCAGCCGTGAGGGAGCCAACCTGGGAGCACAGCCTCTGGCCCCGTCAGGCTTGCCAATGCCCGTGGCTCTGGCCGGCGTCCTGACAGCAGCCAGCCTCACAAGTGACCCTGAACCAGACCTGCCCGCCCAGCCACGGCCGCATTCCCGACCCGCAGAACTGGGGAAGAGTCAGCGTGCACTGTTTTAAGCTACTAGATTGTTTCTGTTTTGTGATATAGTGATAGATGACAAATACAGCACTTATTCACTAAATACTAGTTTTCTCTTCTTTCTGGCGAGACAGACCTTCTCTCCCACCACGTGACTCTCATTTCCTGCAAGTGCTGCCCCTGAGGTCTTAGGCGGCACATGTGTGCTCCCTGGTGTAACAGGCTCTGTGTGAGCCCAAGGAGGGAGTGAGGCCCAGCCTCACAGGCCTCCAAACCCTTTGTCCTCCTCAGGGCACATGTTGTCACTTGGGGGTGATGTGAAACCAGGCATGGAGAGGGCTGCGTCCCCACCCAGCCAGGTTGCTAACCAGACTTGGGAGCTCGGGAGGCAACGTCATGGTCCCTCTGAGCCTCAGTTTCTTCTTATGTAGAACAAGGGGACAGGACCGGGGAACCCCCTTTGCCTCCTGCCCATTCTCACGTGTAAGTCAGGAACATGAACATCCTTTTCTTGAAGCACAGCATTTGCACGTCAGTTGCACACTCGTAACCAGACGGTTCAGGGCACTGCAGACGCTGAGCACATTCATCCAAGCAGCACCCAATGACGAGGCGGACGGGTGCCCGCGCCTGCGGTCACGATGGGTCACTGCTGACCCCCAGCACCCTGGCCGGGTTCTCCTGTCCTTGTATTTTGTGTTTGGCTTTGCTACTCAGCTCCGGGTTTGAGATTTGTCCATGTTGCTGTGTGCACTGCCAGGTAAAATTCCATCCTGGGAACGCAGGATTGGTTTATCCATTCTGCCATCAGTGGACAGCTAGGTTTCCATTTGGGGGTTATGAGTGAGGCTGCTGTGGACATGCTCATCTGTGCCTTTTGGAGCATGCGTGCACCCATGCCTGTTTCAAGTGTAACTAGCAGGGAATCGCTGGGTTGGATGCTGTGCATCTGTCCCCGTTAGATTCTGCCACAGGAGGAGCATGAGCGGACACCCCCAGCCGTGGTTACCAGCGTTCCTGGTGCCCAGTTCCCCTGTGAAGTGAGCGGATCCCGTCTACTTACAGGCAGCTAGCCTTCACCCTGAGAGGGGGGACGCCTGAGGGGTGGGTCAGAGGAGGGAGTACAGCCTGTGGCCGTGGGAAGCTTTGGGAAGGGTCATCTCTCACTTTCCCCCTGAACTAAGCAGGTGGAGCGGCAGAGGTGACCACTCCACAGGGCTGAGGCTGAAACTCGCCTTCGCTCTGTGGATTTGTCCCCACGTTCTCCTTACTGGGATGTGGAAATTGCTTGGCCCCTGTGACTGGTCCTGGAGGCAGAGTCCAAAAGGTGCCCTGGGGGGGGGGGGGGGAGAGGCGGCGGCAGACCTGGTGGCCTCCCCTACAAAGAGCCCCTTTTCGCCCCAACAGCAGGTCAAGCCGGGTCTGGCCGCAATCACTGCCAGCCTTCGCTGGGTGATGGGCCTGCCAACCCCCGTGGGCATCTCCATCCCTTGCTCCCACCAGCAGCCAATCAGGCAACAAGTGCTGCAGGTGGACACTCCTTGGGAAGCGCCCTCAGCCAGGCACAGAAGGTTTGTGTATAAACACCTTAGCTCCCCCAGAGGCACCCAGGATTGGGGGCCAGTCCCCTCAGTGGTACCCAATTTGATGACATGCCCTTTATTGGCTGCCCCCCCTCCCAGTCTCCCCCATCTCCCTGAGACTGTTTCCTGGAATCCCATCCTGAACAAACTCATTTGTCCTCAGAACCTTGTCTAAGACTTGTCCGGGGAGCCCAGCCTAAGGCCGCCTGTGACCACTCTGGACAAAGGTGTGAGCAGACCCACCAGGAGCTCTGGAAATGCCCCCTCTTGCCCCCCGTAAAAGGAGCAGGAGGAGAAGGCCTCTCCATCCCACGGCCTTTTTGTTCTCTCTCTCTCTCTGTGTGCCTGACGCCTGGGCTGCAGCAGCCACTTTGTGACCGAAGGGCAGGCGTGGCCCACATGCTGAGGATGACAGAGCAGAGGGATGACATCTCTGACCCTCCCCATTGGCTCGGGGTCACCCACTCTGCACTTCCTGTTAAGGAGGTGATACATGTCCTTACAGATTAAGCCACTTTTACCTGGGTTTTCTGTTGTTTGCAGCCAAAAGCATCAATTACTCTCCAGGGCTTGTCCCAGAGGTGTCAGTGTTGGAATGCACATCCCCACACTGCCACCCAGAAGCTCCCCATCAGAGGCCCCAGAGAAGATGCCAGGGGTGGACGGGGGCAGACGGGCCACAGCTTGAATGCCACAGGTGGCTGAGGACATGGAGCTGAGAACCAGGGTCCCAGAAGGGACAGGGACGTGTGGGCAGCTGGTATCTGGGGTCCCAAGGACAGAGGGTGGAGAGGGCAAGAAGGCAAATCCCCCATTAATCTGGCCAGGGTGAGCGTTGTTATTGTTATTATTATGAAGTATCTCAAGGCTCACACTTATCCTGGTCTGGCCGGGCCCCATTAATGGCCCCATAAATCCCAGCCATAAAGAGTAATGGGGGGAGACAAATGAGATAATTAGGAATAAATCTCACCGAGGTGTCTATTCAGCAGCGTCCCTGGAACTGGCCAATCTTCTGAGCCATTAGCTGGGCCCCTAATTAATGCCGAGCTGCCCGGTGCGGCTGCAGAGGCTCCGGCCTGGGAGGGACCCGGCTGCGGGCACACGGGCCCCCTCAGCCCTCTGCAGGTGACCTTGGGAAGAGCTAGGGACATGTGCCCCAGCCTGCCTGCCTTCTTTGCCGTCTCCAGGGCTTATGGATGCTTTGTCTGCATTGTCCCATCTGCCTCCTTATCTCTTTGCCTCCTTTCTTCATCTCACTCCATCTCCCGTCCACCTTCAATCTCTACTTCCCTTTCTTTTTAAAACAGATATTTTTATTGAGAGAAAGAGGAAGGGAGAGGAGTAGAGAGACAGAAACATCATCAGTTGGCTGGCTCCTGCATGCCCCCTGCTGGGGATCCAGCCCTGGCATGTGCCCTGACAGGGAATTGAACCAGCGACCTCTTGGTTCCTGGATCAATGCTCAACCATTGGGCGACACTGGCCGGGCTAATTTTCCGATCTGGTTACCGGCCCGGGGATGAGCCTCAGCGCGTTCTCTGGCCCCCTGAGGTGGCCAACCTGAGGAATGCCAGGTGGGCCCAGCGTGTGACCCCCCCACCCCCACCTGTCTGCAGTATAAAGGAATGAGGCTGTAGCCCAGAGAGGCACCCCCACAGGTGGGGATGTTAGAGGGTCAGGGAGAGGAAGTAAAACTAGGTGAGGATCCAGGAAGGCAGGGAGGGGCTTTGCTCTGGAGGAGGTGGAAGGTGAGGGGATGGCGGGGACGGCAGAGGGGCTGTGGCCATAAGTGTCATCTGTGCT
Source organism: Antrozous pallidus (assembly GCA_027563665.1). Lineage (NCBI taxonomy): Eukaryota > Metazoa > Chordata > Mammalia > Chiroptera > Vespertilionidae > Antrozous > Antrozous pallidus. Next base: position 12,174,670 of record CM050517.1, on the reverse strand, counting down.
GTGTCTCCTTAATCCTAGGAAAGTCAAAATGTGGGAAGGAGCATAAACAGAGGTGACAGGAGGAGGTCTGTGACCTCTGTCCCCTCTGCTGCCCCCTGTGTGGCCTGAGGTTCCTGTCCCTGCTTCTTCCCCACCCCTCCTTGCGCTGGGCCAGTCCTGAGAGCCCCATGCCCATCTGCTTTCCCACTGCCCGGCAAGTGTCCGGAGGGCCTCGGGGAGCAGCCCTCAAGCCCCTGCTGCTGCCTCATCTCCCTGGGGGGTGGGGACTGGCCAAGGCCCCAGGCATGGCTGGCTGCAGGCAGCCCAGCTTCGGGCTAAAAGGAATCCCATCCCAGCAGCTCTGAAGCCAGGGGCCGGCAGGGCCTGAAGCTGGCTTTGCCCCCCCTGGGTAGGGGCACGGAGAATGTGTGACACGTGCCAAAGTCCAGGCAGAAGTGGATGGAGGCTATGGATGCCGAGGGGCAGGCTGACCACCCCTTCCCTCACAAGCCGGCCCCCGGCTCAGCTACTTGCTGTCATGGGTTTGGCACACAAGGTCCCCCAGTGCACACAGGCAGTCCGGGCCAGGAACAACTTAATTTGGCCTCACCACCTTCTCCTCCCACACATGTGGTAATGAATGCCTGTTTTGGCTTAGACATGAAGGGGGCCCCTCAAGCAGTCTCTTGGGCAAAAGGGGTGGGTCTGCTGCTCCCCAGATGAAGGAGAACCAGAGAGGCAGGCCCGCTCCCCGGCCACCACCAGATTTCCAGTCTCACTGGGGTCCCCTTGCAAATCTGAGGAAACGGAGGTCCAGAGAGCGCAAGGGCCTTCCCTGGGGCCCGCAGCAGAGCCGGGCAGGACCTGGCCGGCCGGCAAGCAGAGACCGGGAGTCAGCGGGGAAGGGCAGGGAGTGGAGGGGAAGGGTCTAGAGCTCAGGCTTCCCCTGAAGGAGGTCTCGGCAGCATTGCGTGGGTGGGTGGCCTCTAAGACAAATGCCATCTGCTTCCCAGCAGCCATGAGGGCTTCCTGGGTGAGATGGGGGTGTCGGGAAGGCAGGGCAGCCTGGGTGAGGGGAGTGGACGCGGCTCCGCAGCACCGCTCTGGCTGCCCAGGGCTGGCGGTGGGTGCAGGCACTGAAATGTGCCGTGGGTGAGGGCATGTGTATGTGTGTGCGCTGTGTGTGTGTGTGTGTGTGTGAGAGAGAGAGAGAGAGAGAGAGAGAGAGAGAGAGAGAGAGAGAGACTGTGGAATGTATGTGAGTAGTGACTGTAAGGAGAGTCCATGTGTATGTAAGTGAATGACTGTGTGTGTGAGTGAAAGACTTTGCGAATGTGTGTATGTGTGTGTGTGTGTGTGTGTGTGTGTGTGTGAGAGAGAGAGAGAGAGAGAGAGAGAGAGAGAGACTTTGTGGAATGTATGTGAGTAGTGACTGTAAGGAGAGTCCATTTGTATGTAAGTGAATGACTGTGTGTGTGAGTGAAAGACTTTGCGAATATGTGTATGTATGTGTGTGTATGTGTGTGTGTGTGTGTGTGTGTGTGAGAGAGAGAGAGAGAGAGAGAGGGAGCGCGAGCTGGGGGAGGCTGGCTAAATCCTGCCTGTTCCGCCCCCACTGGCCCAGCCTCTCTGGTTTCAGCCTGGCCCTAAAGAAAACACGCTGGCGGGAGCCTGCAGCAGGAAATCACTATTTGGATTGCAGAGGCGCCTCTTCCTGCCCCCATGGAGGGGAGAGGCCAAGGGAGGGGGCCTTCCTGCCCACCTGGACCAGACCTCTGGCTGGTCTGTAGCACTCCCGCCACCCCCCTCCCCCCACAAACCTTGGCCCTCTGGCCGCCCAGAGTTCCCCAGACCCCAGCCTCAGGAAGAAGACCTGAGGCTGAGCCCTCCCACCATTGTCTGTCCTCAGGACAAAGAGCCACTAGCAGCCGCAGGGGAGTGGCCGCTCCCTGAGGCCCTGGGAACAGACTGGCACACCCTCACCCAGGGCCACTGGGCAGCCTGTCGGTCACAAAGGCGCACACCTGAAGCCCAGCACTGCCACGTTCAGAAATATTCTCCCTGGAGCTCGCTCGTGCGAAAGGACGTGTTGGAAGCCCTGTTTATAACAGGGGAGTCAGGGGAAGGGGCTGAGCTAGAGATGTAACTCGGCGGAACTCCTGGTAAGAAAGATTCCGAGACCAGTGGTTACGAGATAAGAAGAGAACACGACTATGTGTATAGGATTTTGACATTTTTGTAAAAAAAAAAAAAAAAAAAAAGCAATATGTGCAAATGCTCGTTTATGCCCAGATTAGACTTTTGACCTTTGGACTGTGGGCATGAAGTAACTAAGCACAACTGGAAACCAGCGAACAGAGAAAACATATATTGAGGGTGTAGCGGACCGAACGGGCTTCTCTCCTGGCTTTGACCCGGTGTGGCCCCGGCAGGGAGGGCAATTCTCTCTGTGTCCTGAGTTTCCTGTGTGGCCCAGAGGTCAGACAACCTGTGTTCACCGGCAGGGGGCGGCAGGCGGGGTGGCAAGAGAGATGGGGGGGGGGGGGTGGAGGCCCTCTCACTGCCTCACATTTCCTCCGGCTGCAACGGCAGCCACTGCCACGGCCAGGCTGCTCCCCCGTGACATTCCTTAGGCGAGTTACGATTTCATTTGGCCCTTTTTCCGAGCTCCCTCCGTCCTCCCAGACCACGGCAGACTTTGTTTCTGGAAGCAGCGGCCGCCAGTTTCCCACGAGATCTCCACTTCCCAAGGCCTCTTCAGCCATGTCTTCTCCTCAAGACGACCCAAGTCAGGCCGCGGGGCATCCTCTGGCATCCTCTCACTCCTCCGGGCCCCTCTGGCTTCCTCCGTTTGGGATGGGGCGGGGAGGCTCGGCCCACTGCCCCAGGGGGACCTGCAGTGCTCAGGCCTGCCCCTGCCCTGCACACCCAGGGCACTGGACACACACCCGGGAGGCCCCTGCCAGTCCAGTTTCTTTTTGGAGGCGACTGAACTGGGCGGTGGCCCCCACCCAAGCCTCCCAGTGCAAGCTCAGGCTGTGCTGGGCCCAGGGTCGCCCCTCCCCTGGACATGGCTCTGCCACGGACATAGGTGCCACCCTTGGAGCTGGAGCCGTTGCTGGGATGGCTGGAGTCCACAGATTAGTCAAAACCTGGACACATCTGCTGCTAATCCTATGCCGAGGTTAACTCTTCCCTTTCTGGACCTCCCTCCCCTTTGGAGGGAATAGGGAATAACGGCGGGGAGTTGGTCCCCACTTCGCCCTTCCCTTACTGAGAAGCCAGAGGAGGGAGGGAAGAAGGAAAGCCCCCACCCCGCCAAAGCCTCACCCCACTTCGTAGGGGTGTGGGGAGTGTTTGCTTTTCAGAGTCGTGGTCCCTGGACGTTACTTAGGAGTTCCGCGGGAATCGGAGATGACAAATACCTTTATTTACAGCAACAAATGGAACAGACCCTCCCTCCATCCCCTCCCCCCTTCCAGTCTTTTCTATACCCTTCCCCTCCCGCCCCGTCCGAGCCCAGCTCTGCGCGCTGGGGTCACCGTATGGGTCTCCCGCCCACCCCCACAGCCCAGGAAAGAGGAGCAGGGAGGGGCGGGCTGAGGGCGGGGTGGGCGCCTCTTTTCACATTTTGCTGCGCTCTCAGCCTGGGCGCAGCGGGAGGCGGGCGCCGGGGGGGGGGGGGGTGCAGGCGGAGGTAGAGCAGCGCACAGCCCCGCCTCCCACGCCCCTGCCCTCCCCCGACGTTCACAGTGTTCCGCACCCTCGTCCCCGAGCGGTCCCACCCTAGCCCCCCGCGGCCAGGTCCCCGGCCGGGAGGAGGAGCGCTCCGCCGAGGCCCCAGCTGCTGGGACTGAGGTGGTCCCCGGAGCGCCCCCCCCACCCCCCCGGACTGGGGTTCTGCAAGGTCCCGGGCGGGGAGGGAGAGCGGGAGGGGGCCGCCCCCGGGGCCTGCGGGGCCGCGGTCAGGAGGAGAAGCAGAGCCCGCAGCACTCCATGCAGATCTCCAGGCAGTCGGCCGACTCGCAGCAGGCGTCCAGGATGCCGCAGTCCAGGTCGCAGGGCAGGTCGCAGTCGGCGCACTCGCCGGAGCCGCAGCAGCAGCAGCAGAGGCACGAGTCCTCGGAGCTGCAGGAGCCGCACGTGGCGCAGTCCAGGACGATGTTGCACAGCGTCAGGAACTCGCAGAACAGGCAGGACAGGATGCAGTGCACGCAGCAGTCTGCGGGAGGCGCGGGAGAGCGGGTGTGGGGGGAGGCCGGCCGGCCCCGTCACTGAGCGCTCAGTGCCCAGCAGCAATGAAACTGGAGCAACCAGCAGTTCTGGGAAGTGGGGGCTGTGGGGAGCCGGCTCAGCAGACTGACTGACACACATCCGCCTGGTACTGTGGAGTGAGGGGTCAGCCGGGCAGTGCTTAACCCTCCTGGAGAGGGGACACATTGCAGGCACTGTTCTAATGCCCGGCATGAATCAGACTCACTTAAACTTGCACAAATCCATGAGGTGGGACTACGATTAACCCCGCTCTACAGACCAAGAAACGGAGGCAGAGAAATCACTTCAAAATATAGCCAGAGCCGGGGCAGTATGGCTCAGTGGTTGAGCATCCACCTATGAACCAGGGGCTTCCGGCTCGATTCCCAGTCAGGGCACATGCCTGGGTTGTGGCTCCATCCCCAGCGTGGGGAATGCAGGAGACAGCCAATTAATGATTCTCTCTCATCATTGATGTTCCTTCCTATTTCTCTCTCCCTCTCCCTTCCTCTCTGAAATCAATAAAAATATAAAATATATGAAATATAAAATAGCCAGAATCCTCCCACGCTGCTAATCTCTGCCAGGGCAACTGCTTCTCCACTCCCCACCCTTTGACGCCCCCTCCGGCCATCCACACCCCGCACACCAGGGACCCTTAAAAACTTGGATGGGATTCTGTCCCTCCTGTGCTCAGAACCCTCCAGTGGCTGCTGCCTCAATGGGAGTAAAAGCTAAAAAGCTCAGAGTGGCCCCCATGGTTCCATGTGATTGGGTTCACTGCCCCCTCTGTCCCCCGTGTCCCTTCTCCTCCTCACACAGGCACTACTCCCCCACCTCACCCCCAACCTGGAGTGCTCTGGCCTCAGATAAATGCAGGTGCTCATTCCCTCCCCTCCTTCAGTACCCAGATGCCACCCTCTTTAATAATGCAACCTGCCCGCCCCCCCACCCCATCTGCACCCCACCCCCTTGCCCTGGCCTCCTTCACCTGGCCCCAGTAAGACTTGTCACTTCCCACTGCACTACACGACGTTTCCTCCCCACTAAACTGTGAGCTCTCTGGGCAGGCACCTTTGTCCCCAGAACAGCGCTGGACACATGGTGGGTGCTGAGTAAACGGTGTGTGCATTAATGCAGGAGCCCGCTCTTGGGGCTCTTAAGTGCTGGTGCTGGGACCTGAACCCAGCCAGGCTGGCTCGGTGTCCACACTCTGAAGTGCTCAATGCGCTGCCATGATGGACACAGGCCAAAGGGCAGAGTGTCCACGTCCCCTGAGCAGGTGAGCCTCTGGCACAGGCTGCTGGTTCTGTGGGCGTCTCACACTGCCATGGAGGGTCTGACTCCCCCGGCCCTTTCCTGTGTGAGGGGAGTGGAACCCCTGCAAGCTGAAGAAGGGTGCTCTTCCAATGCATATCTGCTGAGGTCACCACCTTGCTTGAAACCCTCAGTGTCTTCCTATTGCCCTCTCAATAATCAAAGTCCACTGAGCATGGTTTACGGGGCATCCCTGCCTCCTGACCCTGGCCTGGCCTGGAGTCTCACCTCCCACCGTTTCTCACCTTGAACTTCATAATCTAGCCACTCTAACCTCTTTGCTAAATCCCCCTAACTGGATCCTACTTCTCAACCTTTTAAGCCTTGCTCAGACTCCTCCAGAGCCTTCCTAGGCTCCCCTCCCTGACTTTCTGGACTGGAGAGAATGTCCCCTGTGCTCCCATAATCCCCTGTGTGTGGCTTCGTCATTATTTATCACATCATATGGTGATTCCCTACTGTGTCTCTCTCATGAGAGCTTATGAGGCCATGGACTGGGTACCCAGCACATAGCACAGTGCCTGGTTCATAGCAATGCCCACTGTACTTTAATGAATAAATACCTCTTTCGTAAATTAACTGGGCAGAATCTGCTCTGCGAGGTGGGGAGGTTTATGAATACGTATGTGCAAATGTGTGCACCGAATCCTGTTTGCAGAGAACTAGGTCAGAGTCCCCCAACATGGACAGGAATCACTTAAAAAGTCTGGGGTAAAGGTCAAGCACCACTAAGCTACAGGCAGCTGGGACTCATGCTGAATTGATGTTGGGGGAGGGGGAGGGGCAGCTGCTTGCCCGGCTTGGCCCTGCAGAAGGCCTTGGTGTTGCAAGAACAATAGCTGGTGTATCTAGGTTCCTGACCTCCCTTTGCACCTCAGTAGCCCTTGCCGACCTCCCCAATTAAGCGTCTGATGGTGCTTCGTTCTATTCTGCCAGGTGTTCTGTCTGCTCTCACTAAACAGATGGTCCACTCCTTGAGGAAAATTTCTGTTTCCAGAAACGGGATGGCTTAAGTGGGATTAGGCCATCTGGCTCCATTCCTTGTTACAGAAACTCTGGGAGAGCAGGGGTGGGAAGGGGTTGTCCTTGAAAAGGCGCATTTGGCCTCAGTTTATCCAACCACCTTTGCAAAGTTCTCAGATTTGAGTCTTGCCTCAGACTCCCTGGAGGGCTCCTGCCCCACCCAGAGGTTCAGACCCAGTGCGCCTGGCCTGGGGCCGAGACTTGTACCCAGAAGCCCAGGGAAGACACTGCTGCTGGTCCCTGGATCATGCCTTGAAGAACCTGGCTTTGGAGGCCCCTGGAGGGAGAAGTGGTACTCACCTTCCTGTGCCTGGAGAGGGATCTGGGAGGCAGCGGATTTGGTGCTGCCCTTGCTCTTCTTGCTGCCCTGGCTGGCGAGAGATGGGTGAGCCTGCAGCTTCCGGTGGGCCTTGGGGCCACCCAGGGCACCATTCCCCGCCCTCCTGGCGCCGCCCAGCTCCAAGGGGTGGCCAGAGCCATTCGCCAGTAGTGGGGTGCAGCCCAAGGGGTTCCCCTGAGGCTGGCCTGGAGAGATGATGAGAAAGGGGGATGGAGTTGGGAGCCAGGCTCCGTTCTGCTCCTGCCTGCTTTGTCCTCACATACACCACAGTTCACCCAGCCAGGTTTGTATCCTGCAGATGAGGAAACTGAGGCCCAGAGGGCAGACCTGCGTGCCCAGAGGCACACCAGGAAGTAGCAGCAGAGTGGAGCCTGGCTCTGGACTCCCAGGCCAGTGCTCATTCCAGCAGTCAGAGATGCAAGAGGGGCTCAGAGTGCTGGACCCCACCTCCTCCCTACATGAAATCCATTCTCCTGACTTGGGGTCCTGGGATTTGGGCAGGAGAGGTGGTGGTTGGGGGAGGGACCAGGGCAGTTTGGCTGGGGTGGGAGGGCAGCAGTGAAATAGTTAACCTTCACTTTGGCCTCTGCCAAGCCCCCAGCTGTTTTTGCCCTGCGTGAGCTGGGTGAGTTATTAGAAACATCTGTTTGGAGATGAATGCTTGGTCTGGAATTCGGGGGCTCCTCACAGCAGCCCCCCTATCCCTTCTCCTCCACACCCCGCCCTGTTGGCCTCTATGGGGTGGCTAGTGAGTTTGCTGAGGGGCCCTTGGGGTCTGGGTGAGGAGGGAGAGAAGGGAAGAGGGAGGCCAGTGGGGAGACCCCTTAGTCCAGGAACACCTGAGTCCCCTTCAAAGGCTGAGGGACTAGACTTCAGCTTTAGCTGTGAGTTGCAGGGAAGCTGGCCTCAGAGAGTCTGCCAAACACCCAGTTCTTCCTTCACCCACTCAAGTCTGCTCACCTGAAAGGCAGTTCTGTCCATAAGCCACGAGGGCGGCTGTGTGTGTGTGTGTGTGGGGGGGGGAGGGGGTGCTGAGAAGGAGCGCTAGCACTCGGAGTCCTCGGGGCAGGACCCGGGCAGAACTCATGGGCCCGAGGGCCTCTGTAAACATGGGGAACTTCCATCTCTCAGGTGCTGGGGCCTGGTCCCCCTGACTCCCTCCAGGCCTGGCCTCTGTGTTTGAATGTGGTGGGAGGAGACGGGGGAGGGGGACTGGAGACGGAGAAGGGAGGCAGCCTCAGTGCCTGGCCAGGGGCTGTGCCTTCTGGGAACGGCAGTAGTCACACCACTGAGCACTTACTGCTTGTCGGTCACTAGTTTAAGCCCTTGCCCTGCTGATTACTCACTCGCTGGATCCTCTGGATATTGCTACTGGGCTGTATCCTCCCTTACGGACGAGGAAACTGAGTCCCAGAGAGGTACAGTAACTTGTCCAAGGCCCACAGCTCCTGTCAGAGGTGGACCAGCCTAGAAGGTAGAAGCTAAAGCTCACAGTCCACAGGCAAGGAGAGGGCCGAGACTGGGAGACAAGGGACTGGGGAACAGGCTGCTTCTAGCACAACAATCATTATGCTCATAACTAGTAGTTGGCATGTTTTGAGCTGTTACTGGTGCCAGGCACAGTGCTAAGAGCTTTATGTGTAGTGATGTCTTTGAGTGTCAGGAGAGATCTATTATTAGCCCCCTTTCACAGATGGCAACACTGAGGCCCTGGAGCATAAAACTCGCCAAGAGTCCAGGTCTAGGAGATGGAGGGGGAGGGGGTGGAGGTTGGGAGAAAGGAGCAGAAAGGTGGGGAGTCTGGCAGGATGGGGGACCGGGCTCTGGAGAGGCTCTGCGCCCGAAGCCTTCTGCCCTGAGGCATGGCTGGTGCCTGCATCTGGGTAAATAGGGGTAAGGGAAGTGGCCAGGCCTGAATCATCATACCCCCACCTCTTGGCCCCATGGGGGTGACTGAGCTTAAATCTTGGCCAGCCTCAGCGCCCCCTGCACTGCTGCCTAAACATGGCACAGTGACCAGAGGGCGGGCATGTGTGGTGAGCTGAGGGCCCTGGGGGGTGTGGGCAGACAGAGCTTGCCTGTGGCCATAGCAGTGGAGTGACCAGGGGGACTGAGTCACAGAGCAAACACCAGGGCCACAGACACAGGAACGACTGTCCAACTCCCACCCAGACTGGCCACTGTGCTGACCTCTTTCCCTTATTGCTGCTGGTGGCCATGTTCAGAGGGGCTGAGGGCGGTGTGCGAGCAGGATTTAGCAACCCCGACTCCCAGGGAGTCCAACTTCGCCCCAGATGCCCTGCCTGGCGGCAGCAGCTCCTGGCTCAGCGTGCCAGCTGGGTGGGCAGGCACAGGAAAGAGCACTGGGTCAGGAGGCCTGAGTTCCCCAACTTCTGTCCAGAATGAGCAGTTCTCTGCACCTCGGTTTTCTGGTCTGTAAAATGGGCTTGACAACAGCCAAGCTGCCTCACAGCGGGCTGGACAGCACTTGGGACCATTCAGGGAAAGAAAGCTGGAAAATGCAGCCAAGTCTGCAGATTTGGGCATCTCAGGGGTCCCTACACAACAGTTCCGGCCTCCCCTTTCCCCTGCTCTTGAGGGTGAAGGTGGGGAATGCTCTTCCTCAGGACCTCCTTGGAGACCTCACACCGAGCCTGGGAATGAAACTGAATTTTGCTCCTTTCTGCCCAGATCAACTAGGGGCTTCCCTCGTTCCTTTTGCCCTGGATGCCCTGAAGGCTGTGCTGTGCTGGGCTCCAGCTGCCCCTCCTTGGTCCCTGTGTCTCTTTCCAGAGCCCCATGCTCTCTTGTCCTGCACCACATTGCCGGGGTCCTCACTTACTTTGCCTGTGCACACTCATTTCGAACTAATCTTATACTAATAATTTTGTGCGGGGAGATCTTTCTAGACAGAAAGGACAGTGACCGTGCCAGACCCTCTCCACTGCCCACCCTCCAGGTCCTGAGAGCACCCACTGCATTTCTGCCAGCCCATCTGGACGGCATTCCCCACTGCACCCCTTCCCTGTGGCCACCCCAATTCCCTGCTCCCCTAGGACTCACGTGTCACAGCTTCTGTGGGGACGTCGAGGTCAGTGCTGTTCAGGGGCTGGGGGGCCCCAGGGCCATTGCCTTGAGGCATGGGGGGCGCCTCCTCCTCCAGGGAGCCCTCTTCTAGCACTGCCTCTGCAGAGTGAGTGGGTCCTGTTTCTGCCTCCAGCCCAGGCAGGGGCGATGGGGTCTGGGCTGGGGAAAAAGCAGACGAGTGAGGTGTTTCCCGGTGCCCTTCTCTGTGCCCAGCTCTGGTCCCCTCCCTGCAGCCCAGATTGCTGGGAGCCCTCATTCTTGGTCTCTTTGTAGTTACCCAGCCTTTACCCTACCTGGCAACAGTGCCAGACTCCAAAATAGATTCCCAAACCACAGCGCATGAGTGAGCAAGGATGTGTGAGCATGTGCTCATGTGAGCCTGTGCATGTGTGTATTTGTGGTGTCGGGAGAAGGAGGAGAAACACAGAGCAGGAGAGAACAGACAGGTGGTCAGCGATGGAGAGATAGGGACAGGCACCAGGAGTGACAGCGAGAGAGAAAGAATCAAAGGGCCAGTGACAAACAGAAGCAAAGATAGAGCATCAGAAGACAGGGATTGGGCACGGAAGGGGAGAGCCCCAGAAACCCAGTGACAGACAGCCTGCACCAGGGGGGACACTCAGCAACAGAGCGAGAGTAGCGACGGAGAGAGAGATAAGATAGGGGCAGAGGCAGAGGCGAAGGAGAAGGGAGAGCGATACAGGCTGAGCGAGAGGGAGACAGACAGTGAGAAATTGGGTCAGAGAGAGCAAGACAGCAAGAGAAAGAGTTAGAGAAAACCTAGGGCGAGGGGAAGGCTGAGGCCTGGATTGGAGGGGCAGGAGCGACAGGGAGAGGATGAGAGGGCTGGGAGGAGGCGGGCTGCAGCCACATGTAATTACAGTGACCAGCTCAGCCTCTGCTCAGTGGGCGGAAGGAAGGAAGGGAGCCACCTTCAAACCCACAGCTCCCCAGCGGGCAGGCGGCAGGACTGGGCCCCTGGGCCCAGGGGAAAGGGTTAGGAGGATGGGCGGTGGAGGAGGGAGGCAGAAAGGGGCCCTAGTTCTCACAGGGTGTGGGAAGGCCTGAGGGGAGGTAGGGCGCAGGAGGGTGAAGGCAGGGTCACGGGGCCAAGGAGCAGACTGGGCAATTACAGGGTGCAGGGTGCAGCCTGAGCCTCAGCAGACCTCAGGCTGTGCAGTGGGAAGACGGGGGCCTCAAGAGGGTGCCCCACATGCCACACTGGGAGCAGGGAAACAAGAGACTCAGACGGACACAAACCAAAAGGGCAGGGAGAGGAGAGGGACTCTGGGAGACAGAGGAGGATGGAGGGACAGGGCGGTGAGACCCAGAGAGTGAAATATTCACAGCCACGCGAACACAGCACAGAGGCTGCGAGAGAGGGACCGGAGGGACACAGAGAGAAAATCTAGTCTTGGAAATAGAAACAAATCAACGATGAGGAACACTGGGCTTACATATGGGGTATCTCTCTGAGCTGTGTCCAATGGAGTGAGGGAAAGGGAGGAGGGAGATAATAAAGATTAGGCACTCAAGTTTGGGGGAGTGGAGGGGGACACTCAGGGGCTCAGCTGCCTCCCTGGCCCCTGAGCATCCCTCTACAGCTCCTGATCTTCAGAGGTCCCTGAGCAATTCTTGTTTCAAAGACCCTGGTCTCCCATGACCAGGGGGACAGGCCCCAGACGCCCAGTGCGGAGCACAGAGAGCAGCGGGCACGCTCACTCACTCCTGCCCAGGGAAACACCGGCCCTGCCTGGAGCCAGGAGCCAGGGCTGGAAGCGGAAGGGGCTGGGGCGCCAGAGATTTCTGGGGGACACCAGAGTCATGTGTTGGGAACCCCTCATGGTGCCCACTGCTGCTCCACGGGGACAGAGTGGGCTGCCTCCAGCCCTGTCCACTCTTTGGGCTGTTGAGAACCCTGTCCCCCTGGGTAAGGAGAGAGTCAAATGGCTTTCGGAAGGTCACAAAGCTGGGACGGGGTGGGGAAGGCGAGTGGAGATGACAAGAGGGAGGAGATGCTGCTGGGTCCATGGGCCTCTCCTAGCCCTGAGCGTGTCTGCAGCAGCTCAGACAAGACTTTTAGGGCTGAGACCCCAGGTTGTGCATGAAGGCGGGGATCAGGACTTGGGTCCTAACTCTCTGGAGAAGGGGGCCTGCCCCGCTCCAGCCTCTGGCCCTGAAGGGGGAGCGCTGACTCTCCCTGTGGTAAAAGGAAGAAGTCTGGGAGAGAAGGGTAAGATCCAAGCCCCATTTCCCCAGTTACCAGCTTGGGCAAGTCACCAGGACTTGGGTTACCTTGTGTGTAATGGGGGTTCCTAATGCTGGTCTCTCGGGAGTTCGGGGAGGAATGAGAGGTTCAGCAGTGTCCTGGCCCGCAGGGCATTCAGGAGCACTTCCACCCACTGACCCACCCACCTGCCCTCCTCTCGTAAACCAGGAAAGAGAATCCAGTTCAGGCATCTTGGCCTGGAAACATAAAGGAACAGCTCTCCTGGGTCAGGAGGGCAGCGGAGGGGCGCCGCAGCTGCCCAAGGGAGCAACGCTGAGGGCAGGAGAGGAATCTGTGCCGATGCCCGGAGAACCGAAAGCAGAATGAGGAGCAGAAGTGGCCGGAAGACCTTATCTGTGTCAGAGGGCCTGAACCCAGATGCCGGACCAAGAAACAGCCCTTGCCAGGGCACATGGGGCATAAAGCCAGACATGAGTTGAAACCCAAGTGCTCACCCATCAAAAGCTGGAAAAAGCCCTAACCAGTTAGCTCAGTGGATAGAGCACTGGCCTGTGGTCTGAAGGGTCCCAGGTTCGATTCCAGTTAAGGGCATGTACCTTTGTTTCGGGCATATCCCCAGTGGGGAGTGTGCAGGAGGCAGCTGATGGATGTTTCTCTCTCATCAATGTTTCTAACTCGGATCTATCCCTCTCCCTTCCTCTCTGTAAAAACATCAATAAAACATATTTTACAAAAGAGAGAGAAAGAGAGAGAGAGATGGAGAGAGACCAGTTTTCCTTCTTGTTACTATGGGTCTCTGCTGTCCAGCCACCGAGGAGAGAACATCTCTGAGGAAACACGCCCAAAGGATGCCCCCGGAGGGCAGAAATGCGGCGTGGGCTGGAGACAAGGTGCCAGCGAAGGCCAAAGCTGGCTTGTGGATGTGCAAGTCATGTTCTGCATAAAGGCACCTGCCAAGGGGGCGGGGGTGGGCTGAAGACCCTAGTTTCCCCAGTCTGGCTTCCTGGAGGTGCCATTGGCTCAGCCAGCTGCATACCTACCGCAGCTGAGCAGAGGGCCACCTCTTTCAAATGTGCACAGAGGGCCACAGGTGCCGGGGCATCTCAGATCAGGGGTCCCCCTGCACAAGCGGGAAATACAGAAAGGCAACAGCCCGGTTGCCTGACACGCGTTCATTCCTAACGCGGGAGAAGGTGCTGGCCCACGCCCTGAGCTCTGGAAAGACAGCCGAGAAGAGGGTGGAAAATGTTTAAATCCATCGGCCCAAAGGGTAGGGTGAGAGACCCATAGTCTCAGCAGAGAACCCGTGGGCTCCCTCCGCCTGCTCTCCACCGAGGTGAGGGGCACTGAGAAGAAATGCGGGATCTCTTCCAGGTGGGGTGGGTCCACTCCGAGGCTGGAAAGGGACCACAGGTCCCTTGTTCTGGAGCAGCAAGGCCAGATCCCGCACACCCAGCCTTCTCTACGGGCTTGGTGGGCAGTGGGTCTGGGCTTCTCCCTGGGAGCTCTGATCAGCTCTGCAGAGAGAGAGGGCCAGGACCTGCTCTGCTCAGAACTCCGCTCTCCCTGGCCCGCTAGCCAAGGCCTCAGTCTAGATAGTCAATAATCAATGGACAAGGGTCAGATGTTCCAGGCACACTGACCTCTCCGTGGCCCCGGGCCTTCTGACCCAGCTCCTCAGGCTTAGCTTGTTCCTCTCTCCCACTCTACAATCCAGCCCACCCTTCCTAACCCAGCTCAAGCTTCATCTCTTCCCCCAGGGCCTTCCCTGAGCCCCGAGCCAACTTGTCCCTCCACCGAGTGGCCCACTTACTGAGAACTTAGCACTCAGCATCCCCGCTGTTCACTATAACCTGGCAGTGGAGTCCTGGCCCCTCCAGCCCCCGGGCCGCCTCCCTGGCTCTGGCTGAGGATGGTGTCACTGTTCATCTAGCACCGCTGTGGGGACTCTGCAAGGTCTGTTGGTGAGGACTGAGCTCTGGAGCTTGGACTCACCCAGGTCAGGGAAGGAGAGAGAAGGAGCCAGTGAGGACTGGGGGTGGCGACTGGCTCTGAACCCCAAGAAGGCGAGAATGTGACTCTCTTGATACATAGCTGCGACACCCTGGTCACAGTCCCAGGCCACCGGCTGAGGACTGGAGCGGGCCTGAGCTGGCCCGTTAGGCTGGGTTGGGTTGGTTTTATTTTAGGTCTGAAGGCTCCAATTCCCCAGGAAATTCAATTTAGAACCAAGAGCAGGAATGTGACGCCCCAGTGCCGGGCAGAAATCTGCTGTGGGTTAGGGAGCCAGGTTCTGGGGCTCTCAAGGGCTGGGTGGGGAGAAGCCACTGGGGGCGCCAAGGGTGTGGGGGCTTGGCCACCTGCCCCAATCAGAACTGCCCTGAGGCTCCTTCACCCCATTTTCATCTTACTCCGCCGAGGGAGGGGCTGACTTGTTCCCAGCTGTCCGGCCAGCAGGGCCCCCGGGGGCAGCACCCTGGCCTTGCAGTGCAGTCAGGGCTCAGCGGGGAGCGTGGGGGATTCTGGTCTCGGATTCAGGCGTCGGTGGGGTTTGGCTGGGTCTCCTGCGGTTTGGGCTTCCTGGGCAGCAGCCTCAGGCTCCCGAGGCGGGCAGAGCCAGGCCTCCTCCTGTTATGAAAGCCACATTGTCTGGCTCAGCCCAGCCTGGGGAGGGGGCTTGCTGGGATGCTGGGGGCCTCAAGTTACAGCCCCGGCTCAAGCCTCCCAGTGATCCCCCTGGCCTTTGTCCCCTGTCCCAGCACATTTAGCCCCTCTTCTCCCTTCGGGACTCAGAGTGGGTGGGTGGGAGAGGATCTTGGAAAGAGACACTGGGGGGTTGGGGGGGGTGGCAGAGAAAACAGATAAGCAGAGGAAGAAAGCAGGGAGTGGGAGGATAGGGGAAAAGGAGGCTGAGAAAGGAGGGGCCAGGGAAGCTGAGCGGGAGAGAGAAGATTCCCAGCCCCCAAAAAGCCTCCCCAGCCCCTGGCTCCAGCTTTCTCCAGCCTGAAGGAGCCCAGTTCTTGGAGGAGCTTATTCCCCAGAAGCCCCTGCTCCAGGGGCCCACAGAGAGGAGGGAATCTGAGGATTACGGGGGGTGTGTGTGTGTGTGTGTGCAGCAGGCACATTAGAGTCATTCATGTGCTGGCCCCTGGCCAGATATCCCCCGTTTGTCCTCACTCTGCTCTAGGTGGCCCCCCACCTAGGGGGGTAGGGGTGGGGGACAGAGGGCCACGGTTCTCACTCACAGACCTGGGGAGCTGAGACAGGCCCTCCAGCAGGCAGACAGGCTCCTATGGGGGATGAGGAGACTGAGGCCAGAGGGGAAGGAACGTGTCCAAGCCGGGAGTTGTGTCAGAGGTCCCGGACCAGACCATCATTACTCAAAGGGGGAGAAAAGGAGAGGGGTGTGTGTGTGGGAGACAGAAAGAGGCAGATGAATTAGACTCACTTAGAGCTTGGATTAAAGTCATGCACCTGGGCCTATATTCCTGCACCCCAGCCCTCTGCCCTGAACAGATCCCAAAAGTTCCCGACTTCTGACTGTTCCACAATGAGCCTCTGCTCACATCTGGACAGTGAGGGGGGCTGAGAGCCACAGCCCAGGGGGCTCCCACCCTCAGGGAGTCCCAAACCTCCCTGGGTAGGGAGGCTCCTGCAGGAACCCGGGGTGTTACAGACCCTGTGAGCTAAGGGAAGGTGTGTGTGTGTGTGTGTGTGTGTGTGTGTGTGTGTGTGTGTGTGTGTAGGGTAGGAGCAAAGGGGACTGGCCAGGCCTCGGTGGGGAGGAAGGCCAGCAAGACAGATGGCAAGAAGGGGAGGTGCCAGGTCCTGCGGCCGCTTTAGGCGAACAAAAGTTTTCGGGAAGGGAAGCGCTGGGCTCTGGTTGGGTTGGGGGAAGGGAAGGGGAGAAAGACTCAGACATCCCCACCTTCGCCTGAGGCCCCCATAAATATTTACACATTGGGCCGAAATGGCTGTGACACAAATCCTAGACGGACAGACGGCCTGCAGTGTGTGTGTGTCTGGTTGGGAGTGAGGGGAGTTGGAGCCAACTTGGCACAGCCCCGGCTGCGTTGGGGCCCTGCCCCCATCACCCCAGCGCTCCACTCGTTTTGGACCCCGTCCCAGAGAGCCAGACCCCTCGCCCCCACTTCCACCAAGCTCCCCTAAACTGTCTCCTCGTGTCTCAGGGAGAAGGGGGGAGGAATTAACACCCCCACCACCCCGGAGCCACCCACCCCGCTCCGGTTCAGCCTCCCCCGCCCCCCCCCCCCCAACACACACACACACATCGTACCTGGGCCGGGGGCTGCGCTGAGGGCTTCATGGGGAGCGTCGCAACGAGGGGAGTGCTGGCCACTCACCTGGGACATCGGCCCGGGACCTGCGGAAAACAGGGCTCAGCGCGTGCGGGGAGGGGGACTGGCAGGGGCGATCCGGCCGCAGGCAGGCGCCTCCTGCGTCCAGTTCGGCCACCGACGAACTTACTCGCGCAAGCTGCGCGCTCCTCTCTGGCCCCTCCGGGATCACGGCGCCCGGCCTGCCGTGCGCGCCTGCCCAGGGCGCCCCCGCCGAGGGGCCACGCAGCTCCCGGGGCCCGCCCCGCGCCCCCTCCCCTCTTCACTCACGACGCTCTCTCATTTCGGCGCCAGCTCGCGCCGTGCGCCCCCTTCCTCCTTCCTCTCCTCCCTCCAGCCCCCTCCCTCCTTCCCTGCTGGCCTCGCGCCTCCCTTCCTCCGGGCCCACCCTCTCCCCGCCCCCTCCTCGCTGTCCCAGCGCTCCCTGCCCACCCCCGCCCCCGCCCCCGCCGCCGCGTCCCTGCCCCCGCGCGGGGCTCGGCGCTGCCTGGGCCGGACGCGACTGTCCTCGGGGCGCCGCGGCCCGAGCCCCCACAGGAAGCTGGCTCCACGCGTTTCTTCCGCGCTGGCAGAGGTGGGCCCAGGCTCCCCAAATCTCCGCCCCCCAGATCCAGCGCCCCCAGGGGCTGCGCGTTCCCCCTCTCCCGTCCTAAACTCTGCAAAAGTTTGCGGCACGTCCAGAGAACGAGAGACAGCACTGTGACTGCGGCCACTCGGGGCTGATTGTCCGAATGAGGTGGCCTCCGAGTCTAGTCGGGACGGTGGGAGTGGTCGAGTTCCTCGGGCACCCTCTGCCCACCCACTCCGTCCCCGGGGACTCTGGGGGCTCGCAGAGGCCCTGCCCACCAGCCAGAGGCTGCCCCCGGGCTAGTGGCGAGCTGCCCTCCCGGGTCCTCCGGCGGCTCCGAGCATCCCTCACCTCCCGCCCCGCCAGCGGCGCGTGGGAATCTGTGTCAGAAAACCAATTTGGGGGGCGAAGAGCACCTCTCCCGAGCGCAGCCTTTCTTTAGCCCCGGGCTGGAAGCCGGGCCTTCCGAGTTGTGGGGCGCGGGGAAGGGGAGAGGAGGAGCCCTTCCAGGCCGGGGCAGCGGGCACATCTGGAATTGTGGGCTGCGCCCTTCCTCGGGGCCGTGGGGTAGGAAGGAAGCCGCCGACTGCAGCCCAAGGGGGTTCGAGGACCCTCGGCGCGACCCCGGGACCCCGGCCCCGACCCTGCGCCCGCGGGTGGGGCCGGGCGCGCCGCGAGGTGACAGCGTCTCCGCCACACTCGCCGGCCGCCGCCGGGCCGCGTCTGGGCTCCGCACCGCGAGGCCAGCGAGCAATTAGGGAGGCGGCGGCGGCGCCAGGCCAGCTCGCCCCGTCCCGCGGCAACCGACAGCCGGGGCCGAGCGAGGGACTTCCCCAGCCCGCGCGGCAGCTACTTACGGCGCTCGGAGGTCCGCGCGGCGCCGTCTCGGCCAAGATCGCCGGGG
The DNA here is from genome assembly GCA_027563665.1 of Antrozous pallidus. Classification (NCBI taxonomy): domain Eukaryota; kingdom Metazoa; phylum Chordata; class Mammalia; order Chiroptera; family Vespertilionidae; genus Antrozous; species Antrozous pallidus. The sequence continues at coordinate 12,156,610 of CM050517.1, read as the reverse complement.
CCCCGCGGCGCCCCCGCGTTCTCGCCACCCGGCCCCGCGTCCCGCGAAGAGCCCAGGAGGCTGCGGCCCGAAGAGGGGTCCCGGGCCGGGAGGAGGGGTCCAGCTCCCGGGGCCGGGCTGCCTGCTGCGGGGGCTTAGCCTGGCGCCCGGGAGCCAGCCCGGATCCGATCCGGCTGCTGTCTGGGAGCCCTGGAGATGGGGCGGACTCCCCATTCCTGGCAAGGGCTGAGTCACCGCGACGCGCCCGCGCCCGGGCTTGGCCACTGCTGCATTCTTACCAGCTTAGGCTCACCTGGGCCCGGGGCTGGGCCTCACCCGCTTCCAAGAATGGGTGCAGGATAAGGGGTGGACATTGTCTTCAGGCAGCCCCCCCCCACTCCGCCTCTCTCGCTGCCCCCTCGCCGACCACAGACCCTAGAGCTACCCCCCACCCCCTTCTCGTCTGTGTCCAGGGACCCTAAACTCTGGATCAGCCCAGTTCCCCAGGCTTACTGCCTCAAGTCGTCTGCTTGAGCTCAGAGTCCTCTGAATCTGGCACAGTACACACTAATATGTCTGGTTTGTTAGAAACGTAAAATATGCTTTAGATTTAATCCCACATTGGTTATACAAGTGTGCTCAGTTTGTGAAAACTCAGCAAATTGAACATTTAAGCTTCATGTGCTTTTTGTGTGTCAAGATGACACTTGAATAAAAGTTTTTAAAAATAGCCCCGGCTGATGTGGGCCTTAGGGCGTCGGCCTGGGCACCAAAGGGTCGTGGGTTCGATTCCTGGTCAAGACACGCACTTGGGTTGCAGGTTTGATCCCCGCTCCACAGGTACCGTCAGGAGGCAGCCAACTGATGTGTCTCTTTCACACCAATGTGTTTCTCTCCCTCTCTCTCTCTCTCTCCCTCCCTCCTTCCCTCCCTCCCTCCTTCTCTCTCTCTCCCTTTCCCCCTGCCTCCTTCTCTTCACTCTCTCTAAAAATCAATGGAGAAAATATCCTCAGGTGAGGATTAACAACAACAACAACAAAGCTTTAAAAAGTCAACACTCGTTAAAGTCAGCACCCCAGGAAAGGGCAGCACAGGGTGGGATGGCCAGGCCGTGGGCCTGCAGTTCGGATTCCCACTCTTGGGCAAGTCCCTTCAGCTCTGGGCGCCTCAGGAGGCCTGAACCCTGGTGCCTTCAGTGTGGAACCCAATCATTTCATTGTCATCCAGGACCGGACTAAGGTCCTGGATAAGTGAGGTAAATGGGGCACTCATCGGGGTGCAAAATTTAGGAGGGTGCCAAGATACATAACATTGTAATCTAAAACTAAAACACCAAATCAGCAAAGTACAGCCCTGCCAGTCAGCTGCCTATTTTTATAAATAAAGTTTTATTGGAACCAAGGTCGAGATCAGGGTGAGTTGAGTGAGATAGGATCAAGCAAGTTAAGGCTTAGATCCTGTTATTTAAAATGTTGGCATTTTGTTCATTATGGATATATATATATATATATATATATATATATATATATATATATATGTTTTTTTACAGAGAGGAAGGAAGAGGGACAGAGAGCTAGAAACACTGATGAGAAAGAAACATCCATCAGCTGCCTCCTGCACACTCCCTACTGGGGATGTGCCAGCAACCAAGGTACATGTCCTTGACCAGAATTGAACCTGGGACCTTTCAGTCTGTAGGCCGACGCTCTATCCACTGAGCCAAACTGGCTAGGGCGACCTTTTTTGTTTGTTTGTTTTTGTATTAATTTTGATATTTAGGTATTGCCAGAGAATCGTTTATCTTACTGACTGACTTTTTTTGATGCCCCCTTAAGTTTTATACCTGAAAGGATTGTCTCGCTCACTCTAGGCCTTTCGCACCTCACCCTAGTGCCTGGCCTGTTACTCTCTGCCTAAAGGACCTGGCTAGGACCACAGGGTAAATGAGCAGAGGTTGGAGTTTGCCCCCCACCACACACACACCACTCTGGGTGGGGTCTGTACCCAGGTCTGGCCTAGCTTTCGGGGGGCCCATTGATCAGAGCAGAATGCAGTCCTTACAACGGCCTTCAAGCTCCGCGGGCTGGGCTCTGTCTGCCTCAGCCTTTACCTCCCACCCTCATTTCCTTCCAGCCCTGCTGCTTCCTGAGCTTGTTTTTCAGTTCCCCTCAGTGGCTTGCCTCAGGGCCTTTGCACTGGCTCTTCCCCTGCCCAGCATGTGCTTCCCCTAGATATTCCTGTGGCCCTTCCTCCTTTCCTTATTTCCTCTGTTTATGTCACTTCCTCAGAGAGGTCATCCTAGACCCCTCACTTTCTGTCCCTTCACACCACTTGATTATTCTCCATAGCCTCTTCCTCACTTTTCCTAGTTACCTGTTTATTGGTGTACTGAAAGCTCCAGGAGAGAAGAGACTTTGTCATCCCTGCTGGTGCATCCTCTAGGAATGTATCTGCCACAAAGAGCTCAATAAGTATTTCCAGTGTCACATATAGGAAACAAGAGGCCAGAGAGGGCAAGGGGCTAATGTATGTCACCATCCTACTGAACCCTGGGTTTCCAGGCCACCACCCAGTGCTCTTACCTCCCCCCACCCCCAGCCCTCCAGGCAGCAAGGGTGACAGTGAGCCTGCACAGTTCTCCTGTACAGTCCCTTCCACACAACGCGCTCAGCGGGCTGGCCCTGCTCCCAGCTCCTGGCGTCCACCCTGCCCCGGCGTCCAGCAGGCATGTCCCGCTCTTCCTGGCTTCCTGTCTCTGGCATGGGGCCAGTCGCCGGGGCTGGGTTCTGCAGCTGGACCACAGCTGTGGTCTCCGCCTTGTCCTGGAGAATGTCCGACAGCACGCTGTGGAGCAACCTCCCTGCAGAGGGCTGTATAGAAGGGTGTGTGTGGGGGCGGGGCGGGGGGGGGGGACCTGCTGCTGGGTAGGGCCTGAGAACCTCCAACTCCCTCCCTGACAGGCACTAATCCCCCCTTCCTGAAGGAAAGACATGATGGGGTGAGGGAAGCTCTGAGCCCAGGCCTGAGCCTATCCCTTTTTTCTACTCCTGAGGATGGGGGGTACTGTGGTGGGTCGCATTGGTAACTGGAGTTGGATATGTTCTATATGCCAGCCCTTTGTAGGTATTTCTAGATTTGTTGCTTCCTTTAATGCCCACATAGTTATTAGCCCCATTTTACAGATGAGGAAACTGAGACAAAGTGAGGTAAAGTGACTTGCCCGGGGCCTCACAACTAATAGTGGGTGCCCTGGGACTGGTACCACATTTTCTGAGGCCAAGTGCAATAGCCAATCCCCAATACAGCCTTTTGCAGGTACAGAGAACTGTGCTATTCTTCACACGTCCCCCATGTCCAAGCGGGCTGCCGAAGATGGAGGCATGGCCCTTTGCACCCCTCCTCTGTCTCCTTGGTAATTGGGGTACCAGCAGGTTGGCAGAGGACAGTGAAAAGAGTGGGATTTGGTTTGGTGTCCTGGTGAGCCAATTTGCATCCTGGCTCAGCCACTTCCACCTAGCTGTGTGATTCTGGCCAAATCATTTGAACACTCTTTGCTCAGTTCTGTGTAAACCTGGGAGGATAGTTCCCACCTCTCGGTTGGGATTCAACTGAGCGAGAACCTGGTACAACATCAGGGGCTCTCTGGCCCAGCGCTTCCCTCCTGCCTGCTCACCCAGCAGCCTGTGAGCCTCAGAGGGCGTGTCTGTTACTGGGACCCTTATGTACAAACCCTTAGCCAGGGCTAGCTATGCAGCAGGCGCAGTTCACAGCCCTTCATATGAATTATCCAGTTTAATATTTATTAAAAACCAATTAATATTAAATACCCATATTCCCCTGATTTCACAGAGGAGGAAATCGAAGCACAGAGAGGTCAAGCTCCACAGCCCTCCACAGGCTCCCCTGCAGCACCATCTTGCTTGGTGGGAAGGAGGTGATCTTCCATTCCAGGGTATCTCTTCCCCTTCCTCACCGACATAAATCGGTGAATTCTGAGCTACTGATCACATATAAATGTCCTCATGCATATCTTTCAAGGTGGGGACACAATTCAACCCATAGCACTCCCTATTCCTCCCTCGCTGCAGCCTCTGCTAACCTCTAATCAACATTCTATTTCTGCATTTGCTTATTCTAGATATTCATGTCTGGAAGGAGAATACAGCATTTGTTCTTTTGTGTCTGGCTTATTTCATTCTGCATAATGTTTTCAAGATTCATACATGTTGTAGCATGAATTGGAACTTCATTCCTTTTTAATTCTCACCTGGAAATATGTTTTCATTGATTTTAAAGAAAGAGGAAGGAAGAGAGAAACATCAATCAGTTGCCCCCTGTAAGTGCCCTGACCTGGGATCAAACCCACTACCCTCTGTTGTATGGGTCAACAACTGAGCCATACTGGCCAGGGCCAACTTCATTTCTTTTTATGGTTGAACTAGAGGCCCGGTGCACAGATTCGTGCACTGGTGAGATCCCCCAGCCTGGCCTGCAGGCATTGGGCTGAAACCAGTTCTCCAACATCCCCCAAAGGGTCCACATTTGCAAAAGGGTCAGCCAGCTGGCCAGTTGCTTAGACTTTTTATTATACTAGAGGCCTGGTGCACAAAATTCATGCATGGAGGGGGCCCTCAGCCCAGCCTGCACCCTCCAATCTGAGACACCTCTCTCACAATCCAGGACTGCTGGCTCCTAACTGCTCACCTGCCTGCCTTCTTGATTGCCCCTAACCGCTTCCATCTGCCAGCCTGATCCCCCCTAACCACTCCCCTGCCAGCATGATTGATGCCTAAGTGCTCCCCTGCCAGTCTGTTTGCCCACAGCTTCTCTCCTCTGCTGGCCTAGTCACCCCTAACTGCCCTCTCCTTCAGGCCTGGACCCTGCCCCCCAACTGCCCTTCCCTGCAGTCCCAGTCACCCCCAACTTCCCTCCTCTGCCAGCCTGGTCACCCATAACTGCCCTCCCCTGCAGGCCTGGTTCTTCCCACCTGCCCTCCCCTGTTGGCCATCTTGTGGTGGCCATTTTGTGTCCATATGGGGCAGGATCTTTGACTACATGGGGGGCAGCCATCTTGTGTGTTGGAGTCATGGTCAATCTGCATATTACTCTTTTATTAGATAGAATAGAGGGCTGATGCATGGGTGAGGGTCAGCTGGTTTGCCCTGAAGCATGTCCCAGATCAGGGTGGGGGTTCCCATGGGGCATGGGGCCACCTGAACAAGGACCTGTGGTGGTTTGCAGGCCTGCCACCCCCACAGCAACCCAAGTAGAGGTCCTGGTATCTGGGATTTATTTATCTTCTACAATTGAAACTTTGTAGCCTGGAGAGGAGCAAAGCCTTCTGCTAGGTTTGTGGCGGCAGCCATTTCTGCTGGGATTTATTTATTTTCTATAATTGAAACTTTGTAGCCTGGAGTGGAGGCCTAGGCCAGCCAGGGCTGCAGAAACTTGGCCTCCTCCATCACTGGGGGCAACCCTAGTCTCCTGCTCTCTCCAGCTCCATGGCTGCTGCCATTTTTGTTGGGATTTATGTATCTTCTATCGTTGAGACTTTGTAGCATTGAGTAGAGGCCTAGGCCAGCAAGGGCAGGCAGAAAGCTTGGCTTCCTCCATCACCAGGGAAACCCAAGCCTCCCTCCTGCTCTCCTTGGCCACAGCCATTTGTCTGAGTTTATTTGCATATTTGCTCCTGATTGGCTTGTGGGTATAGGGGAGGTACGGTCAATTTGCCTGTTATTCTTTTATTAGATAGGATACTAGAGGCCTGGTGCACAAATTCATACATGGGTGGGGTCTCTCGGCCTGGCTGGTTATCAGGATCTATCTGGGCTGTCTCACCCAGTCCCAGTGGGGGGAGGGACTATGAGAGGTTGGCCAACCATGGGAGGTTGGCTGTGGAAACGCTCCTGCATCGAGCATCTTCCACCTGGTGATCAGTTTATGTCTCAGCAACCAGTCAACTGGTCGTAATGGTCGCTTAGGCATATATATATATATATATATTTCTCCATTGTATGAATATACCACATTTTAAAGACCCATTTATCTACTGATGGACACTTGAGTTGTTTCTGCCTTTTGGTAATTGTGAATGATGTCTTAATGATTTGAGTGTACAAGTGTCCTGCTTCCTTCAAACTGTTTTGACAGAGCCCCTATATCAATTTTTAAAAATTGAACAGCAGCCTTTGGCTGGTGTTACTTGTGTTTAGAGTATGGGCATGAGCACCAAAAGATCACAGGTTTGATTTCTGGTCAGAGCACATACCTAGATTTCAGCTTCAATCTCCAGTAGGAGAGCATATGGGAGGCAACTGATCAATGTTTCTCTCTCACATCAATATTTCTCTCTAAAAAACAAAAATCAATAAGAACATATCCTTGGGTGAGGATTGTAAAAAAAATTGAACATCAATCTCAATATATGTCTATTTACGTATAAATTATACTAGAGGCCTGGTGCATGAAATTCATGCACGGGGGTGGGGGGTGGGGGAAGGGGTGGTCCCCTCAGCTCAGCCTGTACACTTTCCAATCCAGGACCCCTTGGGGGATGTCTGATCCCTGATCAGGCCTAAACCGGCACTAGGATATCCCTCTTACAATCTGGGACTGCTAGCTCCTAACTGCTTACCTGCCTGCCAGCCTGATCACCCCTAACTGCCCCCACTGCCAACCTGGTCGCCCCTTACTGCCCCCTGCCTGCTGGCCTGGTCACCCCAACTCCCTCCCCTGCTGGCCAGGTTTCCCATAACTGCTTCCCCCACCTGCCTGGTCAGCCATCACTGCCCTCCCTTGCCAGCCTGGTTGCCCTCAACAGCCCCTCACCAGCCTGGTTGCCCCTCTTACTGGCCTAGTTGTTCCCAACTCCCCCACCCCCCTGCCAGCCTGGTCACCTCATGCAGCCTGCTGTTCAGTTGTTTGGTTGTCCCTCACTAACCCCCCTGCCGATCTTGTCACCCCACGCAGCCTGCTGTTGGGTCATCCATCCTATTGTTTCGGTCGTGAGAGCCCCTGGCTTTTTATATATTAGGATACCTGTGTTATTGTGTTAAAATATAATGTACACAATGAATATACATCAATGTAAAAGTGTGAAAAGGTGAGACAAAAGTAAATATGAATGAATCCGATCCTATATAATAAAGAGTTAATATGCAAATGATTGTCACACCCTTGCACCCTCGCACCAGGGCTTGGGGGACCTGAGGTCACAACCCCCACCCTGTGGGGTTTGACAAAGATGGGGGCTGGCCGGGTCTAGGTCTTGTGCAATTTTGAGGCACACATGGGTGGGCGGGGATTTGACTCTGGGTCCTGCTGTGTACCCTAGACTCTGACAGGAGGGAAATTTTCATATACATTTTACTAATTTTCTTTCATCCCTGATATTTCTATTATAGAGAAAGGGCAAATAGCAATATTAAAATATTTGCTCTAATTAATTTCCTTTTAATGTGCATGCATTTTATGCATCAGGCCACTCATATAAATAGAAGTTCATATAAATTGGTTTTTCTTTCTTAGCCCCACATTGGAGGCAATAATGTACTGCTCTTCCTGGAGGAATATATATGACTAGACGCCCAACGCATGAAATTCGTGCAAGAGGAGGCTTTGGCAGCTGCAGTGGCTGCCTGCATCTCTCCCTTGAAGCCACGGTGGCTGCCTGGATCCCATGAGGGATGTCCAGTCTAATTAGCATATTATACTTTTATTATTATAGACTAGGGGGGGCCGGTGCACAAAATCCATGCACTGGGGGTAGGTGATCCCACAGCCCAACCTGTCCCCTCTCACATACTGGGAGCCCTCAGGGGATGTCTACAGACCACTCACCCCCCAGCCTCTGGCCGAGGCTTTAGGCCTTGAGCACCCAGTCCCACCCACTCCCAACCCTACCCCCTTCCTGGGCCTTTGCCCTAGCCAGCTCACACCCGGCTATCTCGGGCCTCGGCTCCGCCACCCCCCCCCCCCGCCCCGGCCCAAGCCTTCTCCCTGACCAGTGGGTGCTGGCCGCCTCAGCCCCGCCCCCCACTCCTGATTGGCTGGTGGGGTAGTGAAGGTACAATCAATTTGCATATCACTCTTTTATTAGATAGGATGGACAGACAGCTTTGCTTTAACCTACTGGTTATAGCCTTTCCTGGATCCCATATTATTTTGACCATCTAATGGAAGAAATGAACACTTTCCCCCAAAACCCTCCCTCAAATAAACATAGCTTTTCAAATTCAAGTTTGGGAGATTTATGGACTGCCAGGAAGCTTCATTTAAGATTATTTGCCTTAGACTGAAATTCCAGGGGTAGAATTTCAGGCATTTGCATGGAGTGGCATTTGGAGGTAGGGAGAGAGAATTTTATCCACCTCTGTGGCCCTGTTCTGAGTCTATAGGGGTGTGTGTGTTTTATATCTATGTTGGCATCACTAGCTGACTTTATTTGCTCAGTCTACAGCATTTTTTGTTGTTGTTTGTTTTTAAAAAATATATTTTTACTGATTTCAGAGAGGAAGGGAGAGGGAGAGAGAGATAGAAACATCAATGATGAGAGAGAATTATTGATTGGCTGCCTCCTAGACACCCCTACTGAGGACAGAGCCCACAATCTGGGCATGTGGCCCTGACCAGAATTGAACCCGAGACCCTTTAGTCTGCAGGCTAACGCTCTATCCACTGAGCCAAACCAGTTAGGGCAAGTTTACAGGTTTTTTTTTTTAGGATAATCTGACATTATTGAAGAGAACAAAGTTGGAAAGTATAGAGAGTGGAATTGAGTCAGATATTCAGAAAGTGCTTCTGAATTTCCAAGAGACTAAAACAGGATCGTGGGTGATGAAGATGAGAAAATGTTGGAAATGGGGGAGGATATTGGCTAGTGTGTGTGTGTGTGTGTGTGTGTGTATCCTGGTCACTGGAGATGCCTGTGGATTCCTATTAGGATGACAGGTGCTCTGGCCTAAAGCAGCCATGCTGATGGGTGGGATGATGTGAGATTCCCACTGAGGGGGAAAATCACTGAGAGTTGGGTTTGGGGTTTCCTTTCTGCTTTGGGTCTTGCAGGAATAAGAAGCGAAGTGGTCCTGGTTGGTAGCTCGGTGGGTTAGAGCATTGTCTTGATGAGCCACGGTTGTGGGTTTGATCCCAGTCAGGCCACATACAAGAATCAACCAACGAATGCATCACAGAGTGTATCAGCAAACTGATGTTTCTCTCTCCTTTCCCCTCTCTAAAATTAAATAAGTTTTAGAAAAAGAAGCGAAGCATTTTTACATTTATCACCTCATTTAATACCACCTGTGTCAAGTAGTATCCAATCAGGGAAACAGAAACTGTCCTCACTGCCTCAAGTAGGAGAGGCCTAATACGGGGAACTGGTTACACATGTCTTGGGAGGGAGAAGGTGATGCTGGAGGCGGGGCAGCTGCTGCCATCCCTGAGCTGGAACCCACAAACCCACACCGGTGTTGAGCAGCTGGCACAGCTACCACTGAGCAGCAGCCAATGAACCTACACGCCCCCCCAAGGCTTCGAAAGGACCTAGTCCAGGGGCAGGGGCCCACCGCTGCTGCTGCCTCTGCTCAGAAGTCAGCTGCAGAAGCAGATAAAGCCCTTTGCTTCTTCCTCCCTCTTGCCTTCCCATCTCTCATCAGCTCCTCCCATTGGCAGGATCAAACTGGCGTTTGGGAAATGTAGTTTTCAGGCTTCCAGCACCTGCTGAACACACAAGGGACGGGTGTGGCTGAGCCAGCGGGCAGAGGACCAGCCTGCCACAGGAGCCACCGCAGAGCCCACTAGAAACGGTCACTGTTGACCAGTGTGTTTTCTGTCTCCTCTCCCCAGCAGACAGGGTGCTGTTTGTCCAGCACCAGGAACCCGGGCCTGAGTCAGCACTCCATAAAAATGTTCTGACTGACTACCTTGTCCTCTTGCAAATACAGTGTTCTCTGCTTTTGACATACAAAGAGACCAAGGTCCAGAAGGCCCTGACTTGCCCAAAGAAGCCCGGCTGCCTCGACATGCCCAGCTGGTAGCCTCAGGAAGGCTTTGGGCAAGGACAGGGCTCAGGTAGCAGCCGCCCGCCCCCTGCCACACCCCCGGTCTGGCTGCCCCAGAGAAACCACGAGCGTGATGTGGATGGATGTCTCTCTCATGTCTCATCGCTCATGGAGCTGAGGCCAAGAAGGGATGACTCAGCTGTGACCTTCGCAGGGCTGGTGACTTTGCTCTTTTTTTTTAAAAAAAAAACAACAGATTTTAAAATTATATTTTTTTCTTGATTTCAGAGAGGAAGAGGGAGAAAGAAAACCATCAATGATGAGAGAGAATCATTGATTGGCTGCCTCCTCCATGCTCCCTACTGGGGATAGAGCCCTTGACTGGAATTGAACTTGGGACCCTTCAGTCTGCAGACTGATGCTCTATCCACTGAGCCAAACTGGCTAGGGCAGGGCTGTTAACAGTCTTCTACCCAGGACATAGGGCATCCTAGTGGCTCTGCCAAAAGGCACAATGGAGGTCAGGTAGTGTAGGCAACGGAGGCAGGGCTGGAAGAGATAGGAGGGAGGCTGCCCTCCCTCCTCTGTTCTCTGGGGTGGAGTTTCCACCGTGGAGTCACTGCTATACTTATGGTGACCATAATTCCCAAACCCCAAATTGGTGCACATGGCTAGACACACATGAATGTTCTTATGAGAAAAATGGGAGAGTGTTAGAAATAGGGCCTATCCCAGGGTGTCTCAGCCTGGGCACTATTGGCATTTTGAGGGCCGGATAATTATTTGTTTGGGGGGCTTTCCTGAGCATCCCCCCAGTTGTGACCACCAAAAATATCTCCAGACATTGCTGAGTGTCCCCTGGGCGGGTGAGTGGAGAAGGCAAAAGCCTCCTGGTTGAAAAGCACTGATCCAGCCACAAAACTCTCTTTACACTGACGGGGACCAGGAGGCGGTGCCCAGTCTGGCAGAAAGGACAGCCCCCACCCCTCAAGGGAGAGAGACACAACCCGCCCCTGGTCTGAGGGAGGAGGCACGCCCTGCCCTGAGGGCGTTTGGGCAGCCCTGGAGAAGAAAAAAGCATGTTGGTGAAGAACATGGCCTTTCCGCCGGAATCCTGGATTCAAGTCCTGCCTCCACCATTTACAGGACAAGTTCCACCTTGTGCCTCGTTTCCTTGTCTGTAAAACATCAGTCTGCAATAGCACTTATCTTGTAGAGTTTTATTAAATTGATTATTATTTTATTTATTTTTATAATAGACTTTATTTCTTAGAAAGGTTTTGGATTTACAGAAAAATTGACAAGATAGTACAGGTTTCCCACATGTCACGACCAGTCTTCCCTATTATTAACATTTGTTGTAATCAGTGAACCAATATTGACCCATTTTTTTTCCTTTGGTACTTTTCTTTTTCTTTTAATTTCTTTATTGATTAAGGTATTACATATATGTCCTTATTCCCCCATTACCCCCACTGCCCATTCATGCCCCCACTCCCCTGTTGTCTGTGTCCATTGATTAGGTTTATATGAATGCATGTAAGTCCTTTGATTAATCTCTCCCCTTTACCCCCAATGTCACATACCTTCCCTGAGGTTTGACATTCTGATTGATGCTTCTCTGTCTCTGGATCTATTTTTGTTCATCAGTTTATGTTGTTCATTATATTCCATAAATGAGTGAGATCATGTGATATTCATCTTTCTCTGCCTGGTTTATTTCACTTAGCATAATGCTCTCCATCTCCATCAGTGTTGTTGCAAATGGTAAGAACTCCTTTTTTTTTACTGCAGCACAGTGTTCCATTGTGCAGATGTACCACCGTTTTTTAATCCACTCATTTGCTGATGCGTGGCTTAGGCTGCTTCCAAATCTTAGCTATGGTAAATTGTGCTGCTATGAACATAGGGGTGCATATGTCCTTTCTGATTCATGTTTCTAGTTTCTTGGGATATATTCCTAGAAGTGGGATCACTGGGTCAAATGGGAGTTCCATTTTTAGTTTTTTGAGGAAAATCCATACTGTTCTCCACAGTGGCTGCACCAGTCTGCATTCCCCCCAGCAGTGCATGAGGGCTCCTTTTTCTTCGCATCCTCACCAGCACTTGTCATTTGTTGATTTGTTGATAATAGCCATTCTGACAGGTGTGAGATGGTATGTCATTGTCGTTGTGATTTGCATCTCTCGGATGATTAGTGACTTTGAGCATATTTTCATGTCTCTTGGTCTTCTGTCTTCTTTCAAAAAATGTCTATTTAAAATCATTTGCCCATTTTTAAATTGGGTTGTTTATCTTCCTTTTGTTAAGCTGTATGAGTTCCCTGGAAATGTTGGAGATTAAACCCTTATCGGAAATATCATTGGCAAATATGTTCTCCCATGCAGTGGGCTTTCTTGTTGTTTTATTGATGGTTTCTTTTGCTGTGCGAAAGCTTTTTATTTTGATGTAGTCCTATTTGTTTATTTTCTCTTTAGTTCCCATTGCCCTAGGAGCAGTATCAGTGAAGAAATTGCCTTGGCATATGTCAGAGATTTTGCTGCCTGTGGATTCCTCCAGTATTTTTATGGTTTCCCGTCGTTTGTTTAAGTCTTTGTCCATTTTGAGTTTATTTTTTGTGTATGGTATAAGTTGGTGGTCTAGTTTCATTTTTTTTTTTGCATGTATCTGTCCAATTTTCCCAACACCATTTATTGAAGAGACTGTCTTGATTCCATTTTATGTTCATGCCTCTTTTGTCAAATATTAATCGAGCATAGTGATTTGGGTCAATTTCTGGGTTCTCTATTCTATTCCATTGATCTATGTCTGTTCTTGTGCCAGTACCAAGCAGTTTTGAGCACAGTGGCTTTGTAATACAGCTTGATATCTGGTATTGAGATCACACCTACTTTGTTCTTCTTTCTCAGGGTCTTTTTTTTTTTTTATTCCAGATGAATTTTTGGAAAGTTCGTTCTAGGTCTGAAATATGCCATTGGTATTTTAATAGGAAGTGCATTGAATTTATAGATTGTTTTGTGAAGTATGGACATTTTGATGATGTTGATTCTACCAATCCATGAACATGGTATGTTCTTCCATTTGTTTATGTCTTCCTCTATCTCTTTTTTCAATGTTCTATAATTTTCCGCGTATAGGTCTTTTACCTCCTTCGTTAAGTTTATTCCTAGGTATCTTACTGTTTTTGGTTCGATGGCAAATGGGATTGCTTTTTTAGTCTCTCTTTCCATAAATTAGTTATTGGTGTATAGAAATGCCATAGATTTCTTAGCATTAATTTTGTATCCTGCTACATTGCCAAATTCATTTATTAAGTCTAATAACTTTTTTGATTGAGTCTTTAGGGTTTTCTATGTACAGTATCATGTCATCTGCAAATAAGGACAGTTTTACTTCTTCTTTTCCAATTTGGATGCCTTTTATTTCTTCTTCTTGTCTAATTGCAATGGCTAGTACTTCCAGCACTATGTTGAACAGGAGTGGTGAGAGTGGGCATCCCTGTCTTGTTCCTGTTCTTAGGGAAATGGTTTTAGTTTTTGCCCATTGAGTATGATGTTGGTTGTGGGTTTGTCATATATGGCTTTTATTATGTTGAGCTATGATCCTTCTATTCCCACCTTGCTGAGAGTTTTTATCAAGAAAGGATGTTGGATTTTGTCAAATGCTTTTCCTGTATCAATTGATACTACTATGTGATTTTTATATCTCAATTTGTCTATGTGATGTATCACATTTATTGATTTGCGAATATAGTACCAGCCTTGCATCCCTGGGATAAATCCTACTTGGTGTATGATCCGATTTGCTAGAATTTTGTTGAGGATTTTGGCATCTATGTTCATGAGGGTATTGCTCTGTAATTCTCTTTCATTGTGTTGTCTTTAATCTGGTTTTGGTATTAGGGTGATTCTGGCTTCATAGAAGGAGCTTGGAAGTGTTCTTTCCTCTTAAATTTTCTGGAATAGTCTGAGGAGGATAGGTTTTAGTTCTTCCTTGAATGTTTGGTAAAACTCCACTGGGAAGCCTTCTGGCTCTGGGCTTTTGTTTGCTGGGAACTTTTTGATGACTGCTTCAATTTCATCCGTAGTTATCAGCCTATTGAGATTTTTAGAATCTTTCTGAGTAAGTTTTATTTTATTTTTATTTTTTATGTTTTTAAACTTTATTGTTCAGTTTATTAATTACATTGTTCTGCCTTTTTTCCCCCACAGCTCCTCTCCACCCGGTACCCATCCCACCCTCCGCCCTCCCCGACCTCCCCGCACTGTCCTCTCCCATAGTTGCATGATTTTTGTCCAGTCTCTTGCTGCACTTCCCACACCCCTTTTCTCCCCAAGAATTGTCAGTCCATGCCCTCTCTATGTCCATGATTCTGTTATATTCACCAGTTTATCCTGTTCATCAGCTTATTAATTCACTTGATTTTTAGATTCATTTGTTGATAGATGTGTATTTGTTGTTGATAATTTATATTTTTACCTTTTTCTTCTTCCACTTCTTATAGAATATCTTTCAGCAATTCATATAATATTGGTTTGGTGGTGATGAACTCCTTTAGCTTTTTCTTATCTGCGAAGCACTTTATCTGACCTTCAATTTTGAATGATAGCTTTGCTGGGTAGAGTAATCTTGGTTGTAGATTCTTGCTATTCATTACTTTGAATATTTCTTGCCACTCCCGTCTGGCCTGCATCGTTTCTGTTGAGAAATCCGCTGACCATCGTATGGGTACTGCCTTATAGGTAACTAATTGTTTTTCTCTTGCTGCTTTTAATATTCTCTCTTTATCTTTTGCTCTTGGCATTTTAATTATGATGTGTCTTGGTGTGGTCCTCTTTAGATTCCTATATTTTGGAGTTTTGTGCACTTCTTGGGCTTTTAAGTCAATTTCTTTCACCAGGTGGGGGAAGTTTTTGGTCACTATTTCTTCAAGTAGGTTTTCATTGTTTTGCTCTCTCTCTTTTTCTGGCACCCCTATAATTTGGATGTTGGCTTGCTTGAGGTTGTCCCAGAGGCCCCTTACACTTCTTCAATTATTTGGATTCTTTTTGCTTCTTACTTTTCTGGCTGAGTGGATTTTGCTTCTTTGTATTTCAAATCTTTGTCTTGGTTCTTGCAGTCCTCTGGACTGCTTATAGGTCTTTGTGTAATATTTTTTATTTCAGTCAGTGTATGCTTAATTTCTAGTTCGTCCTTTTTCATATCCTTGTGGGTCTTGTTCATTTCCTCATAGGTCTTGTTCATTTCCTTGTAGTTCTCATTAAGTTCATCAGCCTTTTCTAGGAGCCTCTTGAAAAACCTTATTACTGTGTTTTTGAACTCTATGTCTAGTCGTCTTTTTTCCTCTATTTCTTTCATACCTGATTTCTTTCCATTTCTCTGCATTGTGGCTGCTTTCCTGAGTTGATCCATTAGTTTTGTGTGGTAGATGTCCTCTAAGGGACAGTGGCTCAGCCTCCCCAGTTACCTGAGGTGGATACTCTTGCTGAAGCCCTCTATGGGTTGTACAGTATTGTTGAAGTTAAACCCAGATTATTATTGTTAGCCTAGGAGAGTTTGACCTCCAGGCCAATTGGCTGTGAAGGTAAACTGTGTTCAGGTTGGATGGGTGGAGTCTCCATGCTAAGCAGGCAGCGTCAGCTCCGCCCTATGCGGCGTGTGAGTCTCTGTGCCTGGTGGTAATGGCTGCACACACCTAGAGAAAGCTGCCACTGGTCTCCACCCACTGCCAGACAACTCTGCCTCTCCCCAAATGAGTCTGCACACCCAAAGTCTCGCCCAGGGTTGTAAAACAAAGCAGTCCGGTGGTCTCCCGAACGAGGGAGCAAGTCACGAGTCCTCTCTGCGTGGTTGTGCACTTCTGTCCCCAAGCTTATGCGCAAACTGCTGTTCCAAGTTTATACACACTCTCCTCAAGCTCGCAGACCTCTGCCGCTCCCGGGTTTTAGCGTGCCTTCCCCGGACCTTGGACCTCGCCTGGAACTGGGGAGTCAGTGCAGTGGGACACCTTTGCCCTCTCCGTTGGAAAACACCAAAAACCAGCCGGGTTTGCAGGTGCCCACCCTTTTCTGCTCGTGTGCACATGGCTCTAAACCTCTGGCTCCGTGAGTATCTTCAAGGCTGTGCTCTGCCGCTCCTCTGAGTCACAGTGTCCTGTCTTTACTTTTATTTGTGAAATTTTCACTCAGCCAGCTTTCTGGTGATTCTGGATGATGTTTGTTCTGTTGTTAAGTTGTAGTTTTGGAATTGTTGTGTGGGGCAGTAAAATAGGTGTTTACCTATGCCGCCATCTTGGTTCCTCCCCTCTGAGTAAGTTTTAGAAGGTTGTATTTTTCTAGGAGTGTGTCCATTTCCTCCAGGTTGTCTAGTTTGTTATAATAGAGTTGTGCATAGTATAAAAAATACTAATCCTTTGTATTTCTGTGGGCTCTGTTGTTATTTTCCTCTTCCATTTCTGATTTTGTTTATTTGGGTCCTCTCTCTTTGCTTCTTGGTGAGCCTGGCTAGAGGTTCATCAATCTTGTTTATCCTTTCAAAGAACCAGCTCTTCGTTTCATTGATCTTTTGCATTTTTTTGTCTCTATGTTATCATTTCTGCCCTGATCTTTATTATTTCCTTCCTTCTGCTCATTGTGGGCTTTTCTTGTTGTTCTCTTTTTAATTCTTTGAGTTGTTGAGTTAGATGACTTATTACCATTTTTTTCTTGTTTTTTTTTTTTTTTGTTTGTTTGTTTGTTTATATGTTTTTTTGAGGTAGGCCTGTAGAGCTATAAACTTCCCTCTCAGGACTGCTTTCATTGTGTCCTATAGTATTTGCATTGTTGTGTTTTTATTGTCATTAGTCTCCAGGATGTGTTTAATTTCTTCTTTAATGTCATTGATAACCCAATCATTGTTTAATAGCATGCTATTCAGCTTCCAAGTGTTTGAATTTTTTGGAATGTTTTTATTGTCATTTATTTCTAACATTATGCCATTGTGGTCTGAGAAAATGCTTGATATGATTTCAACCTTTTTTAACTTGGGGAGACTTTTTTGTGACCCAATATGTGGACAATTTTTGAAAATGTCCCATGTGCACTTGAGAAGAAGTGCCATGGCCAATTCCATGGCTTTGGGGTGAAATGCTCTGAAGATGTCAATTAGGTCCATCTGATCTAGTGAGTCATTTAGAATTACTGTTTCTTTGCTGATTTTTTGTCTAGAGGATTTATCCAGTGATGTCAGTGGTGTATTAAACCACTGACTATGATTATATGATTGTCGATCTCTCCCTTGATATATTTCAGGAGTTTTTATTTAATGTATTTGGGTGCTCCTGCATTGGGAGCATATATGTTTACCAGGGTTATATCCTCTTGTTGTATCGATCCCTTATTATTATGAAGGGCCTTCATTGATCCATTATTACTAACTAAAACCCACAGTTTATCCAGATTTCCTTCGTTTTTACCTAAGTTCTCTTTCTGTGCCAGAATGCCATCCAGGATAGCACATTACATTTAATTCATGTCCCTTAGTCTTCTCTCTCTCTCTCTCTTTTTTTTTTCCTGTTAATCCTCATCAGAGGATATTTTTTCCATTGCTTTTCAGAGAGAGAGTGAGGAGGAGAGAAACATCAGTGTGAGAGAGACACATCAACTGGTTGCCTCCTGCATGTGCCCCAAGCAGCGGGGAGGGGAGTGAACTCACAACCCAGGTATCTGCCTTTGACCGGAAATAGAACCTTAATCCTTCTGTGCGCAGGCCGGTGCTCTAACCATTGAGCCCACTGGCCAGAGCCTCTTAGTCTTCTCTCAATGACCTTGACAGTTCTGAGGAGTACTGGTCAGGTATATGGTAAGATGCCCCTTTGTTGGAATTTGTCTGATGTTTTTCTCAGGTTTGGACTGGGGTTATGGGTTTTGGGGAGGAGGGCCATGGGGTAACGTGCCCTTCACAGCACATCCTGTCGCTAGTACATCCAGTCAGTATGAGTTATGACTGTCGATGTTGACCTTGACCACCTGGCGGCATTTGCCAGGCTTACCACCTCGTTCTGACTGCTCTTCAGAGCGAGTGGGAGCCGTGCGCGGGTTTTGTGAAGACCAAATCCGTTAGAAAAGTCCCGTCCCTAACCAGTGCCTGGCAGGGGGTCAGCCTCCATCTGACGGTCTGCTGTGATGACGGTGAAGGGGAGACTCTGCAGGGACACTGGGCAGTCCCACACGGAAGACTTACCTGGCGTACCCTGGGGCAGTCAGGGTAACAACGCCGCCCCCATGATGCCCGGCAACTCACGGATGGCACCTTCCCTGGCAAGTGGGCGTTTGCAGATGTGACCAAGGGTATGGCCCCGGAGATGCGAAGGTGACTGCGGGCCATTCAGGTGGGTCCATCTTCACCCACATCCTCACACGTGGAGAAACTTTCCTGGTGGAAGACACAGAGAGAAGGTGCAACAGGGCGACAGAAGGCCGGGGAGAGGGCAGCGTGAGGACGCCACCTGCCGGGCAGTTTTGAAGAGGGTGGGAGGGGCCGTGGGTGCCAGAAAGGCCCAGCCCTGCCAGCACCTTCAGTTTAGCCAGTGAGACCCCTGTAAGACCCTGACCTGCAGAACTGTAACATCGTACCTTTGCGTTGTTTAAAGTTGCTGGTGGTGTGATTTGTTACGGCAGCCATGGGAAACTAATACATGTACCAGGACTGGGGGTGGAAATGTAGTCCTCAAGCAGAAATTACTGTTTGGGTGGATTTAGTCCAGGGGAGGGGAACCTTTTCTCTGCCAACGGTCACTGGATGTTTATAACATTCCAGGGCCATGCAAAACTATCACCTCAGAAATTAGCCTGCTCTGTTTGGTCAAACGTTTAATTAACTCACCCCTAACGCCTGAGCAGGGCCAGACCAAATGATTCCCAGGGCCTCCCATGCCTGGGCCGGATGCTCCTCACCCCTGCTGTACGCCACGGAGAGCGGTGCGTGAGTTGCGTTCCTTTTGTCACTGAGGAGACATCAATGGAGCCCCAGTGGGTGCCGGCTCTGTGCTCAGGAAACCAAGGGGATGGGCGGCTCCCTCAGAGGAAGGTCAGAGGTCCTGCAGGTTAGGGGTCCAACGCAGGCCTTACCGGTTAAACTCAAGATGCTGGCAGGGCTGGGCCTTTCTGGCACCCACGGCCCCTCCTTCTTCAAAGCTGCCATCTCCCTGGCCTTCCGTCGCCGTGTGGCACTTTCTCCCTGTGCCTTCAACCGGGAAAGTTTCTCCACACGTGAGGATGTGCGTGATTAGGTGAGCCCACCTGGATGGTCCAGAGTCGCCTTCTCATCCCCGGCGCCATCCCCGCCATCCCATCCAGAGCAGGAGGCGGATGCTCGGACGCTGCGCTTCCTCACTGCAAACATACTGAGTGTCCGGAGAGGCAGGCCCAGAGGAGGGAGGCCGAGCATGGCTCCTGGGAGCCTTCCTCAGGATGAGGGGAGAGGGAGCCCTCAGTGAAGGAGAAGGAGAAGTTGTTGGAGAGCTGACAAAGGAGCCAGAGGGCAGAATCAAGCTCATCGTTCACACGCGGGGGGCGGGGGGGGGGGGGGGGGTCACTGGGAGGGGGGCGGGCTGGAGGACACACCCCTCACAGCGTGCACTCTTGCTTTTTCACACTCTCAGCTTGTCCTGCAGAGAGAGGAGGCTCCTACTAACGCACATGCGCATCCCCACCACGTTCTCCACCTGCTAACACGGCCGGCCAGCCTCGGGCCCAGGGTGCACACAGCACTCCTGCTCCAGCCTCCAGTGCACAAGCCAAGGGAACAAGTCCTCCGGGCCCTGGGAGTGGGCCTACGCTGCTTGGGCAAAGGGTTCCCAAACACTGGGTCCCTGGAGCCTGCTCTAGGAGACAGGCTGGGTGCCCCGTGAGCTTCTGGCCCCGTCAGGGACTCTGCTTGTCCGGGTCTAAAGCCCGTTTTGGATAGAATCATCAAGGCCCCAGCAAGAGGGTTCATCCAACGTGAGGGGCTTTGGGTAGAGCGAGGATGAGAAGGGGCCCTGGATTTAGACGGCCGCCCCGCTGTGAGGGAGGGGGTGTGAGCAGGCAGGGTGTGGAGAGGGTGAGCCTGAGGTGAGCGGCGGGAGGCAGAGAGCACAGAGCCCTCTTTCAGGAAATTTGGCAGAAGGAAACGGAGCAGGAGAGGCGCTCCAGGGGGAGGCAGGGGAGAGGGGAGGCTGTGTTTGTTTGTGTTTAGAAGGCAGGAGGCAGAAATATGTCAGTCTGAGAGAAAGGAGTCTGGGAAAGAGAGAGAAGCGGGGAAATCAGGGGGAAGAAGAGAATGAAGAGAAAATATGATTTAAAAAAAAGAGAGAGAACTCTTTTTTGCCTCATCAGCCAGGGGATATGACAGCTTTAGAAAAAAAGGGGGCGCCTTCCCTAAGCAAAGGTGGGGAGAGGTTAAGGGAGCCGGGATTGGGTGGCCATGATGTGCCCTTTTTGAGCATTTGCTGAACACCCCCTTGCTGTGTGCCGGGCCCTGTTAGGTGCTAAGAGTGGTAAAGCTCGCCCATTCCTCATAGCACGCCTCAGGTCAGTACTCAGTTTATTGTCCCCTCCGATGGACAGCCAGGAAAACAGGGGCATAGAGGGGATTAGCAAGTGGCCCAGAGGAACACGTCTCGTTAGTACCGCTTTTAGACGTAGGCACAGGGGCCCCCGACCTGGGGTCTGCATTTTAGAAGGCTCTGAATGGCACAGCCACACAAAAGTACATTTATTAACCAAGCAAGATTTTAGTTTCTCTCCACAATCAAGTAATAGCGGCTAGAGTTACTCTGCTGCCTTCAAAAGCCGGGACTCCAGACAAAATATATGAAACACTGATTTTCAGACTTTGGACAAAGGCAGCTCTCGACTATGATCCGTAGAAAAGGGAAACAAATGAGGTGAGCCCTGTAACTACCCCAGCTCACTGCCGGAGGCGGATTCCAGGCTTCAGAGCTGGGAGGGAGGAGCCAAACGGAGCTTGGATGTCTTGCTGATTGAGAAGACAGATTTGGAGTTCAAGAGGCCAAGGTGCTAGAATTTGCAGGGCAGAGTTCCAGGGAGGGGGAGCCGAACACACATCCAAAGATCCGCAGCAGCGTCTCCTGCGCCTTTGGCTGCGTCCCGATTTGCACACACATGAAAGGGAGGCGAGCTTGTGAAGCAGAGCAGCGCCTGGAGCTCACACAGGCCTGGGATTAGTTTGTGCTCCCAACAGGCAGAGTGGAAAGACCTCATAATACATGGGGTATTGGGGACAGTCCCCAGAAGGCTACAGCGTAGGAGCGGTCTACATTAACCTTAGACTAACAGCTGCTCTGTATCTGTCCTGAAAACTCTTTAAAGCAAGCCTCAAAGATACATTTTATTCCAAGTATTTTAACTATGTGTCAGAACAAAGTCCAACACTACTTAAAGGAATGCAACCAACTCCAGCACCAAACAATGGAAAACCCACAGCGTCTAGTCTCCCGTCCAACTACAGACCAATAATATCCCTCGTGAACATAGGTGCAACAATTAGAAACAGGATCTTAGCAAATCAAATCTAACAATATACAAAGAGAATGCAACCTGATTAAGTAGGTTTTATCTGAGAAATGCAACGTTGGTTTCATAATTGAAAACCAGTCAACTCAGTTTGCCAGGCGAACAAACGAAAAAAGGAAAACCATATAACCATTTCAACATGCATCCCTATTGAAAACTTTCACAAAACTAGAAATAGAAGGAAAGTTCTTCAGTGTGATGAGGAACATCTAAAAATAAATGAACAGCCCTGCCCTGTTGCCCCATGGTCAGCACGTTGGCCCACGGACCAAAGGTTTTAGGATTCAGTTCCTCGGTCAAGGACACACACCTTGGTTGCAGGTTCCCCAACCCCAGGAGGGATGCATGCAGGAGGCAACCAATCAATGTGTCTCATATTGATGTCTCTCTCTCTCTCTCTCTCTCTCTCTCTCTCTCACTCTCTCTCCCCCATCCCCCATCTACTCTCTCTAAAAAATCAATGGAAAAAATATCATCGAGGTGAGGATTAACAACAAAAACAGAAACAGACCTGAACATGAATAGATGAAGAAATTAGCAGAGGACATTGAAAGGTAATATAAATGCACTCCATTTGCCTCATATATTTAAGAATGCAGAGAAACACATGAACATTATGAGGAGAGAAATAGAATTTATAAAAAAATCCAAATGTGATTTCCAAAAGTGAAAATTACAACATCTCAAATAAAAAAACACATGAGATGTGATTAAGAGCAAATAAAATAATATAGAAGACATGACCTGAGATTTGAAGATATAGCTTTAAAAACCGTCCAAAATGAAGCCCCGCCCTAGCAGCCTGGCTCAGTGGATGGAGCCTTGGCCTTCAGAGGGAAGGGTCCCGGGTTCAATTCCGGTTAAAGGCACATGTCCGGGTTGTGGGCTCAATCCCCAGTAGAGGGCATGCTGGAGGCAGCCAATCAATGATTCTCTCTCATCACTGATGTTTCTATCTCTCTCTCCATCTCCCTTCCTCTCTGAAATCAATAAAGATATATTTAAAAAGCAAGACAAAACAAAACAAAGAAAATGAAGCCCAGGCAGAAAATAAGACGAGGGATAATAAATAGAACATTAGTGACATTTGAGATAATATCAAGCAATCTAACTAACACAAAAGTAATTGGAGACTCAGGTTGGGGCAGGGGGACAAAAATTAAATTGAAGAAATAGTGCTCAAAAAATTTCCAAATTCAATGAAAACTAAAAAATAACAGAGTCAGGCTAAATGAACCCAGGCATCAGACACATAATGAAAACCACATAAAATCACATTATAATCAAATTGTTAGAAACCAGTAATAAAGGGAAAATTGTATAAGCAGCCAGAGAAAAAAGACACATTTCATACAGAGGAACAAACAAATAAACAACAACAAAAAAAGTGACAAGATATTTCTCATGATAAATTATGCAAGCCATTGGGCAATGGAGAGGGGGAAAGTATTACGAAGAAATGAAGTAAACATTCAACAGAGGAAGAATTTAATATTTGCTGGAAATATCTTACAGAAAATGAAAGCAACCTAGAGACTTCTTCAGACAGAAAAACTGGGATCTAGAAGAGACAAAGTAAATTTGAAAAGACGTAGGAAGCAGAAATACTTGTGCTACCTGATTTAAAAACTTACTATAAAATGAGTGTGCTATTCATGTGTATAGACAAACAACCAATTGGTATTTATCAGTTATAATTTATATTTTTACGTCTTAAATTTTAATAGATAATGTTGAGTATTTTAAAAAAGAAAATATAAATGAATCTAAATAACTTAATTATTTTTACTTTACCTTAAAATGCATTTATAATAAAATATACTAAAATTGTACACTTATAGCATAATTAAAAATATTAAAATATATTTTTTAGTCGATTTCAGAGAGGAAGGGAGAAAGAGATAGCAAATCAGTGATGCGAGAAAAATCAGTGATTGGCTGGCTCCTGCGTGCTCCCTATTGGGGGTGACCCCACAGCCCAGGCATGTGCCCTGACCAGGAAATGAACTGTGACCTCCTGGTTCATAGGTCTGTGCTCAGTCACTGAGCACACCAGCCGGCACATTTTATTTTAAGATTCATATCATTTATTTGTCAATAAGGTAGTTATACGGAAATCTTTATTATAAAAACACTAGAGGCCCAGTGCATGGGTTTGTGCATGGGGGGGTGTCCCTTAGTGTGGCCTGTGCCCTCTCGCAATCTGGGACCCCTCAGGGGATGTTCGACTGCCAGGTTTGGCCCAAGCCCTCCCCAGGGCCTAAACCAGCAGTCAGACGTCCCCCGAGGGATGCAGCAGTGCACCGAGTGGGGGGTGGCCAGGGAGGAGCCAGAGCCAGTGCCCAGCTGGCTGCGCCTGCCTGCCACGGCTCAGTAACACCGCCACTGCCGCAGCTGTGCTCACAGGCCGTGAATCTTTCTGGCTGAGTGGCACTCCCCCTGTGGATGCGTGCTGACACCAGGAGGCAGCTCATGTATTGAGCGTCTGCCCCCTGGTGGTCAGTGCACGTCATAGTGATTGGTCAAAGTTGTTCTGGTCATTCCTGTCATTCCAGTCATTTGGTTGTAATGGTTGCTTAGGTTTTTATATAGAGAGATAGATAATTAGTGATTTTAATAAAATGAGAGCAAGGAAAAGAAATGTTATAGAATAAATCCTATCTAATAAAAGAGTAATGCGCAGATGGACCATCACTCCAACACACAAGAGGGCTGCCCCCATGTGGTTAAAGATCCTGCCCCCATGTGGACACAAGATGGCCACCACAAGATGGCCAGCAGGGGAGGGCAGTTGGGAAGTTCCAGGCCTGCAAGGGAGGGCAGTTATGGGTGATCAGGCCAGCAGGGGAGGGCAGTTGGGAGGGACCAGGCCTGTAAGGGAGGGCAGTTGGGGGTGATCAATCCTGCAGGGGAGGGCAGTTAGGGGTGACCAGGCTGGCAGAGGAGGGAAGTTGGGGGCAAACAGGCTGGCAGGGGAGCAGTTAGACATCAATTAGGCTGGCAGGTTAGTGGTTAGGGGGTGATCAGGCTGGCAGGCAGAAGTGGTTAGGGGCAATCAGGGAGGCAGGCAGGTGAGCAATTTGGAGCCAGCAGTCCTGGATTGTGAGAAGGATGTCCAACTGCCCTTTTAAGCCCGATCCAACTGGGAAGTCAGACATCCCTTGAGGGATCCCAGATTAGAGAGGGTGCAGGCTGGGCTGAGGGACACCCCCTGCTGGCCCCCCACCCCCCCTCCCCTGTGCATGAATTTCGTGCGCTGGGCCTCTAGTATTTAATAATTCATGAATTATGGACTTTTAAAGTATTTTTATTGGTTTCAGAGAGGAACAGAGAGGGAGAGATAGAAACATCAATGCTGAGAGAGAATCATTGATTGGCTGCCGCCAGCACATTCCCCAATGGGTATGGAGCCTTCAACCT
Organism: Antrozous pallidus; assembly: GCA_027563665.1. NCBI lineage: Eukaryota > Metazoa > Chordata > Mammalia > Chiroptera > Vespertilionidae > Antrozous > Antrozous pallidus. The sequence goes on along the minus strand of CM050517.1, from coordinate 12,131,658 downwards.
GGATATGTGCCCTGACCAGAAATTGAACCGTAACCTTCTGGTTCATAGATCCATGCTCAACCACCGAGCCACGCCAGTCTGGCAAATTCTGGATTTTTACATTTAATTATTCATCCAGACATTGGCCGACCACCAATAGAGCCCCCATACATGTGAAATGTTAATTAAATCTAGTAGTTTTTATATTTTTTCTCTTTCATCATAGAAATAGCGTAGTTCTGCGCACATACTCAGCATACACACATACACAAACACTTTTTCTTTTTTTTTTTTTTGGTTATTAGGAATGTATATTTGTCAGCCTTGGAAGCTGGAACTTACTTTAGGTGATAGTTTGTTAGCTTTATTTGTAACTTAACTATCAGGATATGGGATTTGGGGGCCTCCTTTGCACTCTTGCCTCGAGACACAAACAAGAAGCTAGGGTGTGTTCGGTAGGTGACAGACCCGGGTCCTACCCAGGTGGTCTGACCTAAGGCCCCACGTGCTTCCTGCTGCACCACACTGCCCAGTTGTAGACAGGGGGAATGGTTTGGGGAAGAGTAAAGCACAGAGAAGCTTCTGAAAGAGGTGATGAAGATGCCAAGGAACCCCTGTGGGGAGGGCGTTTAATGCCGAGGAGGAGGGGTGGAAGAGAGGAACAGCGAAGGAGGCAAGGAACACAGATTAAGGGGGTGGCTGTGCTGGGGCACCTGCTTTGACTCTGGGACGGCAGACTCCCGGAAGTGGGGTTATCAGGAGAGAGCTCGTAGCCTGGGGCTCAGAGTCCCTGGGTTCTGACCCCTCCGTTCAGCTGGCTGTCTTTACTTCAGCCCACGCCTGTTGCCCTCAGGAATGGAAAGCCAGGGTCACTTGGCAATCTTAAAAATAAATGCAGGGGATACAAAGCTATACACTCCATTCTAGCTAGACCTAGTTGGTGGCTGGCTACTTAATGTCATTGGTGGGTTACTGGAAACGGTGACTTTGAGGAAACCAGTTTTACCAGTTGATATAGTCCCGTTGATATAAACAAGAGTTAAATTCCTGTGGCATATTTCTGGTCACAAAAGTATCCCAAACTTCTAAATAAAGGCCCACAACAGTTTTAATATTAAATATTGAAGTAGATGTGAGTATACATACATTTAAGAAACATTAATATAAACAAGCGAGATAATGATTCTCCAACCGCTTATTCCAGTTCAGGGTCCCAGGCGGCCGGAGCCTCTCCCGGTAGCTCAGGGGCGAGGTGGGGACCCACCCTGGACAGGACGCCCTCCCTCCCAGGGGCACTCACACACCCACACTCACTCAGACACAGACAACGTAGACACCCCTCAAATGCCCGTCTTACCCAGCCAGCATGGCTCAGCGGTGGAGCACGGACCTGTGAGTCAGGAGGTCATGGTTTGATTCCGGGCCGGGGCTTGATCCCCCGTGCGGGGCATGCTGGAGGCAGCCACTTAATGATGCTCTCTCATCCTTGATGTTTCTCTGTCTGCCTTCCTCTCCCTGCCTCTCTGAATTCTCCCCAGTGGAGACCTGAGGGAACGTGCAAAGTCCTCAGAGACGGTGCCCCTGGCCAGGAACGGATTCCCCTCATCCATATGAAAACAAAAGGACCTAGGACAAAACCACATTATCTGAATGCCTGCTGCAGGGTTGCCTGCCAGACCCTGCTCGCTGCTGCCAGAGAGAGCGAGTATTAGAGGCAGGCTAGCGCTATGCTGATCGCTCCCATTTGATGACATCAAAGGATTGAAAAAGAATTCAAAATGCAGTTATTTTTTGCTCGAGGTCCATCCCAGGGATGCAGCCTCCGTTGTCAGAGGAACATTGCTCTGGGCCTGACTCCCAGGCAGTCTGCCATTCTCCGTCTGCCGCTGACCTTCTCCCCGCCGCCGGGCCTGTGGCCCCTCCCGCCGGACAGGGAGGCAGCTCCCTGCCTTGCTCTGGGCTGGCCTTGGACTCGCTTTGACCAGAGAATGCACGGCGGCGGTGAGCTGCCAGTTCCAGTCTCGGCGTTGACTGAGCGCTTCTGCCTGGACTCCCTCCCCACCCGGCCTCCCGAGCAAGAGGCCCACCCTGCTGGACAAAGGGGTCCAGCCCGCACCCACCCATCCCAGCACCCCAGCTGGACTGCCCGCTGAATGCTGCCAAACATGGGGCCTCAGCCACCACTCAGGGAGCAGAGGAGGCCCAGCGGAGCCCCCCCAGAGCGAGGAGACATACTAAGTAGCTGTTGCTTTAAGTCACTAAGTTTTGGGGTGGTTTTTACACCGCCACAGACGATTGAAACATTGCCAAGGGCTTTACACATGTTGTTTATTTAATGCTCACAACGGCCCTGAAAGGCTACTTTTAGTTCCATTTTACAGATGAGAAAATCTAGGCTCAGAGGGTGACATCACTTTGCCCACAGTCTCACAGCTGGAAAGTGCTGGGGCCTGGATTTAGACCTAAGTCTGTCTGACTCCAAGGTGGGTGAGACGAGGAGGGAGGGGAGAACGGTTCTGTCCACCTCATGTCCTCACGCCCCCAGAGGGTCATCTCGGAGCCTGGCAGGGCCAGAAGGACAAGTGCAGGATGCAAGGGGGACCAGGGTCTGCACTGGGAGAGGCTCCAGGAGCAAAGGTCTTGCCTGCTGGGAGCTCTCTGTCCCAGGCAGACCTAGGCCCCACCCTGCCCGAGGCTCCACCAGACTCCATGTGGTCCCAATTGGATATTACGTCTGAAAAGGTCTCCTGGCCGGTCTGCTCACCAACCTGGGGAGCCATGTGGCCAGCCTCCTACGGCTCAGTGCCCATGCGGTGATGGCCACAGGCTGTCCACGTTGGGTATTCATTTCCCTGGCACAGAGCTGGCGTCTGTGGGCTCAAGGGTCACATCAGACTCTCTTGGAGAGAACATCACCTGTTTCTTTCTCTTGAGCTCACTGCTCCCTCCTGCCTTTCCACGTCAGGCTGGGCCTCCTGACCAACACTCCGCTCCCGTCCCAAGCTAAACCCGACTCCTCCTCCCTCTGGGATGCTGGGTGCTTTCCCTGGTGGGTGTGAGGGAAGGACAAGTTGGCCCATTACCAACACTCATATCCCTTAGGTGTGTGGAGCAGGGTGTCCTTGCTAAGCCCTCACTGGATACAGCCCCCTCCAGCCGTCTGTTGGTATGAGTTTACTGATGCTCAGGTGGGCATTCCTTCGGAGGCCTGGAAAGAGAAGAGATGATCTGGCACAGTTGCCTCGGATAGAGAGAGATGAAATCAATGACGTGAAAATAGCAGAGGAGCCTGGCCAGGTGTCACCCAGTGGTTGAGGGTTGACCGAGAAACCAACAGGTCACCGGTTCGAAGAACCAAAAGGTCACTGGCTTGATTCCCAGTCAGAGCATGTGCCCTGATTGCAGGCTCCATCCTCAGTGTGGGGTGTGCAGGAGGCAGCTGAGCAATGATTCTCTCTCATCATTGATGTTTCTATCTCTCTCTCCCTCCCCCTTCCTCTCTGAAATCAATAAAAATATTTTAAAAAAAGAAAAGAAAATAGCAGAGGAGTCTGTGGAGTGTCACTTCTGGTCCACCTTTCTTCTCTGAAGACGGCTGAGAGCCGAAAGCCATATTTCTCAAAACTCGCAGGCAAATCAGTTTCTGCTGACTGGCCCACGGGCTGGTGTTTGGAAGGCAGCAGTGAGCACCCTTCTGACTGCTCTGCTCACAGACAGTGGTGGAAACGCCCCGAGCGGCCTGTGGTAGGGCAGCCATGGGGCAGCTTCAGTCCCCCGAGCTTCCGGGGGGCCTCTGGTGGGTCCCGCGTGGCCACGTCCTCTTCAGGGAGACCCCAATCTCTCTGCTTGGGCAGCGCCATGCTTACCTCTCAAACACCTTCTTCTTCTGAACGTGTCTTGCCTCTGCGTGTTCCCTCTCTATCGTAGATCAGCTCCCATCACTGTCACTTCTGTGCGGCTAAGAAGGCAGCCTGGTGTTGCAGGAGCAATGGACGGAGAACCCGGAAGCTGACCACACAGCCCTGGCTCCGCCACTCACCTCCTGGGCACAGGGAGCGTGTCCTTTCTTCTCCGTGGCCTCCGTCTTCTAACCCCGAGAGCAGTGGTTCTCAGCCTTCCTAATGCCGCGGCCCTTTAACACGGTTCCTCGTGTGGTGGTGAGCCCCAACCATAAAATTATCTTCGTTGCTACTTCGTCACTGTGATCTTGCTACTGTTATAAATCGTAATGTAAATATCTATGTTTCCCGATGGCCTTAGGGTCGCGACCCAAAGTTGAGAGCCGCTGTTGTAGAGCCTAAGACCACCGGAAAACACAGATATTTACATTACGATTCATAACAGTAGCAAAGTTATAGTTATGAAGCAGCAACGAAGATAATGTTATGGTTGGGGATCACCACAACATGAGGAACTGTGTTAAAGGTTGGGACCACTGTCTAAAGGGAGGCACACTGTTGGGTGGAAGGTCCCTCCCAGCTCGAAGCTGTGATTCGGTCCACAAACGCAACTGAGGGCCGGCTGTCGGGCAGGTGCCGGGTGAGGTGCTGGGCCGTGAGCGGGAAGGGACCTGGCCGCTGCCCTCGGAAGGCGGGCAGACGGGTACGCACAGAACCGCAGCACGAAGGGCTGCCTGCCTGCAGCGGAGGGAGGCACCAGTTCTACCAGCCTTGTTGGAAAAGCAGCCTCCGAGCCCTCTGCTAGCTCCGGCCCCAGGCACAGCCACTCGCAATTCTCATAGGTGATTCCTTGGATGTGAGTGCCATGTCTGCAGAAAAGCGACTCGCATCACTCCTTTATTGGATTTTCAGCTTTATGTGCCATCAATTAAGTTCTCACCCTGTAAGACATAGGTTAAATTCTCTTTAACCTGTCCCCACCCACAATATAACTCCCCCCCCCCATCAAGTCCTTTGCATTGCCCCCGTCTTCCAATACAGTTATGTCATCCTCTTGGTTAGATGGAAATTCAATGTCTTCATTGTTATGACTAAATGTTATCTATAGCTAAACCATGAAGTATAGTATTATTTCTTTTCTTTCAACATTTCCCCCCTCTTTTTAAAAAATATATTGTTATTCATTTCAGAGAGAAAGGGAGAGGGAGAGAGAGAGAGAAACATCAATGATGAGAATCATTGATTGGCTGCCTCCTGCATGCCCCCCACTGGGGATCAAGCCTGCAGCCTAGGCATGTGTCCTTGACCAGAATCGAACCCAGGACCCTCTCATCTGCAGGCTGACACTCTATCCACTAAGCGAAATCAGTTAGGGCTCAACATTTTATTCTTTATTTGCTTTTTTAAAAAATTTTCTTAGCTTTCCATTTACCCAGTAGTGATTCCAACCCCACATTTTAGGCATTCTACACATTTCATCTCCAGAAACCTCTCCCAGAGCCCTTGACTTCTCCAGGCAGACCTGGCTGCTCTCGACTCCTGGTGGGGGTCCCTAATCTCTCTCTTACATTGATCTTCTGCTTCCTTATTCTTGTTTTGGGGAACACAACTCCCCTGTGAGAAATGGTGAATGGCAGTTGCAGTTTTTGGAAATTTTCATGTCTTAATATGTTTTCATTCTACGTGTGATTCATAGTTTGGTAGGGTATGGAATTTTAGGTTGGAAATAATTGTCTCTTAGAACGTCAAAGGCAATGCTCTGTTATGTTCTACAATAGTGTTGTGGAACAACCAATGCTATTTTGAGTTATGATCCTCTCCCGTGACTTGTTTTTCTTGCTGGAAGTTTGTAGGAACCCCTCTTTGTCTCCAGCGCTCTGACATTCCAGGATGGCATGCTTTGGTGAGGGTATTTTTTATAGACTCTGGCCCATTCGTTTTGGAAACGTATGTCCAGCAGTCCTGGAAAATGCTCTTGAATTACTTTTTCCTCTTCTCCGCTGTCTCTCTTTCTGGATCTCCTGTTATTCCGATGTTGGTCCTCCTGAACTGGTCCTCTAGTTCCATTGTCTTCTCCGCTTTCCTTCACTGTTGCTTTGTTTGCTGTTGTTTTGGGAAGATGTCTTTAATTTCCAGTCTTCCTGTTTAATTTTCATGTCTGTGCATTTTTTATTTCTAAGTCCTTATTTCGTTCTCTGAATGTTCACTTTTATAGCATCTTATTCTTATTTCGTGAGCGCAATACTATATTTCTCTGTGTATAAATGATTGTTTTAAAGGTTTTCTTCTACTTGCATAGCACTACCCTCCAAGTTGTTCTTGATTATTTGCTTTGATCATTGTTTTTCACATTAGATGCTGTTGGTGTATGTCTGTCCCTGGCTTTATAAACCCTGCTATCAGAGTCTGGCCCCTAAGCCCCTGGGTGTCCCTGCCTCAGCTGCATCAGACCCTCTGGCTCACCCTCCCGGGGAAGGGGCCTGCCTGCACAGAGGGGGAGGGGATCTGGAGGACTAACTGCTCCTTACGCTGACTTTTAGCCAGTTTGGTTAAAACACACACACACACACACACACACACACACACACACACACGCACACACACACACATACTTTACTTTTTAAAGCAGTTTTAGGTTCACAGAAAAACTACAGGAGCAGAAAGTACAGAGAGCTCTCATATGCACCCTGCCCCACCCTCACCCTCTCCCACTCTCAGCACCCCCCACCAGAGTGTGCGGTTGTTAGTCAATGAGCCCACATTGATGTGCCATTGTCAGGGCTTTAGGAGGGAGATCCGTGAGCTCAACCCTCCACCTTTAAGTAGAAGTTGCTCCAATTGGGATTCCTGTTACCTCAGGTTGGACTTGATGGAGGGAGGCCCACCCCTCCTCTTCTACCCCCACACAGGCTCCTGATGCCTCCCCTGGCTTCCGAACTGCGTTACTAATGGTGAAAACCAGGGGTCCCCTCTGCACCTTTGTTTCCCTTGCCTCTGATTGTGGAACCAGCATCCTTTCTTTCCGGTGTCCCTCCCATTTCCCTTCTTCCGTCCTGCTCCCAGCCCCTTCTCATACCCAACTGAGTGAATGGACTGTTAATGATCTGCCAGCTTCCCCCTTCACTCCTAACCTACAAAACGTCTTACGAAAAAGAAAGCAAAACCGGCCAGAGTCATGTCACTCACTGCTCAAAATATTTGGTCTAGCGTGAAATGTCCAACATTTTGAGCTGGCAGCAAGTTTCCAGAGTATGACTCCAGCCTGCCTCTCGGTCATTGTCCTGCCATTGCTCCTGGGCACAGGCCCTGGGCACACTGCCCTTCCCCACGGTCCCCCTGCCACACCCCCCCTGCCCTGCTGCCTCTGATGGAAGCTTCCCCACTACTCCAGGGACCTGCACACACCTTCATCAAATGCCGTCATCACTTTTCTGAGTACATACTTGTCTCTCTTTGGGGTCTTCTGAGGGCAGGGACTGTGACTTATTCATCTTGTACATTCAGGTGACTTGTATGCGTGAGTTCTCAATAAAATTTGGGTGTATGAATGATTGACTTTATGCTTAGACAGTTGACCCTTGAACAACACAGGCTTGAATGGAGCGGGTCTGGATTTTTTTCAATAATAGACAGTTGGATCTCTGTATCCTCAGGTTTCACATCCATGGATTCAACCAACTGCAGATGCAAAGGGCTAACTGTATGCATTGTTATGCCATATTTTTTAACTAGAGGCCTGGTACATGAAATTTGTGCACAGGTAGGGTCCCTGGACAGCGATCAGGCCTGATCAGGTTCCCCACCTCCCCGGCTTCTCTTTCCCTCACTCCTTCAGTGCCCTGCTGCTGCTGCTGGTCGCCTGCCATGTTTCACGCCACCCCCTGGTGGTCAGCACACATTATAAGGAGCAGTTGAATTCCTGAGCTCCTGAGGGGATACTTTGCATATTAGCCTTTTATTTACATATATAGGAAAGGATGGGGCATTCTTAGATTTTTGTGTTTGTGTGGGATCCTAGGACCATTCCCCCCACAGATACAGAGGGATGACTGGAGTTGGGTTCTAGGGAGAGTTAAAAGTATGCAGATTTTCAACTGTTCAGAGGGTCAGTGTCCCTAATCCCTGCATTGTTCAAGGGCTGCCTGTACTTCACTATTTGTGGATGTTTATCCCTTTCCATGCTGCTGTCTTCATGATCACTGTATGGACAAGTTTTATAGGATGATCTTTTTAATAATTAAAAGCCCTGGGAGTGTCATAGGGACCTTCTCTGTGTCAGGGTGCAGCTAAAGAAAGAGTGTGTTCTTTTGCATGTGGCCCATCTTGATTGATTATTATTATTTTATTTTTTAAATTTCTTTATTGATTAAGGTAGTACATATGTGTCCTCATCACCCATTACCCCTTCCAATCCCCTCCTCCCTCTTCACCACTTATGCCCGTGTCCATTGATTAGGCTTATATGTGTTCATAAAAGTCCTTTGGTTGATCTCTTCCCCTTACTCCCACCCTCCCCTACCATCCCTCTGAGGTTTGACAGTCAATGCTTTTCTGTCTCTGGATCTGTTTTTGTTCATCAGTTTATGTTGTTCATTGTATTTCATAAATGAGTGAGTTCATGTGATACTTATCTTTCTTTGACTGGCTTTTCACTTAGCATATTGTTCTCCAGTTCCATCCATGCTCTAGTTTGAAGCAGACACCTTTTTCTCCTTTTTCTTCTTCTTAAAGAATACCTTTCAGCATTTCATATAATACTGGTTTGGTATTGATGAACTCCTTTAGCTTCTTCTTATCTGTGAAGCTCTTTATCTGACCTTCAATTCTGAATGATAGCTTTGCTGGGTAGAGTAATCTTGGTTGTAGGTTCTTGCTATTCATCGCTTTGAAAATTTCTTGCCACTCCCGTCTGGCCTGCATAGTTTCTGTTGAGAAGTCAGCTGACAATAGTATGGGTGCTCCCTTGTAGGTAACTAACTGTTTTTCTCTTGCTGCTTTTAATATTCTCTTTGTCCTTTGCTCTTGGCATTTTAATTATGATGTATCTTGGTGTGGTCCTCTTTGAATTCCTTTTGCTTGGGGTTCTGTGAGCTTCCTGGACTTGTAAGTCTATTTCTTTCACCAGGTAGGGGTAAGTTTTCAGTCATTATTTTTTTCAAATATGTTTTCAGTATCTTGCTCTCTGTCTTCTTCTGGCACCCTCATAATTCTGATGTTGGTTCGTTTGAAGTTGTCCCAGAGGCCTCTTACGCTATCCTCAAATTTTTGGATTCTTTTTTTCTTTTCTGGTTGAGTGTTTTTGGCCTCTTGGTATTTCAAATCTTTGACTTGATCCTTGCGTTCCTCTAGTCTGCTGTTGGGTTTCTGTAAAATATTTTTTAGTTCAGTCAGTGTATGTTTAGTTTCTAGTTGGTCCTTTTTCAAATCCACGAGGTCCTTTTTCATATCCAAAACCATCTCCTCGAGGGTCTTGCTCATATCCTCAAGGTTCTTGCTAAGCTTATCGGCCTTTTCTAGGAGCCTCTTAAAATACCTTATAACCATGATTTTGAACTCTATATCCAGTTGATTTCCTCTATTTCTTTTGTTTGTAATCTGTTTCTTTCTCTCCCCATTTTCACTGCTTCCCTGAGTTGGTTGGGTAGTTGATGTCTCAGCCTCCCCTATTTCCTGAGGTGTACACTCTTGGTGCACCCCTTTGTGGACTGTGTATACAGCCTTGCTGCAGATAAGTCTTGTTTGTTGTTGGTATAACTGGGAGGAATTGACCTCCAGGCCAACTGAATGTGAGGATCAGCTGTGTCTACTCTAGGAGACAGCCTTATGCGCCAGGACTTGCAAACTTGCCAAAGTCTCTGTGCTCAGTTTGGATGGGATGGTGTTTCTGGGTGGGGCAGAGTTTCAGGGTGGAGCCGACAGCCTTGGCTACCAGTCAGCCTTGGCCCATGAGGTCTCTGGGTCCTAGCGTCCGCAGGCAATCATGGCAGGCACCTCTGTGAGAAAGATGCCCTTGCGTTTCACCTGCCACCAGACTGTCCAGGCCCCAATGGATCTGGAATCTCAGATTTTCACCTGGCACCTGGGTTCGGTGCAATCAGAACTGCTTTCTTCCAGATGCCAGCCACACAGTCAACAGAACACCCTCACCATGAGCACCTGAGTGCACCCCGGAGCTCCGCCTCTGGCCGGAGCTCCTTTCTCCTGCCAGACACCGCCACCGTCCTCTATGCATGCACTCGTATGCTCACCTCCAGAGGTCTGCTTCTGGCTCTTCCCCTGGAATTCCGAGTGCAATCCAGGTTCTCCCCGTAAGGGATTGGTTCCCCCGGGTTTTGAGTGCAAACCGAATGGGGTTCAGCACAGCCTGGAATTTTTGTCTCCTTTCTGTCAGAGCACCCCTGCCAGGTTCAGACACCCCATCCTCTCCCACATGAGTCTCTCACCTTATTTGAGCTTTGCAGAGGCTCTGATTATCTATGCGTACTTCTATGTCCCTCCAGTTTCAGATCTTCCAGTCAGCCAGCCTTCTCATGGTTCTGGACAGTGTCTGTTCTGTCCTTCAGTTGTATTCTCAAAATTGTTGTGTGGGGCAAAAGCCTAGGTGTTTACCTATGCCTCCATCTTGGTTTCTCTATTTTTATTTTTGACCTATCAGTGTTCTCACCAACTGTCCATATGCCCCTGAGGGCAGAGCCCGTGCCTAGCAATTGCTTTCATCATCATTCCCCATAGCACCCAGCACCAGCCAGGGTGCACAGTAGGCGCTGAACAAAGGTTTGAGCTTGACCACATACACTCCGGGGCAGGGGAAGAAATATGGCCTCGTTTGGGTGACTCTCTGTGATGGAAGCAAAATCAGGAATTGCAGCTGGGTCTGGGGTCAGTCCAGGGTGACAATGGTGAAGGTGTGGCAGCGAGAATCAGAGTGGCTGAGGTCGAGGGTTTCTGGGACAGCCAACCACAGCCAGGATTATTTGGGAAGTGGGAAGCCGGAAGCAGGAAACAGGAGGAAGAGGATGAAGGAGTTAGATGGAGGGAACCTGTCCTCCCTCCCACTTCGGCCTCCTGCTCACCTCCTGGTCCATGCTGTGCCTGTTCGGAGCCACTGTCTGTGCTGCTGTGATCAGGCCTCCTTCTCCCTGAGGGTCTCTGCTCCTGGATGGGATTCCCACCCCCTCCCTCCTCCTTTCCCCAGTTGTGCGTTCCATGATCTTCTCCAGACTCCCTCTCCCGGAGGGAGTACTCATCCCTCTTCCCAAGCTGCTGGGGCCTGAGTCCTGGGGTTGATAAAGAGGAAGAAGGGGTGTGAGAAATGCCTAGTCAGATGGAGGAGGCAGGACATGCTCCCACACATACACGTGCTCAAGAGTTTACAGCTTGAGCCTTTTCTGTCCTCTCCCCATTCCACCTTCCTCCTCCCGCAATTTATATTAAAACTACACAAAATCAGTTCTGGCTGGTTTGGCTCAGTGCATAGACCATCGGCCTGTGGACTGAGGGTTCGACTCTGCTAAGGGCATGCTCCTTGGTTGAAGGCACATCCCCAGTGGGGAGTGTGCAGGAGGCAGCTGATCGATGTTTCTCTCTCATCAATGTTTCTAACTTTCTATCCCTCTCCCTTCCTCTCTGTAAAAAAAAACTCAATAAAAAATATATTTTAAAACAAGTACACAAAATCATCATAGCCGAGAAAACTAATAATAAAACCTTTCCTTAACATTTCCTTTTGGGGTCCTTTCTCTCTACTTGCTACTAAACTCATTGAAAATGGGGTCACCAAGCTTCCATTTCCACTCCACACACTGATGCCTCAGCTCATCACTCCTTCCCTCTCACTTTCCTTAGGAACCATTCAGTCCTGAGTGTCAGAGGCCTCCTGTTGTCAAGTCCCTGCTGCTGCGGGCGGGGTCTCCCAGGCCTTAAATTCTATGAACCTGCACCCCTGTCACCGCAGACCCTCAGCCTCAACCTCAGGACCACCCTGCCTGCCAGTTCTCCTTCCTCCTTGTCCACTGACCATCTCACAGCCATGACTCTTGCCCACGGCCAGATGTGGGCCCAGATGTGCTCTCCTGCCCCTCTGCACCTTGATGTCTCCCCTGAAAGCCCAGTTTAACATATGACTTCTTCCTTGGCCCTGTCTTGAACCCCAAAAGACTAGAAGAGTCAGAATGCTTCCAGTGGCCCAGGACCCCAAACCTGGGACCATTCTTTTGTTTCTAAATGAAACATTCCAGCCAAAAACAAGTACAGGGTATGGAGTGAACCCCTGTGTTCCCACCACCCAGCTCAAGTGTTCCCACCACCCAGCTCAAGTATTCCCACCACCCAGCTCAAGTGTTCCCACCACCCACTTCAAGTGTTCCCACCACCCACTTCAAGTGTTCCCACCACCCACTTCAAGTGTTCCCACCACCCAGCTCAAGTGTTCCCACCACCCAGCTCAAGTGTTCCCACCACCCAGCTCAAGTGTTCCCACCACCCAGCTCAAGTGTTCCCACCACCCAGCTCAAGTGTTCCCACCACCCAGCTCAAGTGTTCCCACCACCCAGCTCAGTGTTCCCACCACCCAGCTCAAGTGTTCCCACCGCCCAGCTCAAGTGTTCCCACCACCCAGCTCAAGTGTTCCCACCACCCACTTCAAGTGTTCCCACCACCCAGCTCAAGTATTCCCACCACCCAGCTCAAGTGTTCCCACCACCCAGCTCAAGTGTTCCCACCACCCACTTCAAGTGTTCCCACCACCCAGGCCCATCACCCAGCTCAAGTGTTCCCACCACCCAGCTCAAGTGTTCCCACCACCCAGCTCAAGTGTTCCCACCACCCAGCTCAAGTGTTCCCACCACCCAGCTCAAGTGTTCCCACCACCCAGCTCAAGTGTTCCCACCACCCACTTCAAGTGTTCCCACCACCCAGCTCAAGTGTTCCCACCACCCAGCTCAAGAATGAGCCATTATTGAAATACTCAAAGCCCCTCACTTGCGTATTGTATCTCCCCTTGCCCCAAAGACAGCCACCACCCTGAGTTTGTTACTGATCACTCCTACAAATTCTTTCAACGTTTGCTACAGGTGTATGTGCCTTACAAGATATGTGGCATCATTATGCAAGTTTTCAAGCACCATGTAAATGGCAACACTTCCTATGTCCCCTTCTTTCCCTAGTTTCTCCCAAGTTCACCTGCTGTTACAAGTAGCTCCTGTGTATTCATTTTCTCAGCAGTACAATATTCCTTTGTAAAAATGTGCTTCTTGGGGTGCAATTGTATATGTAAATTTTTTTGTAACCATGTGCTCTCCCAGGAATAGACATATAGGATTCTCCAGTTGCTGTCATTCTTGACCCCTCTTCTCTCCTGCAGCCATCGAGTCCCATTTTCTACTCAGTTATTAAAAAAAAAAAAAAGTTTCTGATATAATTCTCCAAAGCAAGTTCCCTACCTAGGATTTCATCATCAGTCACCTGGACCACCCCAGTCGTCCCCTAACTGGCCCCCTCGGGCCAGTGTGCCACGGGGCCTGTCCTCCCTCACTCCCACCCTGCACTCGGCCACTCCTAAGGCCAGGGAGCAGCTGGCATGATGGCTCCAGGTCCGCGATCAGGAGGGGCCCTGAGCCCCCCCGGGGGAGGAGCCTTCCAGTCTGGTCCGGGATCTCCGGAGGACTCCTGCCCAGGCCACTGCCACACGCGGTCCTGTGAGTCTGGCCCATCTTCCACAGGCTGCCGGGCAGCCCCCCGCCCCACCTCACGCCGCCCCACCCCACCCCCACCTCCCAGCCCCTCCGGCCTGGGACAGAGGGCCTTTCGGCCGTGGCTGCCACCAGGCTCACCTCCTCAGGAGGGGCTGCTCTTCTAAACGTTCGGCCCTGAGGTGGAGACAGACTGCAGGCCCGGAGGGGCCTGGGCCTGTGTGACGGGGTGCGCTGTGGCTGCCTGTGGTATGGCCCTGCCCTTGGTGGGCCTCTTGGTGTAAACATATCCGAGGAGCAGCCTGTGTGTGCCCGTGTCTGCCGGTGCTCAGGCGTATGTGTGTGTGTGTGTGTGTGTGTGTGTGTGCGTGTGTGAGTGTGTGTCTGTGTGTGTGTGCGTGTGTGTGTGTGCGTGTGTGTGCAGTCGCTGTGTGTCCCTCTCACACAAGGGCCTCTTGGTCTTCCCTGCCCTGACTCCCTTTTCTACCAGAAGGCCCTGTTTGATTATTTTTATAGGGTGTCTCGGCCTTTTTTCTCCAGTTCCCTGTCCCCCAGGGACTATTCTAAGCCCCAACTTACCTCCGTCTGCCTGGACAAGAAGGCAGCCGGGGCCCGACTCCTGGCTCCGAGCCGCTCTGTGCCCCCGTTTCCCCTTTGGGAGTCTCCAAAAAGGAGGGGGTGGGGGAGGCCAAAGCGGTGTCCCTAGGACGCTGAGGCTAAGCCACCGAGCCTCCCTCTTCCTTCCCACCGGACACCCATAGCTTCTCAGCCGTAAGCTCCGTGTGCGAGCGCTTTGATCCCGGCTGCTTCCTCCTCTGTAAAATGGGGATAATGACAGGATCTAGCTCAGAGCTGTGAGGCTCAGATGAACCGCGACGCTTCTAGACGAGGGTCTGGTCCGTCCTAAACGCTCGTTAGGTGTAATTACTACCGTCGCAGGTGCTCAGGAGACCCCGCCCTCCTCCCCCCTCTCCCCTTTCTGCGCAACATGCTTCTCAGGTCACAGGGTGGAGAGAGGTCTGGGAGGCCCCGCGACAGGAGCCACTTCTGACCTGGGGGAGAGGCTGCTTCCTGGAACGTGGGGTCAAAGGACTGCAGTTCTCCGGGGAAGTTGAGCCCCGCTCCCCCATCCTCACCCCCACCCTCCCCTTGGGCAAGTTGGTCCAAAGGAGCAGCACTAGGTCGGCTTTGTCTAGAGCGCCCTCTGCTGGCCGTTGGCAGAAGGCCTTGGGCAGGAGTGGGCACCGGTTAGGAGGGAGGAGCTTTCTGAAAGTGAGGGAAAGGGGACTTCTGCCCAATACAGAGCCCAGGGTGCTACTTTCTCACCCTCAGAATGTCTGCTTGGAGTACCCCCCCCCCCCCAATCAACCTGAGGACAGTTTGTTCTAAGGTAGCTTCCCCCCCCCCTCAGGGCATGCCAGCCACAGCCTGTGTGTGTCCCTGTGTGTCCGGCGGTGCAGACTACCCCAACAGCTGCGGATGACAGTGGGAAGGAGGGGGGCTAGACAGCACGCAGAACTTCCGGACAGCAAAGCATGAGTGGAGGGCGGGGGAAGTTATTAGGAAGGTAGTATGGGGGCTGTGCCCCTCACAGAAAATCGTCTGCAGGCCCCCTCACTCGGAACGTGGTCCACAGTAGGCGCCTGTGTTTCATATTGCAAGACCCTCTCTTCTGCCAAAGCACAGCACAGACCTTCACCCGTGTCCAAATGCGCCAATCAGGCATTTGGGAGGAATAAAAAAATCAAAGCAAAAACTCGAGTTGAAGCAGGAGACACTGCAGTTAGACTGCTGGGAGAACTGTCCCAAGTGGGGCTGAGGGGAGGCTCATCCCTCAGTCTCTGTGGTCAGCCTGTGGAGCGGCCTTTTCCCTCCGGGGTGGAGTAAGGGAGCGGGAGCCTGGACGCTCAGGGGCCTGCCAGGGGGCCGGTGGGTGCGGAGGGGAGCGGCGATCGCAGTACGTCGGGGTAACTGCTGGATTACATTGTGGAGGGTGAACTGTCCAGCTGCACACGGCCAGTGGTGTGCACCACGCTGCAGCCTCCCCGGAGGCAGGGCACTGCACAGCGGGGCTGTCTTAGTGTTTGGGGGGCTGGCTGCAGCTCCTCTTAGCCCAGATGTTGGGATGTCGGAGATGTCCTCTCTAGGGAGGGCCAGGGACTCACCCAGGCTCCAGCCAGTGTCCAGAGGGTCAGGGCTGGGTGGAGGCAGAGCGGATGGGGTGAGACAGAGAAGAGGGGAGTGAGAGGGACTGGAGGAAGCAGAAGCAGGTGCCAAGAACAAAACAGGCCCGGGACAGAGGTCACAGACTCACACTCCAGGCCCTATCTCCCCTTTCCTGCCCCACTGCTCCCCAAGTTTGACTTCTGGAAAGGACCAGCAGTTTGGTGATTTGTGGGAAGGGCGAGTGACTCCAGTTCTGCTTTCTCAACACCTTTCCTCTGCCCTGCCCACCTGCCCAAGCACAGCCGACCCTGGAGGAACACAGGTTTGAACTCGACTCGTTTGTGTCCCCCCACCCAAGTGGCCCTCCTATGCGTGGGTGGACGCGGCCACACTCAGGTGCAGAGGGCCAACTCTGGGTCTCGTCCTGGGCCACCTTACACACGGGACATGAGCACCCATGGACTTTAATGCCCGTGATGGTCCTGAACCAACACCTGTGGGCACCGGGGGAGACTGAGGTTTGGGGGTCAAGTTACACATGAATTTTCAATGGTGTGGGGGTCAGCGCCACAAACCCCATTTCCCAAGGGTCAGCTGCACACTCCTTCCTGGGCACTGCTTAAGGAGAGAGGTACGGGGGCCCTACCTTGGGGTGTCAGTACTCACTTTTGGTTTCAGCAGCCTGGACCGACGTCTTTTCCTTCTCTCCCCCAGCTGCCCAGGGACCCCTTTCCACGGTCAGAGTAACCCCTTTCCCGACCCTGCGCTCAGCACACCAGCCCCACCCGCTGCTCAGTGCCCCGCACCATGCAGGCAGCCCCTGCAGACATGGCTGAAGGGCCCAGGGCATGGGGCGGATGGCTCCAAGGGCGGTGCCCGGGGACTCCCTGCTGAGAACACCTGGGAAGCCACTGGGGCGAGCGTGGCTTTGGGAGAAAAGGGGAGCATGTGGCTTGAAAGAGAACAGTAGGGACCGCCCGATGGTGCGTGGAGAGGGCAGGAGAGGCAGCGGAAGGCCCTGAGGTAAGGTGGCCAACAGGTGCCCAGGCCCAAGCCCACTCTAGGCCCCTGCTGTCCAGCGGGTGCCCTCCGTCCCCCAGAGCAACTTCCCAACCCCAGCCCCCCTCGCCGGGCGACACACAAGGGCCCGGTGTATCGAGGACGTTTAATATTTCTGTGCTGGTCAAACGAAACACAGGTGGGGAGTACATGGGGAGGGGGCGGCGGGCCCCCTGCCTCTTGGGAGGGGTGCTTGTGAAGGGGTGTATGTGGGGGTTTCTTGGGAAATAGTCCAAGGAGTCTTCTCGGCAAAGGGGCCTGGCCTGGGCGTCGCGCGGCCAGCACACCCAGTCCTCGGCCTCGGTCTGGGCCCCCATAGGGGGTCTGTGGAGAGTCACTGTTTCCAGCTTCTTGGCTGGAGTCCACTCCCAGCGTGACGGGGACTTGGTCCTAAAGCGGGGTCTGGAGAGCCCCAGGAAGCCGTCCAGGGGCAGACGAGGGCTCTGTGCCCCCTGCCCAAGCGGATGCGGGGCTGAGGGTGGCCCTCCTCCCCCCCTGCCCTTTCCTTCTCCCAGGCTGGGCACGAGCAGAGGGGAGCGGGGCAGGGCCCCAGCCCCTACCGAGCCCCAGGGTCCTCAGGGGGTGGGGAAGGGGGGGGCGGGAGGGGTCTTGGCCACCAACAGACACTGTAAACTTTGGTTTAAAACAATAACTTAAGTGGAGGGAGGCTTCCAGCCTGGGGCCGGGTAGGAGCAGAGGAGCAGGGGGCGAAGGAGGCGACAAAGGAAAAAGCCAACAAAAAGTTTTGGTTTTTGCTTCTGGCATAAGAAAGGTCTTTGGTCATCCGTGTAACTGGGGGGGAGGGAAGGGGTGCCGAGGGCGAGGACGGGTGAAGGAGGGCTGCCATGGGGCCCTGGAGGCTGGGGCGGGGTGACCTGCTGGGTCACACAGCTGCCAAACTAACCCCCCAAGTCAGTCCCGTGACAGGCGCCGAACCAGGCCTCAGCGCGGCTGGGCTCCCCTCCTGGGCCCCGCGTCCCGAAGGCCGCCTGGCGCGGGCTCCCGAGGCGGCAAGGGCACAGCCTCTTCCTGTGCTCCCTGGATGTCGGAGGGCGGGCGGGCGGCCAGCAAACGGGCGGAGGCCCTGCCAGCCTGGGTCCCAGCTCAGGTCGGGAGGCGGGGCGACAGCAGCGGCTCTGCTCCCGGGGGCCCCGCAGGCCCGCGCCTCGCCTCGAGCTGCCCCGGCTGTGGCTCTGGGAGGGCAGGAGGGGCTGGTTTCTTCTGGGGGCGGCTGGCAGCTTCAGTTCCTCCGCCCGGCCAGGGCGGGTGGGCGTCAGGGGGAGAAGTTTTTCTTCACAGTATGGAAAAGGGGGGAGGGAGCACAGATGGGGGAAGTGGGGGCCTCTGGCTAGAAAAACACCGCCAGAGCCAGGTGCGAGGGGCCCCGGGTGTGGGGGTGGCTCGCCCCGCCTGCGGGTCTCCTTGGTGGTGCAGGCCCTGTGGGGAGAGCTGGGGGGGGGGGGGGGGGCGCCTGCTGCTGCTGCTGCTGGTGGCGGGGAGGGTGTGAGGAGGGGCCTGGGCCCTCCGTGTCTTCTGCGGTCCCAGACCAGGGGTTCTGTTTCCCCGCGGGGGGGGGGGAGGGGGGCGGGACGTCCCTGCCCTTTGCGTCTGTCAGTCGGACCACGGGCCACGTTGGGAGTTGCTGGCCCAGCCCCCATCTGAGTCCTGGAAGTGCCTTGAGGTTTGGGCGGGGCTGTGGAGTGGGGGTAAGAGGGGCCTGGGCTCCAGGAGGGGTCTCACCCCGTCCTGCCTGCCCCTCGAGGCCCTTAGGAGAGTTCTTCTCCAGGCAGCTCCTCATCCAGGTCCCTGTCTTCGGCAGGCCCGGCGGCGCTGGGGTTGGGGGGCCCCAGCGGGGGTCCGGGCCTTCTGTCCTCCTCGGCCTCCGCAGGCTCCTCTTTCACCTGCACCTGGTGGCTGTGGCAGAGGGACCGTGTGGGCACGTGGTGGCCCCCCGTCCTCCCCCTGAAAACTCCCCCAGAGTTTCAGGGCACAGGGGGCTGTCCACAGCTCCTCCCCGCCCTTGAGCCCCTGGGGGTGGATGCCAAAGGAAAGGGAGGGAAGTGAATAAAGGGGAGAGGGAGAGGGGGAGAGAGGAGGCAGGGGAAGGGGGGAAAGGCTGGGTACCTGGGTGGGGTCCAGGCTGTGTGCTCACCTGTACTGGGGTGGGGAGAGGCGAGGTGGGGTGCTGCTGCCATTGCTGGGGAGCGGCTCCCCGGGCGCACCCACGTCATCATGGCTGAGGGGCAGGAGGCTGCTGGCGGAGCCGGGGTTCAGCATGCCGGGGCTGTTGAGGAGGGGGAAGCTGCTCTCGGCCAGGGCAGCCTGCAGGGCACAGGGCGCCCGGTCAGTGGGCTGCACTCGGCAGGGTTTTGTCACTTCCTCACCCCTACAGAGCCCCCTCAGCCTCCGTTGTCAGAGCTGGCCCCGTTGGCAGATCTATCCTGGCAGCACCCCCGACAGCCTCTCCAATGCCACATACCTCCCACGGCTGAGCCCTGACCCCGCCCGCCTCCCTCCCAGCTTCCCTTGGTCTGGGCCTGGCTTGGCCCTTTCAGGGAGACAGAGGACCCCCTGATTGACAAGCTACCCAGGGAGACCCTGGTGACACCCCCACCCCCCTGCTCTCCCAGGCCCAGTCCTAAAAGCAGAGCCCCGCCCCCATGCAGCTGAGGGGGTAGGCAGAGGGTCTGGATTTGGCCACCTGGGTAGTCTTCGTCCTCCTCCTCTCCCTCCTCCCCTCCTCCCTCCTCCCCTCGGCCCCTGCAGGGAGGGTGGAGGAAGGTCTCCCTCCAGGCCAGTGTGTGTGGGAGGGACACGGGGGAGACAGGGCGTGGGGAGCAGCAGGTGGGCCCTGGGAGGCCCGGTCACCTGGTAGCTGGCGTTAAGTGCTCCGTAACTGAGGCCGGAGATCATGTTCTTCACCAGGGTGGGGCTCCTGCAGGAGGGAGGCCAGTGTTTGGTTCCCTCACCCGCCTGCTCCGCTCACACCGTGACCTGACAGGTCCTCTTCCCTCCCGCAGCCCGGTCTGCGGAGCCGCCCCGTGCGCCCCGGCCCCCGCCCAGCTGAGGGCTCTGAGCACGCCCGAGCCGGTGAGTGGGAACAGGGGCCCCTCCCCACGCCGTCTTCACACTGTGCCGACCCAGCCCTTCTCTCTGGTCTAGATTTCCCCGTGTCTGGCGAGGTCCGGGCCGTAGCCTCGACACCGTGTTTGTAAAACCCACACCCTCCTCCACCCGAGTTCCGGCACATCACGTACGGCATGTGCTCGGCCAGGGGCCACACGCTCCACACCGAGGTGCTCGGCGCTGGTGAGGGGAAGCGAGGACTCCGCACGGCCTCTTCCGCAATGACCACCCGTTTGCAGAGCACCCCAGAGGTTAGGGACGTGGCCCGAGGTCACACAGCGGTGAGAAGTCATTGGGACCCAGGTCCCCCCGCTCCAAGTGGGCACTGAGACGTGAGGATGCCAAGCGCGCTGGCCTGTGGGCACTCCAAAGGGTCTGGCTTCCCTCCCCTGCTCCAGGTCCTGACCCGCCCCGCCCCACCGCTGCCTGGGGGAGAGGCTCCTGTCCCGGGAGGAGGATTCTTGGAGGGGAACAGGACCCACACAGGGGACCCATCTAATCTGACTTCTCCCCCGCCCCACCCTGGTCTTGGGGCCAAGAGGCACCGGCAAAAGGTGGCCCGTGGGGGGTGTTTGGGCGGGGAGAAGGCCTCTGGGGCTGGAAGCGAAGCCCAGAGAGGAGTTCTGACCCCCACCTCCCAGCGCCCTGTTTCACTGAAAGCTAGGTGCGGTGGCGATCACAGATGGGAGGTGGAGACTCGGCTCTGCCGTGGATCTGCTGTGTGACCGCCCCCAGCCCCCTGCCCTCTCCGGACCTCCTTTCCTGTTAAATGAAGAGATGGGGCCTGGGGATCTGTGGGCTCCTCCTGTCATAAGATGGGGGAGAGTGGCCCTGGGGATGGCCGCCGCCTCACCAATGGCCACAGTGACTGGCACCTGCCCATGTCCCAGCTCTGGCCATGCCTCCGGGGGGTCTCTGTCTCCTTCCAGTGCCAGATGCCCCTCGGGCCCTTCTCTCAGTCACAAGTAAGGGAAGAGCAACACATACACGTCCTCTTTCTACTCATCCGTCATTTCCAGATTCCGGTCTCCCCTGAGCTCCTGCACCCCTTTTCTCCCCCTCGCCCCCTAGGTGGGAAGGATTTGGTGCACTAGGGAGGCAAGGGGGGTTGGTGATCACACCCTGGGAGGTGCACCCTGCACAGGGGCGGCCCACATACCCCGTCATCTTTGGCGGTCTCCGCTTCTGATATTCCCGCTCGTCCACGGTCCACACGGCGCCCTTGACGTTCTCCACGCGCACGAAGCACTTGTGCAGGCTGAGGTTGTGCCGCACGGCATTCTGGGGGGCGGTGACAGGGGCAGGTGCTCAGGTGGCCTGGGCCCCGCCTCCGCCCAGGTGAGCGCACACAGCAAAGTCCTTGTCCCGCCTGGCCTGGCCCAGGGACCAGCAGGGGAGGGGCCGGCGAGAGGAGATCGGCCACCGGGGATGGACGGTACCTCCCTTCGAGCCATGGGCTCCCCGTGTCTTCCCTGCCCACAGCCCATTTCAGTGCCTGCCTCCCTTCTTCCCGCCAAGTTCTGGAAAACTCTACCAACTACAGGCGAGGTGGTTAGTAACCCTTTGTTCGGCGGTTACTGGGGGCTCCTGACTGTCAGGGGGATGCGCTCTGGCCTCGGCTCCTCGGTGAGCCCGGACGCCCCACCTCCGGTGCCCACAGAATTCCCATTACGCTTCTACACGTTTTGGGAATAACTCGGGAGCTGTCGCCGCAGCCGCTCCCGCCTCCGGGCAGGGGGGAGCCGAGGCGTGAGGCTGCCTCGGAGCAGACGGCTGCTGACAGCACGAGGCCTACAGCAGAGGCCGGACACTCCTGACACAAACGGGGAGAAAGGCGCGTGTGGGCTCAGCTGCCGAGGCAGGAGGAGGAGAGAACAGAGGGAAAGTCACCTTGTCACTCCCACCTCCTCCTGCAGGAATAACTTCTGCAATTGAGGTCATCTGGTTTGTAGGGCGTTTGGGTGAAGGTGGGGGTGCTTGGCCCAATTCCCTGTCTCTCCCCACCCCCTCCCTGCCCTGGGAGCCTGGACTAGGGCCCTCATCCACCCCCTCCCAACCCACATCCCTCAGTCCTATCCCTGCACTCTTCTGCCTCAGCTTCACACCCCGCCCCCCCCCCCCCCCCCCGCCCCCAGCCGTCCCAGTCCCTGTTACCTGTCCTTCCCCCTCCTTCCCCATCTTGTCTCCTCTTTACATTTCTAAACGGGGAGGAGTGCAGGCAGGGCGGGCAGCCTGTGCCCCTGGAGAGCCCCTCTCCCTCTCTCCCTTCCAACTCTTGCCACTTGCAACTGGCCCGATTTCATTACCAATTTTAATTTGCCTCTAATTAAATCCTGTGTATTTTTCCGACTCGCTTGCTAATCCACGAGGGAGGCGGGCGGCTGGAGTGGAATCTCTCGGAGCGATAATTACAAAGGGCCTAATCACGCCGGGGCTCCTGCCTTGGAATAAATTTGCCCGCATTACGGGGCTCCGATCCTCCGCTTTGCAAATGAGAATGACCCCAATTTCCGAGGATGGCCTCACCGGGGCTTTTTTCCCTCATTTCGAAGCCTGATTCGTGATGAGAGACTAATTCGTTACGCTGAAACATTAACGGCAATTTATGGGGTCTGGCGGGGGCTGCGTAAACAAAAGGACGAGTCCACAACACGGGCCCTGGGCGGGGACGGACACGGGGCGGGCTGGAGAGGACCATCCGCTTGGCAGATGGCGGCTCCGTCCCTGCCGAGCGGCAGCTGGCCTGGCCGACGCCGGCCCCCGACCCTCCACCCTGGTCCGAAGTGGACAGCATCGCGGGAGGCGGCCGGTGGGGGGGGGTGAAGGAGGAAGGAGGAAGGGAAGCTGGAATCGTTGAGAAGAGGAGGGACCTCCAGGGAGAGACATGGGTGGGCCGTGGGGGTGGGCGGGAAAGAGCTGGGTGCCGACAGGGTGCGTTTCCCAAGCAGCACGGATGAAGGTGAAGGTCAAAGTGGACCTCAAGCTGAGATGAGTCTGAAAGTGCCCCAGGCGGCAGGAGCAGCAGCAGAGCCCGGCTGACTGCGAGGGCCACCCACCCAGTCAGCGCTCTATGGGACCGGGGCTGGGTGAGGGGAGGAGGAGATGACGATTCTGGGGAGAGACACGCCACTGAGATGCCCGGCCGGGAGACGGGTGGAAGGTGGCATGGAGGGCCAAGGGAGATGTACGGGGGAAGGTGGCCGCAGACAACCACCAAGTGGTTCACAGAAGCCACCTAAACCGGTCCCTCCCAAGCCAAGAAAGGAGAGGAAGAATTGCAGTGAGGAGGCACAGTTAAGGGAGCACAGGAAAAGGAGGGGAGGGGTGAGTGGCACTCTGTCCCCAAGGAAGAGACTGACTCATGGAAGCGAGGCCCCACCCTGGGTCACCCCAAAAGGCATAAGGTCAATACGCAATATTAAAGTAAGCATTAGTGATCATTGTAATGAATCGCACAGGACTCCATCGTGGACAAAATCCAATATCCAACTGGCCTGGAGGTTGGAGACTGCCCTAGGAGGGCCCAGGAAGGCCCTGCTGGCTGAGAGAGAGGGCAGGACTGTGGTTGGCAGGAAATGACATCACTCGCAGCCAATCACAGCCTCATAGCTCTCACCCAGGCTTTGGGAACTGGGCATGGGGACACGGGAGATCAGTATCTCCTGTTGCACTTAGCACACTCCCAGAGCAGAGAAGGCTGGGCCCTGTGCAGACCCCAGCCAGTCCTGGGCACTGGGCGAGAGGGGGCTTAAGTGACACTTGTTGAAACCCCGTGGGATAGTGGGAAGGTAACCTGTTTAATTGCAGTTTCTGCACTGGCCAGCAGGGGGACCCAAGAGCCAGGGATCCAAGTAAGGTTATGAAAGGGACTCCTCAGGTGTCTCAACTTCCCCTTAGGACCCAACACTCCCCTCTCCTTCCCCTTCCACCTCTCTGCTGCGAGACCCGAATCTTCTCATCCATCAGGCACTCAGGCACTCAGACACACACACACACACACACACACACACACACACACGCTCACAGGCACAGAAACAAATAGCTTAGCAGCTCAGCACACATCCCAGTGTCCTATTTTTCTGGGGTCCCTCCCTTGCCTGCCTCTGGTCCCTCAGGAAACTCTTATGAGGTGGAGGTGTTGAAATGACTAATTGGATGGAGACAATTATCTCCCCGCAGCTGATGGCGCAGAGCTGGGGAGAGTGTGTGCCTGCCTGTGTTTGTGCCCAGTGTATACAGTCCATGGATCTCACTCCACCCACGTGTCCGGGCCAGGCTGGCACCCTTCTCACCCCCATCCATCCTGAGCTTCGGAGCATGTGCCTTTAGCCAAGGTATCCGGACCCGTCAGGGTCTCCTGTGAATGTAACCCAGGCCTCCCTACGAGGCTCAGGCACTACTGACTCCTGGGGGCCCCACTGCATGGGGCTCACGGGGAAGCGCTGCAAAGAGGAGGGTTTCTCCCCAGAAAGAAGGCAGCACGAGGCTAGAAGGGAGGTGTCATTAGGAGGCAGTTAAGGAACATGCATGGCCCTGAGAGGTGGGTGGAGGGGCGCAAGACCCAGCTGGAGTCCCTCTCTGAGGGGACTGCTAGGCAGCCTTAGTCCCAAAGGGATGTGATGTCAGGTGACTGGGGCCCTGGGCCAGGCGAGGGGGTGCGTCTCACCTTCCAGGTGGCAGTGTTTCTTCGGAAATAGGCGAACATCCTGGTGAACCAGTTATAGATCTCGTTCAGGGTCAGCTGCCTGTCGGGGGTCTCCAGAATGGCCTGTGGCAAGAAAGGAGCCGAGGAACCCTCAGTCTGGGCCTCCAAGGGCCCCGGGCTTGTGTTCTCCGCCCCAGGATCTCTCTCTCTGCCTGGCCGCTGACTCACCGAGACGGGAGATGCGCTGTGATGCCCCCGGGGCCTGAGCAGGGCTGGCTGGTTACAGCCCAGCCACAAAGCGGCACAAGCCTCAAGAGCTACGCCCTGGTGGAGGGGACCAGGGGCTTCTCCGCAGGGAAATGGCTGCTAGGCCCCTGCTGGCGGGGGAACAGGAGCAGTATTCTCGGGAGAGACGTCTAGTGGTGGGGGCTGTTTGGAATTTATCCGAATTTGGGGAAAGGGCACTCCTTGAGATGGGGTAAGCGTGTGTGTGTGTGTGTGTGGGGGGGGGGAGACAGGAAGCCGACTAAGAGTGACCAGTCTATTAGGAAACAGTCTCATGGAGTGTGTGTACATGGAAATGAGAGAATGAACTCAGTGAGCATCAGCAGCCAAAAAAAGTGCGTGCTCCCAGAGAGAAGGTCACGTGACCAGCATACATGTGAGACCTGCAGCTGAGAAGGGAAACGCAGGCGAGCAGGAGGGGACAGCCCTGAGGGAAAGTTACGTCCCCGGCCCAGGATCCTCCTGGAGGCTGGGCCCCAAGGCCCGGGTCTGCCTGTGTGCCACTGCCCACCCTCTCTGGCCACCGTCCCTGCTCACCTGGCGGATGAGGGAGGCATAGGTGAAGGGGGGCCGGACATCTGCGTTCTTGTAGAACTCATGATTCTGGGCCAGCTCTGGGGGAGACAGGCAGAGGATAAGGTAGCCATCTGGGGCGGGGGGGGGGGGGGTCGCTTGGAGGAGAATGCTACTCCCACAGCCTTTACCTGAGGAGATGGGGGAGCAGAACTTGTCGCTGCTCCTCCGGCGGGCGGGCCCCCCGCTGTGCAGGGAGGCAGAACCCAGGCCTGGAGGCCTTAGGGGGGTGACAGGGGCAGCAGCTGAGGTGGGGGGGTGCACGAGGCCATCTGGGAACGAGTCTGCTGCAGAGACGGTCACCTTGGAGAATGAGGAGCCGGATACTGGGTTCAGCTGTGAGCAACGGGGCAGGTGCTGAGGCCGGTGTAGAGGGTAGGGTCCAGAGGGCCAGGGCGGGAGGGCCGGAGGGTTCAGGAGGGTGGGGAGGGGAGGCTACTCACTGGCTGACTGAAGGGCTTGGGCTCCGAGGGCCGCATGTGCAGGTGGGCCATCATGGCTTGCAGCCGCTCGCTCTCCTTGGCAAGCTGTGGAGGGCGGAGGGGCTGGGGGTGAGCAGCCAGGCCCTTTTCTCCTCCATATTCCACCAGACTTCCCAGGAAGCCCCTGTTCCCACCACCGCTCCCTCCCAGCCTCAGCATCCCAGCCTCTCTGCCTCTCACGCCCTCAAGGCCAGGACAGGGGCCGCCTGCTCCAGGAAGCCCTCCTCGCTTCTCCTGCAGACCGCGTGTCCCAGGCTCCGGCTCACCAACAGCCGGGGCCCTCTCCCTATCGGCACACGCCTTGTCTCCCCAGCAAGGGCAGAGGCTGTGGCTCTTGTGTGAGAGGGTCCTCGTGCACTGAATGGAGACACAGCGTGGATGAATGATCCATTCACCCCATTCATAAGTTCAATAGATCTTTCACCACCGCGTCTCACGGCAGGGCCCTCCGCTCTGCGCCGAGGGAGACGGGCAGGTATCGATTGGCTGCCTGACGGCCTGGCCGGAGGGGTCTCTCCTACTGCGGAGCTCAGGCTGGGAGCCAGGCTGCCGGGCTCCGAAACCCAGCTGTGCTGCCTGCTGCTGCGTGACCGGGGCAAGCGGCCTCCCCTCTCTGAGCCTGTAAAGTGGGGATAACAACAGTACCCACCACACAAGGCTGTTTAGGGGACTCCCTGAGTTACATAAGCAACACACTCAGGACCGCACGACGCAAGTGCTCGGTGTTAGCTGGGAATGTGATTTCCGTTTTCACTAGCCTGAGTCTCTCTTCTGGACCTCCCGGCAGAGAGGACCCCGCCTGACCCTGGTTCAGCCCTCAGAATCCAGCTGCCCTCACCTCAGAGCCATGGTAACTAGGGCCTAGAAACAAAAGATGCTGACTTTGACCACGTGACCCTTCCATAAGACTCCCCACACCCCTCCTGGGAAGCCAGTGCGGTGGGAGGGGCGGGGCAGGAGCCTCGGCCACACCTGGATCTCCAGCTGCTGCACCACCTGCATCTGCACCCGGCACTGGGCCGTGCTCCGGTCGTCCAGGGCGTGCTCCGTGTTGAGGTGTCTTCAGGGGGAGGAGGGGGCGGAGAAGAGAGAGTTGGCCCTGGGCTTCCTGCTATCACCACCCTCCCATCCCATCCTCTAAGCCCGCCCACAGCCTGGAAAGCAGACAGACAGAGCCGGAGATACAAAGACGGGAAAGGGATGGGGGGGGGGGGGGGAATGGGGCAGAGGAGAAAGCCGCCTTCTCATCACCCTCCTTTGATGTCTTTGCTAAAATCCCAGCTACAGAGAGATCTAATTGCAAATGAACTAATTAAGTAAACCTCTGACGAAGCGTGAAAACAATTTGTTTGACCCTGATGCTGCAAGGGTCTGGGAGACAGTGGAGTTAATCAGTCAGTGACAGAGCTTGGCACGGCTGTGGCAGCTGGCCGCCTGTCCGCCTCCCACCCTGCCTGTCCACCCGCCAGGCTGTCACTGGGCCATCACTCTTGGGGGCTGAAGCTGGGGGAGGGAGTGGGGGTAGTCCTCTCCTTCTTCCCCCGCCCCCCGCTGGGCTGTGCAGCCTGGGACAAGGTGGGGAGGCTGGGAGTTCAGGCTGGGCAGGCAGGTAGGAGAGAAGAAAAGATATGTGATGAGGGCAGAGGAACTAGGTCCCCCTGGGGGAGCACACAGGACAGTTGGTGGCTGAAGGCTGGGGGGCAGGGACCCTGTGGAAAGACTCCTTGGGAGGGGGAGGGGGAGGGCTGGGGGGAAGGAGAGCAGGGTGGCACCTACTTGATAAACTGGCCCAGGTCTTCACACAGGGTCTCACAGCCAGGCCACTTGCACTCTCCGTGTCCATAGAGAGGGTGGGAACCAGGGGTCTCCTCGTGGGAGGAGCTAGGGGAGGGGACAAAGGTGGTGGTCAGGGACCCTGAGGACCCCAGCAGCCCAGCCCCAGCTCTCCGGCTGGTGGCGTGTCTATCCTTAACACAGGTTTCCCAGAAACCTAGCATAATTTTGTGTGCCCTGGGAGACAGATACGCTCCCAGGTCCCTGAGCGCCCCCTCCCTCTCGGCCCCCACAATGTATGCCATCCCTGGGGGCCCGGGTGTGTCCCAGCCTGCAGCACCCCTCCCTCAAGTCCCAATACCTGTCTCTCCGAGGTGTGAGCACAGTGGGCTGTCCGTTGGGCAAGGTGTGGTGGGAGAGCGGGGGTGAGACTTTGGGGGGGGCGGCAAACGAGGTAGCGGTGGTGGCTGTGCCAGTGAGGTCCAGCCCCTCCTGCTTGACACTGTCCTCAGCGGGCTGCCCGGGGGCACCCTCACCCTTCCACAGCTGCGGCAGGTCTGATGGGCACACGGCTGCTGTGGGAGACAGTGGGGAGGGGGCAGGGCCTCAGGGACACAGGAGCCTTCCCATCTCACCCCTGGGAGCAGGCGACGCCAGCCCTTGGGTGCACTGAGTGCTGTGGGCAGGAGTGGGGGAGGGGAGTGGGCCACTTACCTTGTGGAAGGGTCTGGAGGGGCCCCGAGGCTTGGCTGGGCTGCAGGCTGACCAGCCCCTGTCTCTGCAGGTTGAGCAGGTGCTGTTGCTGCAGCTGTTGCATTTGCAGGAGCTGCTGCTGGAAGGCCAGCTGCTTGTTCCCCAGTGCCTGGTGGGGGGCCCGAGGGGGTGTGCAGAGAGGGGTGCCATCAGCCTCCGGCGCACCGTCTGGCCCCCACCCTGCGGTCACCCCCTCCCAGGGCCTCTCAGCCCCTGGGGCTGTGGGTGCAGTGTCCGAGGCCGCGGTGTCTCTGCTCCCGGCCCAGCTTCCATAGGGCTGCATGCCTGCTCGCAGTAAACACACGCATGCACGCACGCACGCAGGCGCGCAAACACAGCCAGACTCAGACGCGCAGCACGACACCTCCCTGCTCCCGCCTCCCTCCTTCTGCTGCTTAGCGCCGGCTCTAGCTCCCGCACCGCAGCTGTGCGCGCCTGGGGGGCGGGGGGCGCTCTCATCACAATGATCGATGAGCCTGTCAGACTCAGGGGCCACTCCTGCCTGGCAGGCACCCTTCCCACATGCCCGGGGTGCCCCCCTTCTGATCACAGGAGGGGCCTTCTCCCCTCCACCTCCTCTCTTGCTTCTTAGATACAGAGAATCACAGAGTCTGACGGGACTTGGAAAGATCAGCATCAGCTGGTCAGTAGGACCCAGGCTCAGGGAACAATCACATCCCTGCTGCTGGGGGCACACGCTCTCTTGCTCTCTCCCCACTCAGATTCGGTTTCCTCACAGGCACTGACAAGCCAGGCTGTCAGCAAGTATTCCAAGCCCATCCTGGGTGCTCGGGGGTGGGGGGGGGGGTGGGGGGGGTGGGGGTGGGGCCTCTCCGTCCGCCTGCCTGCCCTGGGGTGGGGGCTGGCCGGGCAATAAACCAGCCTGGAGATAACACAGGGAATGCAGCAAAGACAAGACCCCTGAGGGGGAGCTGAAGGCTGGGGGAAGGCTGGAGTCAGCAGGGCAGCCTTCCTGGAAGAGGCAGCTCAGAACCTGGTTGTGGTGTGGCCAGAAAGAGGGAGACACACGTCTGGGACGGGGAGGACAGGGCAGCAGGGCCCGGCATGGAAGCTCAGAAGGCACTGGGCCCAGACGGGGCAGGGGTGTGGGCTGGAGAGTGCTGAGAGAGCAGAGCCGGATACTGTAAGACGGAGCAGAAGTTGGGGCGAGGCTGGGGGGCAGGGGCAAGTCGTTTGCTGAGCAACTAAAATATTCGCAGGACCAGAGAGGACTCGGGTGCTGGATCAGGGCATGACAGCCAGCAACTGGTCATGCGTGAGGACCATGTGACACTCTTACACATGCTACATGCTACATGCGTGTGCAGAGAAGACCCAGAGGCGACTTCCTGCTCGGATTAACCGACCACACAAGGAGAGGACCAAGGGGAAATGAGGGGCGATGGAGAAATGTGAGCCCCCTTCCTTGTCTTGCTCAGGCTTTTTCCGCCTTTTCCACTGTGCCCCCGAGGCCCTTCTCTCCGACCACCTGGGGACTCCCAGCCTCCGGCCAGGAGACACTGGGCTGCAGGTGATGGCGGGCCCTGCCCGAGCCCCTTACCTCTTTGGGTTGCTGCTTCCCAGCCTGCTGTTGGGTGAGGAGCTGCAGGTGAAGCTGCTCTTGCTGCTTCTTGTAATATTCCTGCAGCTGGGGGGGAGGGGGAGCAGAGTGCATTAGCAGGGGCAGCGGGCTGCTGACCCCAGAGCGACCCCAGCCCCGTGGTGGCCCGGCTCCTGTAGGCAGGAGTGGGGAGCCTGCCTGGGGCCGTGGGACAAGGAGCCTGGCAGGGAGACTTCTGCTGAGAGAGGCTCCATGAGTGGAGAAGGGAGAGGGGGAGCTTCATCTGGCACCGCCCAGTCGGCCCTGCCTCTGGGTGGGTCCCCTGAATAGGTCAGGGTGCTAGGAGCCAGGATGTTTCAGCAGTTGGCCCTTCCCAGGGGTTCTGGGAGCAGGTGGGCCAAGGTGCTGCTCGCTGAGAGGCCTGACCTCTGACCTCCCCCCACCGCCAGGGAGGAATGCAGATCAGTCCGGCCTGAGCAGTCTCTCTGGTTTCCGCCACTCCGTGATGTTGGTAGTAAACAGACCTGGGGGGAGGCATGGCTTCCACTTCTCAGCTGCCTTGGGGCTAGACTCACCTGCTGGAGCATGAGCGCCTGTTGCTGCTGGAGCAAGGCCTGCAGCTGGGGGGGTGACAGGATCTGCTGCATCTGTTGAGGGGTGAGCATCTGCGGCGACATCATGGCCACCGACACGGGCACCTGTGGGATTCGGCCCTGTCAGCCTGCTCACCTCCACCCGCCTCCGGGGAGGGCAGGCACCCAAGGCCCCGCCCGCAGCGGGCGGAGTGGCTCCAGAGGGAGATGGCCTGGGTTCAAATTCTGCCTCTGCCACCTACTAGCTGGGTACCTTTGGACGAGTGACTGGCTCCGTTTCCTGGTTTGTGCGACGGAGGCGGAACAGCGCCTGCCTCTTAAGGCTGTCCCAGGACCAGCGAGTTACCCCTCAGAGGAGAGCCTGGCACCCAGCTAATCAAGGCTGCCTGTTCAGCGTGCTAACGCCGGTGCGGGAAGACGACACCGGTGACGTGGTGGGCAGAACACACGTGCGGAAGGCCCGGCGTGCCACTCCCGACTCCGCTCTCTCTCCTGCGACACTATGAGGTGGGCCTGGCCAGGAGGGCAGGCTGCAGCCTTGGGGAGGACTCAAAAGGTGGTCTCGTGGCAGGAGCCCTGGGCTCTGGCACCCCCACCCCCCCGCACACCTGTGCAGAGGACACACACAGAGGCCCAGAGGGTGCCGAGGGGGTCATCCTTGGTGTGCAGGAGCACTTTTGTCTCCGGCGGGTGGAAAGAACCCCAGGCCCCTCCTCCGAGCTCTGCCCTGAACTTGCTGTGTGGCCCCCCGGCAAGCCACTGGCCCTTTCTGGCGTGTCAGTCTCCTCAATTGTCAAACAGGGACTGGATTCTAACGGGGGGCTCCCTCGCACCGGAACGTGTCGGATTCTCAGAGAGGAGCAGCTTCCTGCCCCTGCGCCCTGGGCTGGGCCTCTGGGAAGCCCAGAGGATCTAGCTCAGAGAAAGGTGCGGGGAAAGCAGTGACGGCATTCTCTTCCCTGCCCTACCTGCCCTGAGCCCGCAGCTGGCGGAGTCACAGCCAGGGAGGCCCAAGCTGTAGCCCCGTCTTCCAGCCTCTCAGCAGGACAGGGGCCCTGCCGGGCGCCCTGCCACCCCTCACTCTGGAAGTGCAGACTCTTCTCTATCTCCCGCCCCCAGGCCCTAGAGAGGGGTCCAGCACAGCAGTTCCTCCCTAGGGGTTTGCTCCCCGAGCTGAAATACCTCTCCTGGCAGACTGAAGGCCCCTCTGCCAGCCCTGTAGCGGGAAGAGAGGGGTACAGGGTGGCCCTATCAGGGAGAGTCCTTCAGGGACCTGTCTTGGCCCTTGTCACCTCCCCCTAGTCCCATGGGGGAGAGGGGGGTCAGGGGAGGAGAGTCAGTTCCTTTTGGGGCCCCTGGGGCAGGAGTAGGACTCAGTCTAACCCACCTATTAGGGAATCCCCTAGCAGGGGAGCAATCAGGGGGCGCAGTGCATCAGGGGATATGGGAAGTCCCACTGCCCCCAGCTCTAGTGGCTGAGCAGGCCCCGGGCTTGCCCCTGCCCCAGCCATCTCTGCAGACATCCCTAGAGAGGCACCGCCTGGCTCTTTAGCCTGGGCCATCCTGTGGGAAGGCAGGCCCCAGGGGCCTCCACAAAGACGCCTTAAAGGGCAGGACGGGATGCAAGCCCAGGTCTGTGTCCTCCATGGCTCCCGGGCCTTCCACATCCACACTGCCGGCCCCAGCCCGGAGCAGGGCCGATCAGCACTGCAGAGACGTGTGGAAAACGAGCATCCAGGAGCTGAAGGCGGATGGGGTTCGGATCCCGGAGGCCCACCTCCCTCCTTACACTGTATCACAGGAGACGCCACCGCCAGGCTGCGGGGGTGTCCTGATCCTCACTCTCGAGGGGGCCTGGGGAGATGCGGACAGTAGCCCAGGCCCACCCCCTGCAGAGCCAGCCCGTGTAACCCCGCGCCGGGCTGCTCACCAGGCCTGTCTTCCCCCCTCCCCTGGGACACGGCGGGACTGGGCTCGGAGCCCGAGAACCCTATGTCAGGTGACCTGGGCAGGCTCTTGTCTGACACTGACGGCTCTCTGACACCCCAAGCCTCGCCTGCTCCGTCCTCTCCCTGGGATTGGGAGACCCGCCTGCCCTGCCTCACAGGACTGCACAAGAGGCGGTGGCTGACTGTGGCTTAGGGGCCAGGCACTTGGCTAAGCCCTTAGTGAGGGTGACCTCCCCGAATCTTCACAGCAGCCCTGCCTGGGAGGAGGGTATCTCCGTCACTCCCATTTTACAGATGAGAAGGCTGGGGCCTGGAGAGCTTAAAACCGCCCTGCGCCGGGGACAAGGGCAGAAGGGGTAGGTAAAAGGGGTTTGTGTGTCAGTGAATTCTATGCAATTGTAAAAACAACTACTTAAAAAAACACATTCTGAATTTCTCTTCCCCCTCCTCTCCGGTCTCCTCTCTCTCTCCCTTCTCCATTACTGCACCTTAGGTACTCGGGGGACCCAGAGGGCACTGGGTGGCCGGGGCCACTTAGGACCAAAGCAACGAGCCTCCCACTCTCATCACGGGGAGCGGTGCGCCGCAGCGGGGGAGACGGAGAGCAGACGCCCAGATCTCTGCAGGCACCAGGAATGAGTCACGGCGAGCAGCACGCAAGAAAGGATGTGGCATCTCCCTCCTCGGGGTTTTCCTACATGGAGGCAGGGGAGGGGCAGACGGACCTTGGAAGGCCTCCCTAGCCCCGCCACGTGGCTGACCTACTAGCTGGAGAGGTGGCTGCGGGGATAGATCAGGATGGATTACCTTCTGCGTACTTGTCTCTAAGGTGGCCCAAGAGGGTCAAGAAAGGTCAGCAAGGCGGTTGCCACATACGGATCTCTTGAGCTGTCTGACCCATCCACCTCCTGTCATGCCCCTTGGGGTTCTGAGCACTGAGTTGGCGCTCCCCTGGGTTCCCACTGACCACGCACCAGGCGAGGATGTGACAGGATGGCCGCTGTGGGGTAGTCAGCTCAGCAAAGCCGTGAGTCACAGGTTGGAGAGAGGCCAGGGTGGCTGCATGCTCACTAAAGCCTGGCAGGGGGCTCTGGGCTGGGCTGACTGCTGACAGCTGCCTCCAGCCCCGCCCCCAGGGGCCCTGCTCCCGCCAGAGCCCTCCGGCCACCATGATTACAGTGTGCTGGGCTGGCTGCATGATGGAGACACAGGGAAGTGCCTTTGGGGGCTGGGATGGATGCAGTTTGGTGCCAACCAAGGACCCAAACTCAACCTTTAAAGTATGGCATCTGGGGTTCCTGAGTGATTTCGGAGACTAGGCCAGAGCTTAGTCTAGGTTAAATTCCCCTGTGTAGGACCAGAAGGACGTCCTCAGACTAGCTCTGGACTGAATTGCAACAAAAAAGATCACAGTGGGACAGGGGAACCTCTAGAAAAGCCAGGAGGGGGAGCTTTAGGGGGCTGAGAAGATGAGACAAGGCTGGCAGAGCTAGGGGACCTGGCCTTGGCCACCCGTCTGCCCAAACTCCCAGCTACCTGTGCTGTCCCCTGAGACTGACCTCTCCCTGCCTGGCGTCCCGGCCTGGGCACCAGCTGGAGCTGGAGAACTAATATGGTTTTGGGAACTTGTCCGAAGCTGGCTTGGGAGAGGGCTGGTGGACGTGGCTGGGAGGAGAGGTGCGCAGGAACCCCACCTTGAGTTGGGGAGCAGGACAGTGTGGGGTGGAGCCGGGAAAGGGGCAGCCATGGACTTCCCTTCATCACCCTTCATTTCAGGCAAACTTCACATCAGCAAAATGCATGTTTCTACTCACTCTCCCCTAACCCCCCACAGAAAAGCTATTTCTAGACCCTGGACCCCACGTGGACCAGAAGCCCCACCTCCTTGGAGATTATAAATGTGAAAGGCAAGGGAAGCATCGGGGTTGGAGAAGGGGGACCGAGCCAGCTCGGAGGCTCCTGGAGACTTTCAGACATTGGCCCAAGCACTGCCACCGCCCTGAACCCAGAGAATCCCGGGCAAGGGCTCTGGCCTGCGGCGTTCACTGCGCGAAGCGCCGAGTGTGCCTTCTGGAGCCAGCTGTTTGGGTTCAAGCCCTGGCTCTGCCCCTTGTTAGCTGTGTGACTCTGGACAAGTTACTTAACTTCTCTGGGCCCTGGCTGCCTCATCTGCAAGATGAGGCTGACACAACATGGGCCTCATGGGGCTGTGAGGATAAACGAGATGATGCTCACGAAGCACGCTGTGTCTGCCCAGGGTAAGCCTGTTTAGTAAGCACTGCGTCCTTGTTGAATGAGTGAACTGATCGATCACTGGGAGTAAGGAGGCCAGAGAGAAGGCGCTTCTCATTCATTCTAGGGCATCCGGGGACTCTCTCACTTTAGGGAGGGGGGTCTCCCAAGGAAAACCCTGTCCCTCCCTTTCTCGCTATTTCAGCTCTCCTGCTCCTCTCGCTGCAAAGTCCTCCTGGGGCCTGACCTCAGTCCCCCCCGTCCCCCCCACCCCGCGCGTCCGGGGAGCTCCTCCTGTCTCAGCCGGCCCTTCCTGGTCGGGGAAGAAGGGCCGGGGAACATTCCTTTTCTCAGGCCTCCCTTTCCTGGTTCTCAGAAGGGGTACTAGCGGGGCCCAAGGTGGGGAGGGTTCAGAACAGCCACTCCAGACCCTGGCAGTTGAGGAGGGGGATCCCTAATTGAAAGAGACCTCGTCCTGACACCACCCAGGCCTGACAGCTTTTCATCCCAATACTGGCTTTCCAGGTGGGGTCCCCAGCAACCCAGGCCAGAACCCCTCTTCGCCCAACTCCTCCCCCTTGAGGGCAGTCTCATCAGGTTCCAGACTTTTAAAACAGGGCCCAGCGAAGGCCCCACAACTGTCAGGCACACTGAACTTCTTCAAAGCATTTTCTGAACATTAACTTGTTTTACATAAAACCCAGTCCTGGGTCCTTCTCCCTGCACCCTGCACCCCATCCTCCATCCTGTCCCCCTCGCTTCCCTCCCTCCCTCAGCACTCCGTCCCCCAGACTCTGGAGCTGTGCTTAGGATCGAGTTCAGCCTTCCTCCCTTAGATAAACTTCCTTTCAAAGCCCCGCTTAATCCTCTCCCCAATTCCGAGCCTCCTCGGCTGCTGTGGGGAGGGGTGGGGGGAGCGAAAAATCTTGGTTGCTGGGAAGGGGGGTAATAGAGGGGGGGGTGGAGACAGGGCTGCCCGAGGAGTGACCCACCCCAAATCGGTCGGGCGATTCTCCCAAGTTCTTCGTGACACAAAAGGTAAACAGAAGGCCCGGCTAACCCCCGCCCACCCCCAACAGACCTCCCCTCCCCCACCCAGCCAGATGGGCCAGCAGGTTGGGGGAAGGGAGGGAGGGAAAAAGGGCAGATTGTGCAAAGGAAAACAAAAGAGACAGAGAGTCATCAAGAGACAGGAAACACGGGGCGACCGAGAGAACTGGTGGGTGAGAGACTAGGGGGGAGATGTAGTGACCTCAGCAACTGAGAGCCTGGGAAGGGAGTAGCAAGGGACAGGCCCAGTGACCACCCCGAGATGTAGAAAACAGAAACCTGAGCAGTGACCCCGAGGCCAAGGAAGAGGGAGCCTCACAGAGCGACAGAGACGGATCTGAGGGCGGGCTCCCAGGCAGGCGGAGGCCAAGCAGGGGCAGGCCCGGGATCAGGTGGAGGTGAGACAGAAAGTGCAAGTTTCTTCACGCTGCCCAGCGTCTCCCTCCGGGCAGCTGCCAGTTGCTGGCCTCATCTGCCAAGCCTCCCTTCTGACCTGGCCCCAGCCCAGCCCAGCCCAGCCCAGCTCAGAGGGACGCCCTCCTCACCTGCACAGCGGAGGCTGACTGCTTGCTGTCATTGTTCCCGGGGGAGCTCAGGCCCGAGGCTTGCTGCAGCAGGAACTGCCGGGCCACCTGGAGAGCCTGCAAGACAGGGGGGTGAGTGTGCCTGAGCTGCGCTGTGGCTGCGGGTCCTGTGGGCTGCAGTCCGGGCGGTCTGTGGGACCCAGGATTCAGGGAGAGCATGGGGCAGAAAAGGGGAGGAGGTCAGGGTAAGGTCAGGGTCTTGGGGGTGAAAGAGAGGAACGAGGGGTCCACTTGGGCTTGGGGGTAAGTATACAGATAGGAGTCACCGAGGGATCAGAGCCCGCAGGGACTCACTCTGGAAGCTGGTGAGGTCCCCTGCCCTCATGGTCAAACACGGGCCTGCATCATAGGTACCATTTGTTAAGCATCTACTATGCGTCAGGCACTTCACAGGTGTCAGGGAGGTAAAATATTCCCTTCAGGTTCTTCTGGCTGGACTAATAATAACCAAATTAACACCAGGCAGATTAGCAGGAGAAAAACACTACAATTTAATAATACGTATGCTTCCTGTACACAGGGCAGAGACGCAGAAACGGTAACTCGCCATCACCTTCAACACCTCCTTCGGCTAAGGACAAAAGACGATGTTGGGGTGGAGGTAGTCAGGTTACCAGGAAAAGCACGGTGAACCGGGAAGGTCCTGTGGCTGCGCAGACCGAAGCCCAGGCCTTCTCCACCGACAGCGAGGGCAGGCCTGGTGCAACGGGGAAGCATCCTCGCAAAGGAGGGGTCTCCCTCAGGCGCACACATCCCTTCACACGGGACTTGGTTTTCCGAGCTTCTCCCGGGGCTGCTGTTTCTTAAAATGAACCAGCCTAAATGATCAATATGCCCAAGTGGCATATTCCGGGGCAGCCCACTCTGCTCCCCTTCACAGGCAAGCTTGCATTTAATGCTCTCCTGTGAGGCTGTGAGGTAGGGACCATCAGCCCTATTTTGCAGATGAGGCAACAGTCTCCAGGAAGTTAAGTGACCTGCCCAAGTTCACACAGCTAGGAGGTGCCTGGCAGGACCGGCGGCCAGGAGGCCTGGCTCCAAGGCCAACCACCTTCATGTGTGCTGGAGCCGGGGGCCAAGGGGGGAGCATTCACTTGGGTCAGAACCCCCAGCTGGGGGGCGAGGGAAGGCTCAGGGTCTGCATTGGGTGGTTTTCTGAGTCCAGGGTGTCTAGGTGCAGGGCCTCTTGGCAGTGAGGGAATTCAAGTCCTGCAGTGGGGTGTGAAGTGCCAATGAGTTACGCTGAGTGTGGTCAGCTCTTGGAGGCCATGGTGGCTTGTGGACTCTGAGCCGCGAGAGTCACGGGCGTGGGCACAGAGAGGGGTCGGGGAGAAGTTCTTCATAAGATCAGCGAGGCCCTGATGCCCCCCACTCTCGGGTCAGTGGGGTCTCAGAGGCAAGGGATGTGGGGACCTGCCTCAAATCCACATTCCAGGAGCACAAAGCCTGTCTGCTCCTGGTTTCTGAGGCCTCCTGGGGAGCCAGAGCCACTGTGTCCAGACCCCAGACGGGGTGAGGGTGGGGCTCAGGCATCAGGCAGACCTGGGTTAGAATCCCAGTGTGATTAGCAGTGGCGTGACCTTGGACAAGTTGTTCCATTTCTGCGTTTCAGTCTCCTGCTCTGCAAAACTGGGACACTGCCCAGCTCGGAAGTACGAGGGGAATTAAAGGACTGCCTTCCTTTGTTGGCATTCGAGAAGCGTCTGCCCGTTCCCTTCTCCTGCATCTCTCAGTTCCCTCCCTCACCTCCTTCAGCCTCTCCCACACAGTCTCGTGCCAGTCGCACCTCTTCACTGACTCGTGCCCACCTGTGGCTCAGGCCACACACACACACACACACCACACACAGAGACACACACACCACACAGAGACACACAGACACACACACAGAGACACACACCACACACAGAGACACACACACACGCACACACCACACACACACAGAGACACAGAGACAGACACACACACCACACAGAGACACACGCACACCACACACACAGAGACACACAGATACACATACACACACACACACACACACACACACACACTGGTCTGTCCTCACTCTCCTACCTCAGCACTAGCACCAGCAGATAAGACCCTCAGGGGGACAGGGACACACCCGTAGGCACTGGTCACCCCGCCCCCCGCAAACACGTCCTTGGTGGCCGCTGGGTACCAAGCACACGTACACCCCCTCGCAGCCCTTTCATCCCGCAGTCAGCACGGAGTCTCCCCGAGGCTGAACCCAGTTTACTTTAGGATGGCATCTAAACACACTGGTGTATCTGTGGGAACGTGTCCCCCAGCAAACCCGGGGTTCAGACAGGCGTGCTCCTCAACAGCCCCCCAGATCCAGCCTCCCGCACCTGTCTCTTCCCTGGACCTCACCCAGGGCCCGTGGCCTGGGGTTTCTTCTCTTCAAGAGTCACTTCTTAAAGCATAGGCTCCATGAGGCTGTGGAAAGGGGGTGCGGGCAGAGTGGGGAGAGGCCAAGGATCATCAGGAAGGAACCGCTGCCCCTGCCGGCCTGGCTGTTCGACCCCTCCAGCTCTAATGATGTAGGTTGGGAAAATGCTCTCTGTCCTCCTAAGGTGAAGGATCGAGGGGTCCAGGGACAAAGGTGGGGGAAGAGGGTGGCTCAGAGGAGCTCCTGGGCAAGCCCGGGCACCCAGGTCTAGAGGGGTGGGGGGATTCCAGGGGGAGTTGGGGGCAGACTCTTGCAATATCCTGGTACGGGGAGTGGCCAGGGAGTTGGACTTACTCCCCACTGACTCTCTTACTCTGTGGTCCCCTGGAGCATGAAATTACAAGATTTACAGGGAAAATGACATGGGCTTGCAATCTCATTCCTGTGAGCCAGCTCTGTGACAGGCCCTTCGCCCCCCCTGCGGCCCCCTCACACTTTGGGCCTCTCTTCCCCAGGGCCTCCCATGTAGACCCGATGGAAGAGCCAGGTAAGACCTAGGCCTGGCCAAGGCGGTCCCTCCTGGCTTCTCTCTTCCTTCCCGTTTACGGAGTGCCTG
The DNA here is from genome assembly GCA_027563665.1 of Antrozous pallidus. NCBI lineage: Eukaryota > Metazoa > Chordata > Mammalia > Chiroptera > Vespertilionidae > Antrozous > Antrozous pallidus. Next base: position 12,092,237 of record CM050517.1, on the reverse strand, counting down.
CTGTGCCGGGACCCTGCGAGCCGCTGGGGAGACACAGCACGTGGCCTAGTCCAGGGCTCCCAGCTGGGGGATGTGACGACAGCTGCCTGTCAGAGACTGAAGTGGAGGTGGCCCCGGGGCCAGAGCCCAGAGAAGGCCTCTCTCTGCCTGGGGAAGCCAGGGTCCTGGAGGGTATTCCGAGCACAGTGACCCACACTCCCTGCAAGTCGGGGGACCTAGCCATTGCCAGGGGCAGGACATCGAGTTGTGTTGGGGGCCCTTAGGTCATCAGGGCCAGAACTCCTCCAGACACCTCACTCATTCATTCTTTCCTTCCTTCACTCGTGTCCACGGCTGCCCTGCGATTGGAGGTGGCAAGGAGATGGTGCCCTACACAAGGTCATGTGTGTAATTTGCCCTGACCCAGTTTAGGGTGTTTGAATATCACCTAAACATCACCTGCAGGCACCCAGGCAGGCGTGTGTGTGTGTGTGCGTGTGTGTGTGTGTGTGTGTGTGTGTGTGTGTGTGTGTAAGGGGGGGGGGATGGGCAGACCCTGGGCATGGGTCCAAGCTGCCCTCCCTGGGTGGTCTGGGCATGCCACCGCCGGCTCAGGGCACCGCACTGCTGCTCCACTCCTGCCACTGTCCTCAGCACACACCCAGACTTCCACCAGGATGCCCTCCTCCAGGGAGCCACCCGGGGGATCAGTAGGACCGAGAGTCTGCAGAACCCCACCCGAGTCACAGGCACCCTGATACACAGGCATCAGCACCACACTGGCTGCCGGCACTGGGGTCTGACTCCTCACTGGCCTGCCACCCGTCCAGGGATGTGGGAAACGAAGCCCCCTGACCACCCCTGCCCTGCAACAGATCCGGCCCCGCTTTCTCTTCCTTATTTTTTTAAAATCCTCAGTTGAGGATGTTTTTCCATTGATTGCAGACAGAATGGAAAAGAGAGGGAAAGACAGAGAGAAACATCGATGGAACGCATCAGTTGGTTGTTTCCGGCACTTTCCCTGACGAGGGCCAGGGCTGGGCCGGGGAGGAGCCTGCCACCAAGGTACGTATGTGCCCGTGACTGTAACCAAGCCTGGGACCCTTCGGTCTGCAGGCCAACACCCTATCCACGGGGTCAAACCGGCTGGGGCCGGCCCACCAGGTTGCGGCCTCCTTGAAGCACGGGTGTCAGCTGTGTGTAGGCCCCAGCCTCCAGCACACGGCAGGGACGCGGTGAAAGGCACTCAGGCCAGGCTGAACGTGGGAGGCAGGCACAGGCTGACACGGAGCTTAGGAGCTGGCATTTGGACAGTGCCTGGGGGTTTTCACAGCCCTTCTGCGAACATTTACTGAAGCTTCACAACCTGGAGCTGGGCAGGGCGGTGTCACTATTCCCACTGCAGACAGGAAACTGAAACCCAAGGTCCCACTGGCAGGAAGCAGAGTCCAAACACCTCTGCCTGCCCAGCCCCCCACCCAGAGGGACCCTGGGATCTCATGCAGTCGGGTGAGGCCTGAGTGCTCCCCTCCCCCAGCCATCTAGTGTTTCAGCGGTCTGCCTGGGACTCTGCCTGTGACGGGGAGGAGAAGCTGGTTGAGGTGGAGAGAGAAGACCAAGAAAGGAATCTCTAGGAGAAAGGGGGGCTCGGTTTCCCTTCCCTGGGACCACTGATACCCGAACACGGCCTTGGGTGGGAAAAGGCATTTAGAATGCCACACCAGGCCGAAACCGGTTTGGCTCAGTGGATAGAGCGTCGGCCTGAGAACTGCAAGGTCCCGGGTTCGATTCTGATCAAGGGCATGTACGTACCTTGGTTGCAGGCACATCCCCAGTGGGGGGTGTACAAGAGGCAGCTGACCGATGCTTCTCTCTCATCGATGTTTCTGACTTTCTATCCCTCTCCCTTCCTCTTTGTAAAAAATTAATAATAATAAAATATATATATATTTTAGAATGCCACACCAGGGAGAAGCCATCATGGATAATCTGGGGGAAAGGAGGAAGAGGGGGCTCAGGGCAGAAACTGGGAGCCATGGCCCTGGCAAGGTAGTTCAATTGGTTAGAGCATTATCCCCATGTGTCAAGATTATGGGTTCAATCCCTGGTCAGGGCACATACAAGCATTAACCAATGAATGCATAAATAAATGGAGCAACAAATTTATATTTCTCTCTCTCTAAAATCAAGAAATAAAAAAGAAAAAAAGAAAGAAACTAAGAGGGGGAGAAACCAATATGGCGGCATAGGTAAACCCCTAAATGGCTGCCTCGCACAACAATTTCAAAATTACAACTAAAAGACAAAATGGACAGTGTCCAGAACCACAGGAAGGCTGGCTGAACGGAAATTCTACAACTGGAAGGAAAGAGAAAAGTACACTGAGACTCAGAGGAGTTGCGGAAGTAAAGGCAGAGGTATGGAGACACACGGAGAGGGCTGGCAACTGAGTACGTGGCTGGCTTTCTTAATCTGGAGGGAGACACAAGCTCCGAAATGCTCTGAACTCCAGTTCTGGGTGAGACTCTGGGGACCCAAACCCATATGGGGGAGAAACTGGACTGTCTGGCAGCGGGCGAAACTCGAGGGCAGCTTTCTCTCAGAGATGCTTGCAGCGATTACCGCAGGACACTAAGACCCGGCTTCTTATGGCAGGGCTGATGGAAAGCCATTGCTGTGTGCTCTGCTCTGAGATCCCACCCCACGAAGCCATCGCTGATTGCTCCTGCTCCACCCTGAGACTCCGCCCCATCCAAGCTGAGTGCAGAGGCTTTTGCATATGAATGGCCTGGTCCTTTGAATTTTAAACTTACCTAACAAACTGCATCTGGGCCAGTGAGACCCAGAATATCCAAAAGAAAGCCCAAGGCCCTGCAGCAGCTTGCACTGCTTCACAGCTGGGCCTCATCTGGGCACCTCCAAAACCCAAATAAAGAGGAATCTGTAGATCTCTCCGTAGGTCCTGCTGGGTGGCTTCAGGTAGAGGCTAAATTAGTACCTCTTTGGAGATCAAAGAGCCAGTGTACCCAGGGGTCAGAGTGGGACCATCCAGATTACAGCTCCTCAGATCCATAAGGGACACACTCCGGGTGCAGGCTCAGTGAGCACCAAAGCCCCACTGAAGCAAGTCTTCTCTCATAAGGGAGTCTTCAGCACAGAAGTTCTCCCATCACAGACACAGCTGATCCTCACAGTCAATTGGCCTGGAGGTCAATTACTTCCAGTGATACCAACAACAATCAAGACTTAACCGCAACAAGACTGTGCACACAGCCCACAAAGGGGTGCACTAAGAATGTCCACCTAAGGTAACAGGGGAGGCTGAGCCACTGCATCCTATAGGACACCTAGCACACAAAGCCACTCTACCAACTCAAGGGAAGCTGCCAAAATGCAGAGACAAAGAAACAGGTGAAAGAAATGGAGGAAAGTAAATGACTGGATATAGAGTTCAAAACCACGGTTATAAGGTTTTTTAAGAATTCTCTAGAAAAGGCTGATAAATTTAGTGAGACCATTGAGGATATGAGAAAGCACCAACTAGAAATTAAGCATACACTGACTGAAATAAAGAATAATATACAGAGATCCAACAGCAGACTAGAGAATCGCAAGAACCAAGTCAAAGATCTGAAATACAAAGAAGCAAAAAACACCCAACCAGAAAAGCAAAAAAAAAAAAAAAAAAAAATCTAAAAATATAAAGACAGCATAAGGAGGCTCTGGGACAACCTCAAACATACCAACATCTGAATTATAGGGATGCCAGAAGAGAGAGCATAAGATACTGAAAACCTAGTTGAAGAAATAATGACTGAAAACTTCCCACACCTGGTGAAAGAATAGACTTACAAGTCCAGGAAGTGCAGAGAACCCCAAACAAAAGGAATCCAAAGAGGACCACACCAAGACACATCATAATTAAAATGCCAAGAGCAAAAAACAAAGAGAAAATATTAAAAACAGCAAGAGAAAAACAGCTGGTTACCTACAAGGAAGCACCCATAAAATTGTCATCGGATTTCTCAACAGAAACTATGCAGGCCAGAAGGGAGTGGCAAGAAATATTCAAAGTGATGAATAGCAAGAACCTACAACCAAGATTACTCTACCCAGCAAAGCTATCATTCAGAATTGAAGGGCAGATAAAGAGTTTCACAGATAAGAAAAAGCTAAAGGAGTTCATCACCGCCAAACCAGTATTGTATGAAATGCTGAAAGGTATTCTTTAGGAAGAGGAAGAAGAAAAAGGTAAAGATAAAAATTATGAACAACAAATACATATCTATCAACAAGTGAATCTAAAAATCAAGTGAATTAAAAATCTAATGAACAGAATAAATTGGTGAATATAATAGGACCAGGGGCAGTGGACTGACAATTCTCGGGCGGTGGGGAAGAGTGTGGGGGGTGTGGGAAGAGACTGGACAAAAATCGTACACCTATGGATGAGGACAATGGGTGGGGGAGTAAGGGCAGAGAGTAGGGTGGGAACCAGATGGAGGGGAGCTATGGGGGGGGGGGGGAGGAAGAGGAACAATTGTAATAATCTGAACAATAAAGATTAAAAATAAATAAATTAAAATAAAATAACAAAGAAACTGGGAGCCATTTGGCTTCTTAAACCTCATTTTTCTCCTCCTTCCACCTGCTGGACTGAAAACCAAATGCCCAGTTCTGTGGTTTGGGGAGTAAGGTCTAGTGTTCCCCACAGGGAGGCAGGATGGTCTATTCGGTGCATGAACTCTGGTCAGAGATCTGTATCCAGATCCTGGCTCCACCACATATGGAGTGACCTTGGGTAAGTCACTTGTCCTCTCTGAGCCCCCGTTCTTGCTCTGCAACATAGGGATAACCCCCTGCTTAGCTCACAGGGCTGCTGTGAAGAGTACATGAGACAATGCAGATGGAGTACTTAGCACAGGCCTGGCACCCAACGGGTCCTGAACGGACATTAACTATTGTCACTTAATTTATCTTTTGCCTTCCCAGGCAGCTCCTGGTCATTTGTCCCCTGCCACCCAGAAGGACTAGCTAACCAAACCGTCTTCCAGCCTACGCCACCCCCATTCCCCCTCAAGCTAAGAACTCCGTCTCGCTAATGAAGCTGAACTCTCCTCCCCCCATCACCCATTCAGAAGTCATTAGCAGGATCTCCACAATTAGGAACAAATGGCTTATAACGGATGGCATCCAGGGAAGGCCGTTGGGATGGAAGGGAATGAAGCTAGAGCTTTGAGGGCCACAGGGAGCCGCTATGAAAAGAAAAACAAGTCTGGAGACAGGAGGGTCTGTCATCTCCAGTAGGAGACCACCCCCTCATTTCTGCCTCTGAGAATTGGGAGGGGATGGGGGGAGGCAGCTCTCTGCGGAAGCCAGGTGCAGGGCTGTTCTCGAGGCTGAGGGATTCCGGCTCTGGCCTTCCGTGCTGGGTCCCAGTCGCACCACGCGTGTGTTTAGGAGGGTGGGATGCGCCGGTGCTCACGGAGACAAGCTTGAAGGGCTGAGCTCTGAGAATGGAGAGGCAGAAGCACAAACCGCAGCCCGGAGAGCTGGAAGCCTTAGAGGGAATCCGGGCCAGTGTTGCCCAAACTGCTGGTCATGATTGATTGGTGGGTCATTCTATCAATTCAGTGGGTTGAAAAATGAGGAAAAAAACACACATACATATGTACTTTTTTAAAATTAGAGTTACTGGGTGAGCATAAACATTGTTTTGTGACAATGTATGTGCTGGGTGTCCGAGGAAAATGTAGCTCTCACTGCAGATCACGAGCAAAAAGGTTTACGAAGCGCTGATCTAGCTCTCCTCACAGGCGAGGAAATGGCAGTGACAGGCCCGGCGTGACACAGTGGCAGAGACAGACCCTGCATCCCCTGGGTCCGCTATGGGGCTCTGTAGCCAGGAGCTGGCCAGACAGGATAGAGGACCCCTAACAAATTCTGGTTTAATTTGGATTGTGGTGAGGGATAGCCAAAATCAACAAACCCCAAACACTTCTTCTGTCTGCACCCAGCTAACTCTGGCAAAATTAGGATCTAAATTATCTTGATAATTTCAACTGGGGTCTAGCTAGATTTAGGGGAGGGGCATTGGAAAGGTGTTTGGGGTACTGGCCCATCCTAAACCTGTCCCCCCAGGGCCACAGTGTAACATTCTATTCACTTATCTATCAGTCATTTAGCAAATATTTATGAAGCCCCATAGGGCACTGGTCCTAGACACTACGGGCTCACGGTGTTTGCTTTAACGGGGCTCCATTCTCATGGGGTGAGACAGACACTAACCGGGAAGCAAGCGAGCCAGGAGATGGTGGTGAGCGTTACAGAGGCTGGCCGGCCACTGGGGCCGTGTGGCCAGGGAAGGCCTCTCTGAGGAGCCATTTAGAATGAGGAGGCAACTCTCCCAGCAGAGTGTGCACGGTGCAGGAAGGAGCTGGTGCAAGGCCTGAGTCGGAATGAGCTTGGAGGGGCCTCGTGCATGTTCAGTGTGGCTGAGCCAAACAGCCTGAGAGAGAGAGTCCCAGAGACGAGCCGGGGCCAGATCACACAGGGACAGTGGTGTTTTCTTTTTTAATCCTTACCCAAGGACATGCCTCCAGAGAGGAAGGGAGGGAAGAAGAGAGAGAAAGAAACATCGGCTGCCCTCCACAAGTGCCCTGACTGACTGGGGATCGGTCCCGAAAACCAGGAATATGCCCTGATCAGGAACAGAATCGGCGACCTTTCAGTGCACAAGACGACACTTGATTAACTGAGCTTCTCTAGCCAGGCAGGGACAATGGTTTCTTATTTAATTCTACATGCGAGGAAAACTGCTGGAGGACTCTAAGCAAGTGAATATAAGGAATTACGGAAGTGGTAGTACTTCCTAACCTGCAGCTAGTAAACAGTCAGTGCCTAAAAAGTACTTGTTGATTTGAATTAAACAAAAAACATCCCCCACCTGGTTCACTCATTGAAACAGAGAATAGAGGGAACCAGAGTAGAGGAAAGGGGTGCAGGGAGGTCAGAGGTCAGCAGTCCCAACCAGGAAGGGTAATGACCCTGGGGAGATCCAGGTCCTCCACCAGCCAGGCTTTGTCCTCCAACAGAGACATAAAAATGTAACTGCGCAGAGGAGGGGGGCAAAGAGAGTGGGGGAGTGCAGACCATAAAACCCCTGAAGTGATTCTACACCTTTTTCCCTTGGAAAAAAAAAAAAAAGCTTTTTGGAAAAGGCTGTAAATTTTTTTTACACCAGCCTCGTAAAAATGACATTGGCGCATTCTCAAATTAGAACCATTAAAATGAAAACCAGCAACGCACAGATACCGACAGGCCCACGTGGGTGGGAGGCGAGGCCCGGTGTAGCCTGCTTTCAGGGCCCCTTCCCCACCAGGCCTTGGGGACACCCCCCGGGCAGGGCTGTGCCTCTGCCACCAGCAGATGAGAAGACCATAGACCCACAGCTCTGAAAGGGGAAGGGTGCTCCTCCAAGAGGCCCCTTTCCCTCTCCCTGCCCTGCACCCCCCATGGGCCCCTTTCCCTCTCCCTGCCCTGCACCCCCATGGGGGCCTCAGCACCCGGGGCGACCCGGGGCGGCCCATGAGGCTCCTCTGGGCCGAGACCAGCTGGTGTGGGTGCTGGAAGAGGCAGGGCCCGAGTGTGGGCGGTGGTGGTGGGGAGCCCTGTAGCCCCAGGTGATGGTCCTGTCTGTGGAGTCCACAGGAAGTGGGGTGTAAGGAAGTCTGGGTTCAGAGCCACCATGAGCCTGGCTACTGCCCTCACATTAGCCACTTCTGCAGGGGTGGAGTTTGGAGTGGGGCTGTGGGGGCATGCCATTCCCTTCTCAGAATAGAGGTGCTCCCCTAGGAGAAAACTAGCTACCCACTGAGAGGTGCTTTGAGTCCGGTCCTCCCCAGGTCAACCTTCACCCTCAGAAGGGGAAACATTCCACCCGCCTCCTGCGGCCCCAAACTCCTGACCAGTAAGGATAAAAACATTGGCATCAAAGAAGTAAGGAAGAAAAGTCATACTGCAAGGGAGACTGGTAGAGTGGGGCCCCAAAAGAGCAGGGGCCCCTCATTGGAGCTCCCTCCTGGGGGTCCTCCTTTCCCTTAGACTGGGAGGCAGACAGGAAACAGTGCTCTTTGGCTGAGGAACTCAGGATGGGTACAAGAAGGGGAGGGGAGATTGCAGCTCTCTCCCCTGCTGGTCCTCAAAGCCCAGCCCCTCACTCACCTGTCCCCTATCCCCGGGCAGGGCAGGGAGGAGCACGTTCTAAGCGTGACCCTGCAGTTGCTGAGAGTAGGGGACTTCACTGACATGAAGTTTCTAATCTCCCTCTGGGGAGCCTGGGCCCCAGCACTCCCTCCAGCACTCCCTGGGGAAGGCACTCCTTCTATGGGAAGGAAAGGAGGTGGAGGACCACATACGAAAGAGCAGAATCTGGCATGAGGGTGGGAGTCCCACAAACTGAAAAAGGGGGCCCCAGACCTAAAAGTAAAGACAACTGTAGACAGTGTGTGTGCAGTGGGGAGTGCCAATTCACCTCTGGGGCCTCCCCCCACCCCCCCTACCCCAAGTAGCTTGGGCAGAGGAGAGCCAGATGGAGAAGGAAAACAGAAATCTCTTCCATTCTTCGTTTCCCCCTGCCCAATTCTGACACCCCCCATTTCTTTGGAGGGGGGTGAGTTAAAAGCCCATTAAAGTGCAGCTCCCCCCCAACAACCCTTTTGAATCTCCCCACAGGATGTGTGAAGGGTGGGATTTGGCCCCGGTTGCCACAGCAACTGCAGTGGGAGTTCCCAGACGCTAAGCAACCCTCCTGTGACCCTCGCTGACCTGTCACCCCCACAACCTGAGGACAATAGGAGTGCAGCTCCGGAGGCCCAGGACGCCTTTCAGTGCAGCAGCCAGCAGCTCCACCGGCCCCCACTGGGCCAGCTCAGCCCTCCTGCCCCAAGTCCTGCTCGCCTGGGTCTGAGTGCCCAGGCGGGTCCCCATGACCTCCCCAGGCCCTCCAGCTCCCAAAAGCTGGCACACATTTTCCCAGCTCTTACTAAGCCCCTAACAGAGTTATCTGTGCAGTCCCCATATGAACATTTATTAACACTTTGTCATGCAGGTGAATCAGATTAGGATAAAATGCAAGGGCAACCTGCAAGAAAAAAAGACATGCAAGAGGAACACGGGGTGATGAGGAAGGACTCGGCCTAGGTGAGGGAAGAGGACTGGTGGGCAGCTGGCACATCTGCTGGGCCCAGTTGGTGGTGAATCACCAACTCCAGCGGCCAGCAGGGTCCCCCATGCAAACTCAGGGGCAATGCATGTCTGCTGAAGGAACGTGCACTAGGCCCTCCACACTCCCCACGCCCTTTTCTCACAAGAGTAAGACTGGAGACTAAGGGCAGAGGGGCCGTGGCATGGCTCGGTCACTCACCAATAAGGGTGTTGGTAGGGGGAGGAGGGGGAGCTGGGGCCTTGACTGCTGCAATGGGGCAGCCAGCCAGGGACCCTCTCTCCATCCGAGGGGCCTGGCAGCCAAGCTATGTCCCCCGCCTCCACCCCGGCCTCTGTTTAAACAAGCTCTGGCCTGCTGTTGCATGGAAACAGGCGCCTGCTCTTATTCTAAGTGACGTGGCTGCCCTCTTCAGCCAGCCCTGCTTCAGCCTAAAGTCCTGTCACCAGTCTGACTTCTGACTCGCCCTGTTTCTCTCTCTCTCTCCTCTGTCAACTCATTATTCCCCAAGGCCAAGCTTGCATTTCCAGCGTTTGTTTACCCAGAGCAGAGGGACAGGGACCAACAGACAGAAGGACAGAGGGAGAGGGGACAGACCAGGGCAATGCTCACAGCCACCTCCCCCCAACCTCCTTCTTCTGAAGTGGCTACTTAGGGTCAGTGGACAGTGTTGCTTCCGTTTGTTTGCTTTAAGAGACCTTTTAGGTTGAAAACAGAGTGCTCTCAATCATGCATCAACGGACATTTATTTAGCGCCTACTATGTTGTAGGCCTTGCTCCCTCCATTTCCTACAGGGGACTGTGTGAGTGGCAGGAGCAAAAAGGAGGCTGTGCTGAACGCTGAACTAGGAACTGGGAGACCTCTCTTGCTGCCCTCTCACCTGTGATATGGGAATAATAATGTCCACCCCCCTCACCCCCCAGATGACTAAATGACACAACCCGTGCGAGAGACACAGGTATTTGTTTGTCCTTGAAAGACTTCCTGGTTGGGACTGAGAGGGAGGAGGAACCCCCTGGGCCAAGCTCTCTTCCCTGTGGTTGGTTTAAACCCACAAATCAGAACATTAGCTGTTGGGGGGGGGAGGGGGGGCAGAAACTGTTACCCCTGAAACTTGCCCCACACCTCACTCACATATTGGGGGGTGGGAGCAGGGCCTACAGAAGGATCTTATTGAATTGCACATTTTGGATTTTTAATTTTGCAGGTCTCTTTTCATAGTTTGGAGCCAACACAACCTTTTTAAGTCTCAAATATTTTCCTTGGCCCCGGGCACTAGGCCCATAGAACCCAAATGGATAAAACAGCCCTCCGCCTGCCTCCAAATCTCCACCCCCGTTTATTTGTGAAACAGATATAGGATTTTCCAGGACTTTGGGATATTCCCCAAAACAAACAGGAGTAACGGGAACACGGAACACAGAGGGCATGTGCAGAGCGGAGAAGCCTGATCAGCACACACAGCGCCTCCCCCGCCACGCCTCTCCCCCGCCACCCAGTTTCTGTGTCCACACTTCACTTTAAACACGTTTTAAAAGACATTCCCAGTCCCAGTGTTTCTCCTGCCCTTCTTCGCAGAAGTTCGGGAGGGGAAGCTGGCCGTACAAAACGGGCGGCCTCGGAGCCTTCTGGCGGGGTGTGTTTTGACATTGTTTTGGTAGAGGGTAGGATTTTGCCTTTTGGCCTCTGTCCCCGGGAGACGGCACAGGCACGGAGTCTCTCCCCAGAGATCCTGCTTAGGAAGGCCTGGGAGATGCCAGGAAACTCCCAAGACCCATCTCCCCGGAGAACGGAGACCGGCCCTTCCACTCCAGCCCCCAGGGCTTGTAAGAGGAAGTGATGTGATTTTTAAAGCCCTTAGTTCTGTTCTCATCCACGCAGCCCCTGGGTCAGAGGTTTCACACCTAAACTGCATCTGATCCTAACCACCCAAGGAAGCCAAGGCTCGGGGAGGCCCAGGACTTGGCAAAGGTCACACGAAGGGGCAGGCTCGGCCTTAACCGGGTTTGTCCCATTCCTGTGTCCGTGGTGACCAGCTCAGTGCAGGGTGCCCAGCTTCTGACCATGCTGCTCCAGGCTGGCCTCCGGCTCCCAGGCATGTGGTGGGAGGGGAGGATTCTGCCCTTTGACCTCTCCCACTCCCTTAGGGGCTGTGGAGTGGAAGGAGGAGCCCTGGGGTGAACCTGGGAGACAGCATGAGGGCAACGCACACGCATCCCTGCAGGCGCGCACCTAAGGCCATAAGGCAGGGGTGGGATCCCGGAGGGGAGGGGCAGGCGGGACCTGAATTTTCCTTATTCCCAGCAGAGCCCCTAAGGGCCAGTGCCACCTGCAGCGAGTCGAGAAGCAGGGAGTCAAACCAGAGGAGACTCTCCAGCCGGGCTGGCTGGGCCGGTTCTCCTGAACCTGTCAGGCAGATTCTCCCTGTTTCCCGGGTGGGGCTGGGACCTGGGCCCCCGTTCTGTCATCACCCAACCAGGCTCCCCACCCTAGGGCCCCTCCATCCACACAAAGGCTGGTCTTGAACTCCTGAACTCTGCAGTTCAGAGCGGGAATGATGGAGGGCAAGAGGGAAAGTGGACATGGATGGGGGTGCCCAGTCTGAGCCCTAAAAATGGAGGCATGCCTTTGCCTCTGGCTCTTGGCCTTTTCCCAGCTGCTTTGGCCTCTGGTGTCTGGAAGTTTGATCTCTTCCCAGCTTGAGTCAGGGGCCCAAGCAGACCTGGGGCGGGGGGGGGGGGGCAGCACTTATTTTACAATACAAATACAGTAGAGATACCCTATGTGCCCATCCCCTAACCCGAGTGGACACACTTCTAAAGGGAGGGTCTTCTCCCCCAACCCTGTTAGCTCAGCCAGTGTGCAGGAGAGCCCAGGTGCCCGCCCACCCAGGATGTACCCCTCAGACCTGCTTCCCTAGTCTGTCTGTCCCGGTGGGCATTTCTGAGACTGTCCGAAGCGCTATGATCACAGGACCCCGAGTCCCACTTCTTTGGAAAGCTCAGCTCTCCCTTGGTTAAGGTGGCCACTAGAACGGAGGGGACAGAGGGAGTCCCTGGCGCTGGACCTTCCCAGGGTTGTCAAAAGGAAGCTGCCTGGCCTGGAGGGGTGGCGCCAGTGGCCAGGATGGAGCGGGAGGAGGCCCGGCGTGCCCCTTACTGTCCCCGTGGCCAAGGAGGGGGGCCAGCTCCTACCTGTTGCTGCTGGAAGTGCAGCAGATCCGCAGGGCTCATCTCGCCGTTGCTGTCGGCGCCCGCAGCTGCGTCCCTGCCCGCACTGCCCGCAGCAGCCCCCGCAGCCCCGGCACCGCTGCTGCCATCAGCCTGCCCGGAGAGGCTGCCCACGCCGTTCTGACCAGAGGGGGCTGACCTGATTGTCTCCGAGGCAGATTCCACCATCATGTCGCTCTAGCGGGACCTGGAGGGGGAGAAGAGATGGGGGCAGGGCTGAGTGGGCAGGGCAGGTGCGGGTTCTACCCTGGGTTCGACCATGTCCCTCAACACCCCCACCTTACACCCCACCCCAGGCCTGGGGCATCTCCTCCTCAACCTTCTGGGGGCTGCTCCCAATGCAACCTCTCCCAATGTCACCCTTCCCCTAGGCTCGGATAAGGGGCAGCCACAGTCTCCAAACTTCTCAACTTGACTTCCAGAAGTCCACTCCACGGCAGGGCAGGGGGGAGATGCTGCCCGCCCCCATACCTGGCCTCTCCCCCTAGGCCAGGGCGTGGGGGGAAGGAGGGGAGGGGCGAGGGTTCTGTAAGAACTTAAAAGCAGATGAGCTCCTCACTGGGACTCACTACACTTCTTCCTCCTTTGGTACAAACACCTGTAATGGCCATTGTGCTTGCAGATAGGGAGCTCCCCAGGGCAGGGCCTCCCTAGTCTTTTCCTGAGGGCACTGAGGTTCTAATCAAGATTTGCTCCACAGCAAAAAGGCTCCATTTGCCCAGCACCTCCTGGGAGCCAGACTCAGCTGGGAGCCGTGCAGTGGAGGCAGCTGTGGTCCCCCTCTCCGCCTTCCCTTCTAAGGCTGGCAGGCGAGGGTATGGTCAAAAGGAGACACTCAATAACATTGTCTCCACAGGCACCATGATTCCTAATCACAAAACTGAGAGTGTTTATCATCCTGACCCGACAGATGGGAAAGCGGAGGGTCCAGAGTTTGGGGATTTAAGAGGCAAAGGGTCAAGGCCTGAATTCCATACCCTCTTTTTCCCACTCCAATTGCCCCCCAGAAAGAGAGAGGGTCAAGGGCAGGGAGGAGGAGGAGGAGGAGGCCCGGATTTCCTTCTACAACTTGTGGAGGTCCCACTATCTCAGGGGCTTGTACCCACACTGTGATGGGGGAACCTGAACATGCAGAGCTGTTCTCAAAGTCTGGGATGTATCCAACTACCCCCCAAAGTCGCTTGAGAGGCACATGGATTTTAGTGAAACGAGAGACGGCTGGTATCCACCACCGATCTTCAGCATGTCCTTTTTTAATATATATAACTGACTTCAGAGAGGACGGGAGGGGAGAGAGAAAAACACCAGTGATGAGAATCATCGATCGGCTGCCTCCCGCAGGCCGCCTCCTGGGGGTGGAGCCCACAACCTGGGCAGGTGCCTTAACCAGAACCGGACCTGGGACCCTTCGGTCCACAGGCCAATGCTCCATCCACTGAGCCAAACCGGCTAGGGCTTCAACACGTCTTTTTTTTTTTTTTTTTAAAGATGTTTTTATTGATTTCAGAGAGAGAGGAAGGGAGGAGAGAGAAAGGGAGGGAAGAGAGAGAAACATCCATGTGAGAGAGGAGCACTAATCCACTGCCTCCTGCATGAACCCTGATCCGGGGACTGAACCCACAATGTGGGCTTGTGCCCTGACCAGAAATGGAACTGGCGATCTTATGGTGCACAGGACAACACTCAACCAACCGAGCCACACCAACCAGGCCTCCCACACATGCCTTAAACGCCCTAAAACTCCGTTTCCGAGAGTCCTGGAAGGAGTAAATAAAACCACACACAAACCACCTAGCAGAGTAAGCTCCAACGAACCCCTCCTTCGCCTGCCCTATTTGTAAGGGCGAAGACCCTGCGGCTCAGGGAGGTCACAGACGTGGCCCAGGTCACGCAGAAGCCGCAGGAGCAGGGAGTGGGGTCTGTGAAAGTCAGCAGTGTTCTTCCCTCCCTTCTTGATTCCCTTTTGGCCTAAGCAGATCCCACATCCACATGGTTTCCCTAACCCAAGAGGCCTTGCAGGTAGCAAATTTGGAAAACTACTGGAAAAGATTGGATTATTTCCCTAATTCCTCCTCAAAATGGCAGCTCCCAGGAGCATCTCTCTCCTGCCCCCAAATTCTCTCTTTGGGCCCCTCACTCTACTGGGCCACGTGCTCCGTTTTATCCCTGCTGGAAGCAAAACCAACTAAAGTGAGGATCCCGGGGGGCAGGACAGAGAGCTGTAAGGGTCCATGGGGAGCCCACCAGTTTACATACGCCACACCACTGCTCTTAAGGCCCCTCACCCTCTGTGACTCAGGTGTCTCAGTGTGTCTTCCTATGTGAGCCTGTGCTGCTGGAGTGTCCTGTGTCTGCGCACTTCTCTGTGTGTTCCCAAGGAACATTTCTCTTGTGTATTCCCCCACCCCTGCTGCTGCTCCCACTCTTGGGGCCAGAGGAGCTAGGCCAGGGGCGAGGGAGAGGGTGAGGTTGGGGGCGATGGTTCGGAAGAGATTGAGCACTTGGTCTCAGGCCTTAATGGCCATGTCAGCCAGAGGGCCAGTGGCTGCCAAATGATGGATGGGGTGGGCGCCATCCTCCACCCGCCAGAGCACAGGGCTCCAGGCCCCCCCTTTCCCCAACCACCCACCCTGATCCCTCCCAGCAGCCTACAGAGCACTTTCCCCCACTCAGACCTGGGCCCCAGCTACAAGAGGGGGTGGGGAGACAGCAGGGGCATACTCTAGTCTCCCTCTCCCCCAACACTGGCCCTGCTGGGGGTGGAGAGCAGCTGCCTGCCCTGATTCCAAGCTGAGCTTCTCTGAGATCTGAGAACTCCTGGGCCCCAGGGGACAAAGACCAGAGCCTCAGGGGGTGTGTGCACAGGAGAAAGAGAATCCAGCAGTTACTTTCCTGGGGTAAGAATGAGTGCCTCCCTTCTAATACACACACACACCATAAAGTTGTAGACCAGACAGCAAGTTTGGAGAAAGGGAGAAAAAGTAAAGAAGACACAAGCAGAGGTGTCCCTTTCTTTTCTCTCTCTCTTTTCTTTAATGGGGGGGCATAGCGACACCCAGTGAACAACATAATTGCTGCAATGTGGCGTGTAATAATAGCTATTCAAGAACCAATCATTCATATTAAACAGGGTGAAGCAAGCCTCTCATTTGCATGCTTGAGATTATACGCATTTGAAAAGTCATTTCCGCAGGGTACATGAATGGCATTAATTCCCACGGGGCCCCCTCCTGGGAACATCACCTCTTTCCAGGCTCCGGGCCGGCCCACCTACACCCACGGAAGCCTGCAAGGCTGGTGCTCCCAGGCATGGAACCCTCACCTCTGCCCTGGGACGCCCGCCCTCTGAGAACGAGCACACCATCAGCCTCATCCTCCAGCTCACCCCTCCACAGGGTGTTGCAATAGCACTGGGGTGTTCCCTGCACTGTGGGTGAGCAGGCTCTGGGTGCCTGGGGCCCAGCCTGCTAGGGTTGGGATGGGGTGGGGTGCTGGAGGTGAGACTTGATATCCATGCCCTGTAACTACAAGAATGTGGGGTGGAGCGGAGGTCGTGTGTCCTTGAGGACCTGGACCCTGGCTAGAGGAGAAGGCAGGGGCCTGGGTGCCAGGCGGCCTGAGCGCAGCCACAGCCACCTCTGGGCCTTCCCGGGGCCTCACCTTTCCCAGCTCCACAGGGAGAGGTGGTCCTGAAGGTCTCTTCTGACTTGAGAGCTCCCGGAGTAAAATCCCCCGGACCAGCGCGTGGACATGAAGCCACTCTGTTGTCGTGGCTGGAAGGAGCCTGTGACGGTTCATCTGAGTCACCGCTGTGGTCTCTTTCCCCAAAGGCTAGCGCAGACCGGAGCTTCCTGCATCCGTAAGGGGCGCGCCCTCCAGGAGTCCCCTCCTCCCTTCACTCTGCTCTTCCACCTCCTTCCAGTCCCCCATTTCCTCAGTAAACATTAGCTGAACACTCACAGAAAGGAGAGAAGCCCTGGGAGCTAGACTACCTGGTTTCAGGGGCCGGGGGCAGGACACTGGGCACCTCACTGCCTTTCCCAGGTTAATGGCCGTTCTTTCTTCCTTTACATAAAGCGCATAGGAGGGGTTAGGAGGTAAACTTTCTAGGATTCAATACACTGAAGCCCTCACTCCCCACCCCAGCCTTCCCAGACCCCCCTTGCAACCACGCTTGGGGCAGAGAAGAGCGGCTGCAGGCGAGTTATTTCAGGTGACCTAGGATTTCCGTCTGGGGCTCTGATCCTGCCCTTAGGCAGGTCCTAGTCTCCCAGCTCTCGGGGTTCCCCTTGGGGAGCCAGGGCTCCCCAGGGCCTTGGGCCCGGCCTTCAGAAGGAAGGAAGCTGGGTCAAAGCCGCAGCCGCCTCTTCCGCCCTGGGCGAGTCTGCGGGCCGCTGGGGGCTCCCATTTCCCCAGAGGCTACTGGCCCTTCTAAGAACCCCGTACGGTGCACAGTGGGGGATGCCTGGGAGCGCCTCCGGGTCGCCCAGTCACCTCCCTGGCGGAAGTGACGAGCTCCACCTACCTTGGGACCAAAGGGAGGTCCCGAGGGCCAGGGTGCTTTGGGGGGAGGGGAAAAGGAATGGGGAGTCCTACACGTGGAGAAACCTCTGTGCCTTTTCCGCGGGCCCATATGGTGTAAGAGAGTATTAATTACCGTAGCTTTTTAATTAACAATCGTTTAGTCTGAGCCCTAACATTTGCCACTGACACCCGGTGCCTCGCTGCGAACCCGCGCTGCCGGCCCAGCCAAATCATCAATTAATTTTTATTGACGGTTCCTTCCCCAAACAGGCACAATACCAGGGTTTCCCAATTAACACCTCCCGATCTCTAATTAGTGCAATTAACAGACTGATGGATGCCCGGAGTTTACCGCGAAGGAGCTCGGGGAGGAGGGGCAGCCCCCAGCGCTGCCCTGGGGCTGAGCATAGAAGGCGCGCGGGCGCCCCCCCAGTTCTTTGGGAAGCATGGAGGGTGAGGGTGTGATACCGGTTACCTGTCCCGGGAGCAGGGAGGGTGGTTTGAGTTGAAGTAAGGAGACACTGTGTCCAGCCCTCAGAAGCTAGGATCTCTGGGAAGCTCCGTGGACGCCTAGGTGAGACGGGGAGTTGGAAACCGTGGCCTGTGGTGCCGGCTTTATCTCCTTGCTGAGTGACTTGGGCCAAGGTAACCGCCTGCTTTTCTCCTCTGGATATTGGGGAAAACTCGACTAGATGTAGCTATTTATAATGTATACCTCTATCAACTTCTCAAAAAAGACTGGGCAGCAGCCTGCCATGAAAGACAGATAAAGATTCTTAAAATATATTATCATGGGGTGGTAGGAAGGGAGAATAGATGGATTAAAACCCTGAGGCCGAGACTGTCAAACTTGAGCATGTCAGAATCGCCTTGGAGAGCTTGTTCCAACACAGACGCCTGGGCCCCAGGCCTGGAGTTTCTGACTGAATACGTCTGCAGTGAGCCTGAGAACAGTCATTCTTACAAAAGAGTTCCGAAGGCAATAGGGCTCCCAGGAGTACTGACTACTTATGAGCCTCCTGGTGGCCGAAACCAGACGGCCATCTCATCTCCAAGGCCACTCATTGATTCAACATGGACTGAGTGCCTGATTAAGCCGAGTCCTGAAGATCTGTCTACTGGAAACTGAAACAGGACCCCTGCCCACACAGGCTTACAAACCTCAGAGAAGCCAGTGCAGCCCTGGCCAGGTAGTTCAGTTGGACAGAGCGTTGTCCTGATACGCCAAGGTTGCAGGTTCGATCCCTGGTCAGTGGCACATACAAGAATCAACCAAGGAATGCATAAATAAGTAGAACAACAAATCAATGCTTCTCCCTCTCCTCTCCTCTCCTCTCCTCTCCTCTCCTCCCCCCTCCCCCAAATCATTTTTAAAAAGCCAGTGCAGTAGTGTCCTAACTGCTCTGAGGGCAACTGGTAATGAGGTCTTATTCTCGCTTCCTTTTTTTTTTGGGGGGGGGGGCTAAGTCTAGCATTTGTCTTTTTGAAAGTTTAGCCACTAATAGAGTTTGGGCTGTGAACAAACTCATTCTTCTCTTCTCCAGTGGTTGGCCAGGAGCATATTTCACCAGCAATGACCCTTCATCCTTTCACCAAACTTCAAGCACCTACAGTGTGCCAGGCTCTGTGTGTATGGAGACCTGAACAGAACAGGACCCAGGCCCTGCTGTCCTGGAGCTAATGTTTCAGTGGGGGGGGGGAGGGGCAAGTTGGGGAGGGGACAAGTGACAAATAAGGACACCAGTAAGTAGATAAGCTCAAATAAAATAAATTGTATCAAATATGAATACAGAGAATAAACAGAGGGTTCTAATTTAAATGGGGGAGTAGGCAGGGCAGGCCTTTTTTTGAGGAAATGGCATTTATACTTAGAAATAAAGAATAAGAAGGTATTGACCAGGCAGAGTCCACTGAATGGAGGGGAAACAGCATATGCAAACGCCCTTCTTTTTCACATGAGGTCACCAGTTTCAAGACTTTTTCAGGGCACACATGTGGGTACCACAGAGAACAGAGCATGAATTTGCCACATATTTTACTTCTCTTTTCCTTTCTTTCTCGCTAGCCTGCGATCAGATCTTACTTGTGTCAAGGGACATACGGCCGAGGGCTTTTCAGACCAATAAGCACTGGTGTTACAAGAACTGAAGGGTGCCTCCCAATCTGTCATCCAAAGGCCCAGAGACACCCTTCCTCCCTCCCCTCGTCCTCAGCTCAGGCCCCAAAGGCCCACTGGCTTCAGGCTGCCAGATGAGGGGAGGGCTCAGGCTGGAGCCTCTCTTGGCCTTGGCCTTCCTTAGCCAACCCCTCATTGCCATCCTACCTGCTGACCTTGGTGATGAGAGGGTTGAGCGGTGAGGTCACCAGCTGGATTCCTTATTTATCATATGGGGCTAATACCAATACACCTTCCTTTCAGGGTCGCTGTGGCATCCAATAAAACACACCGTGTGAAGGTGTCCAGGGAAGGGTAGTCACTCTAATTATGGGAACCCAAGAGACCCTGTTCAACCCAACTCTGAGTGGGCCATGGCATAAAAACGGATTCCAGCCCTTGTTTAAGCCCTCGAGGAAAATGAAGCAGGACCCCAAAGGTTAAAATGTCTCTAGAGCTCCAAAATGGGACCCCAAACCAGAGCAGGGTCATGAGTCACAGGACTACTTGGCTCTCTGAGCAGGCCAGCGGCATCTCTCCCCAAACAGAGGAGGCTCCC
The DNA here is from genome assembly GCA_027563665.1 of Antrozous pallidus. Classification (NCBI taxonomy): domain Eukaryota; kingdom Metazoa; phylum Chordata; class Mammalia; order Chiroptera; family Vespertilionidae; genus Antrozous; species Antrozous pallidus. Next base: position 12,072,566 of record CM050517.1, on the reverse strand, counting down.
CGAGTTCCCAAGAAGTTTAATCCTTCTCCAGCCCCTGCCCTCCTCGGTACTTTGGGACGCTCCCTTGGGTGGAGGTGCGTCAGAGGTTCACACCCTAAGCTTCCTCTGCACTCCCACTGTTGCCTGACATGCCCTCAGTGACCCCTAGGAGCCACCTGCTCCAGACCGAGGGGCCGTCTAAGGCCTCTTCTTAGCACAAAACCTCAGGGCCTAGGAGCTCCGTGCAGCAGCGGGGTGAGGACAGCCTCTCCAAGAGGCTGCCACAAGAGGCGCTGGAAGGTGGGCCACATCCTGCGAGGTCTGTTCCAGGCCCTCTCCCAAGATTCAAACAGCTATTTTTCAAATCTTAAAAGTAAAATACCTCTTGGTAGACATTTTTGAAGAAAAACATAAAAGAAAAAAAAAAACAATTAGTGCCCATAATTCTACCACCCAGGGAGCCAGCCTGTGGACCCGCCCCTTCCAGTCAGTCCACTCTCACTCTCTTGGCATATAAACACTGAAAAAGTGAAACTGGGGTCAGAATCGGTACGTGGTTTGAATTTTCCTATTTTTCCACTCACCACTTACTATCATAACCATTTCCACATGACATCAAATATTTTAAGCAATAGTTTTCGGTGGCCACATAGCTGCTCGAATGGGTCGCATGTTCCAGAACTTACTTGGCCACACCCCCTGGAGAGGGACACCCAGACCGTTACCTATGTTTTTGCTATGAGCCTACAATAAACACCCTTAGGCGAACAGAGTACACTACATTTCTATTTACTTAGCATATGTTTGAAAGGCAGGCTCTTGCTGCATTTATGCCCTAATTGATGTCATAAAATTTGTAACAATTTTGCCCTCCCTTCAGCAACATGCCACATCCCAGGAGACTCACGAGCCACTCAGCTTTTTAGAGATTTAATTCCATTCTCATCTCCTTTAGAAGATTCTCAGATCCTGTGTAAGGCACTCAAAGGCTAACACTATAAACCCTGTCAAATCTGGAGGAGTTTACAAGGCACACAGCTGGAGGGGGGGGGGGGGGGGCTTTGCCTGCAACTGATACTGAGTACTGGGGCCTGGGGCAAAGAAAGGTGAATAAAATCCAGCCCTTACTTTGAGGGGCTTTACAATTTGGTGGAGAGAGATACAAAGGCAAACAAACATTAACAAAAATACCCATACCTGTGCTCCAATCTGGGTCAGTTAAATTGGACTGTTTGGAGATTGGGACCCAGAAGTGGACAATTTAAAAAGCTTTCCAAGAATCCTAAGCTCCAGGTTCAGCTAGGGTTGAGAACCTCTGTTCTACACAACATACAAACTTCATAAATATTATGTTAAGTAGACACTGGGGGTCTATGGGTGCCTAGAGGGAATGGGAATGAGAAGGCTTCCTGTAGGAGTTGACTTCTGAGCTGTCATTAGGAAGTGAAGCCTGAACACACGACTTGTGAACACACGTTATTCGTAATAATTATCATTCCACTCAGAGTCCTAGATAGTCCTTACCCATACCCTGTCCCTTCCCTCCTCGCTTCTCCACACAACCTGGAACTCACATCACAGATGAAGAAGGAACCAACCACACTTTGGAAGATGTCTTGACAAGGCCAACTGGCTGCTAAGAGGCTGAGCCAGACCGAAACCTGCGCTCTTCCAACTCCCAAGCCAGCGCTCTCCTCGCCCCTCAGAGGTGGCAAAGCCCTGAGGGTGGTCACTCTGGAATTTCCCTGGAATCTGACCCTTTCCTCACCACCTGGGGCACTCGGTCCGCTTTTCACGGGCCCCAGCACCAAAATGCTCCCACCGGGCCCTAGCAAGGTGGCCTTTCCCAACACTCCTTCCCAGTACAATGACCAAAAGAAAAAATTAACAATAAGAAGAAGAAAAAAAAAGAACCAAAGATTCCACTCCATCTCATTAAGAAAGTAAACATAAGAGCCATCTAAGTGTCTAATTAAGCTTCTAATTAGTCCCTGCTTGTTACTAATGCAAATTAGATTACTCCGCTTAACTACAGCATGTCCACAACACCCTTGTTAATTGCGGCCTTTTGAAATTAAATTACTCCCTAATTAGCATATCAAAGCCATTGATTCGGAGCTGGGAAAGATGAGGGCAAGAGGAGGCGAATGCCAAGTTTGGTTAATCAGAGATGGCTAATTAAATAGTGACGTCTTTTGTGGGGGGCCTGCTGGTTAAGGGACCGGGGGTTACTCACCCATGGCTTGAGTGGCCATCTGGAGCTTCGTTCTGATAGTGCCCTTGGCACCAGGGGGCTTCTGTGGGCACAGGAGGTGGTCCAGCCAGCCTGGGCCAGATCACCCAGCCTGGCCCTTTCTGGGGCCCTGGCTGCTCTGCTCAGCCCAAAGGAGGTGCTTGGCCCAACCCATTGTCTCCGAAATGATATATCTAGGTGTGGCTTTCACAGGGACCCTGAGTACCAACTTAGGGGAATGCAAAACACACCCACGTCTGAATGTGCAAGCAGCAGCATCCTTCCCCTTCTCTCTCTCCGTTCCAAGCTGAGTTCTGGAAGGGTGACTTTTGCCTGGTTCTTCCCCAATCCCAACCTGTGAGTCTATCCTTAGAACAAGGTCTCCCTCAGCCCCAACAAGAGGTACAGAAGTTCGGGGGGCAGACTAGAGGAGTTCACTTGGGCAGGGATGGGCTGGTTTCAGCTTGGAAAGGCCCCTCGAGACACAAGGCCCCATAATTCTTCCCACGGTAAAAAGCAGGAAAAACAACTACAGAACGCCATCAGTTCTCAAGAAGCTGTGTGAGAACCAGACTGGGGCACGGACATGCTTAAAGGTCACCTCCGAGCTCTTGTACAGCCCCCACATTCGACAGGTGAAATCTCCACGGCGGAGTTGCTAGCCATAATGCCCACGGGACAAGGCAGGTCACCTCGGAGGCCTCGGGAGAAGTGGGGGGGGGGGCACTCCTTCCAGTCTACCCTTAACCACACAGAAATGCAGGCGACAGTGCTTGGGTTTTTAAGAGAGCCACGCGGGGATGTCTGTGGGAAATGCACCGTTGTAAATGCATGAGGGGGGAGCTTAGTCAATCTGTGACCTCAGCCCTTGTGGCCAGCATTCCGGAGGGACGGTTCCAGTTGGCTTGGGGGGCTTGGACAAGGCAGGTAATCACCTCTTTGGGCCTGACCCCGTCACCTGTCAAGTGAGAGCCAGTGTCACTATGGGAACAAGGAGGTATGTGAACTGGCAAAACACGGTTCCTCACTCAGGGTCTGGTGACGATCTAGTTCTACTCTGTACAGGCCACTATCTCTTCCCAGATTGGAATGTCTTCTAGAACCTTTATTCTCCATCTTCCATCTAGGTTCCCAAGTGACCTTGGAAATGCTGAGGGCTTGTTTCTGCAGACGCCTCACCTGGCTGCTAGGTAGCTAGGAGGCACCACATACCTGCCCTCCCCCGCCCCCCGCGCCCCCACATTGAATGGATCAGCCCTGGTAGGGGCAACAGTTCCTAAATGTCTCTGCTGGAAAAGATAGAACTTCCACAAAAATCCTGGTGGCTGACAGGTCCTTAGCCTATGCTCCAGTGCCCCCTTCCCAGGTGTATTATGTGAAGGGGGAGGGGCTCTGGAGTCTATCCCCAGATCTGCCTCCCCGAATCCTGTTCTCCAGGTTTCTCACCAGCACCCCCTGCCGCACACAGGGTCAGGGTCAGGGCCACATTCCCAAAGGGTGAGGCTTTGTTGACTTAAGGAAAGATCAAACAGGGCCCAGGGGACAAGAAGGGGGCCCCCCACGCTCAGAAGAGGGTGAAGGGAAGGCAGTGCCCAGCCCATGGGTCTTCATCCAAGCCGACTGGGAAAAGGGGCCCACAGAGGTGGTTTTTATATTAGAAATATGTAAAATTAAAAGCGAGGCAGAAGATGAGGAATGGGGAGGGGCGAAGCTAGGCTGTCCTGGTTGCAAGGGGGGAGGGCGAACAGAGGCCCAGCAGGGCCCAGCCGAAGCCGCCTGGCTGAGCTCTCTCCCCCAACGAGATTCAATTAATTGATAACAAGAGGCATCAAATTAATTTCTGGAGAATGTGAGATTCTGATGAAGGGAAATCTCTTCGATGGGGATCGGGAGGGAGAGGCCGAGTAGCCCCCTTTAATCAGGCCGCGCTGCCTAATTGGAAAGGAGGAGACTTGCGTGGGCGGCGGGGTCACCACCCGCGCCCTCCGGGGACAAAGCGGAGGGCCCCGGCCGAGGGCGGGCGGTGAGACAAAGGGGAAGTGCGCCGAGACCTTCGGGTCTCTCCTCGCCAGAAGCCCCACCTGCGCGGCGGGAAGGGGAGGCCGGGGAGGGGGCGGGCGGCGGCTCTCTCGCCGATTGCACAGTTAGGAAAAGCGAGGCCCAGAGAGAAGCCGGTCATGCCCAAGGTCGCAGAGGGAATGAGGAAGTTGGCACAGAGCGCTCTGCCCCTCGCTGGTGAATCTCAGACCCGAAACCCACACACCCGAGAAGTTACCCCGCAGCGCGAGGAGGGCAGCACACGGGTGGGAACCCTCCTTGTGGCCACACGGCAGCGGCCAGGCCGCCTGAGCCGCCCCTCTTCCAGCGTCCCTGGCCCGGCACCCGGCGGAGTCCGTCTGCGAGGACATCTCATGGCAGCCCGGGGCTCAGGTGTCAGAAATCCAGGAGCTCCTGCCAATCGCCCTGACGTGCAGGGAAACGCTGGCCCGCTAGCAGCCCAGAGCCAGTGCGCGCAGCTGGAGAGAAAAGGTCCGGGAATCCAGGCTTCTGAAAGGAGGGATTCTCCCGTGTGGACCGTCTGCACCCTCAACCCTCCTCGACCTTCAGGCGCCCATCCTGCAGCGATGGGAGAGGTGCCAGCCTCTGGAAGCTGGGGAGGTCTCCAAGCTCCTCCCCAAGCGCTCACAGCAGCCACCACCTGCCCCTCCCTCCAAATCCTACAAACCTGCAAAGGCAGACATCCCCATCTCCCAAAATCCCGTCCCCCACCAGCTGAAAGCGCCCTTTCCTTCCAGGTGCAGATACACATCTGCCCCAAGGAGCCTTGAAGGAAGTACACTGCTACCCTCTGTTAGACCACCTTCTGCAGGCCTGGGTCTCCCGGAAATGTGGGCTTGGCTGGGGAACCTGCAGCTAAGGAAACAAGAACAGAAGCCCTCTTGCCCACCCATCCTCCAGCGTCCCTTCATGAAGCCCAGCCCCCCAGAGGGATCTCCAGGGGATGTCGCAGGCATCCTATCCTGTCCAGCTGGGGTGGGGTGGGCAGCCTGCCTCGTCTCCGAAAGATGCGTGCTGGAGCACTCGATCCATTTCCAACTCTCCAAGTTCAAGCCAGCCACCCTCACGGGCCGCCGCACACCCTGAGCTCCACAATGTCTGTGGGATGAACGGGAGTCCTTGTCTCCATCCCCTGGGCCACCCTGCCATCAAATCTCATCTCCTGTCCCTCTGCACTCTGGTGGGAATTCTGGGTAACCCTGCCTACCTTGAACAAATGCCAGAGGGTCACTATTTTACACACTCCACTTGTTACTGTCGGAGGAAAACACACCATCTCGCCCCCTCCTCCCTCCATCCTGCCTTTGCGTGATAGTCCAGGTGCCACGAGAAACTCCAAGTGGGAGAGGAAATGTCACTCAGCCCTGTCCTGCATGACCAACGGTCCCACTCACTCCCAGGTCCAGCTTGGCAGGCTCCAAAGGGGCCTTGGAAGGTGGGCAGAGCTGCTGGGATTGGGGGCACAGGTCACGTGGCAATGGCTATGGCCAGGGCTAGGGAAGGAAAGATGCAAGACTGCACTGGAGAGAGGGAAGTCCAGCAAAGGCAAAAACCCCACAGAGGGTCAGTGGGAGTCCTGAGATATGGAGCAAGGGGAGGAGGGCATGGCCAGGCCCAGGCTGGGATGGCTCTCTGGAGGCACTGAAGCTTTGACTCCAGGGTCCTGCCCCTTCGGCCCTTTCCAAAGGTGCACCTTTTGTGCTAAGAGCTCTTGATTTCCAGCTCAGGTGTGCCCTGAGTCCAGGCTCCATGTGGGCCGCGCTCAGCGCCAGCCACGGCATCACCACTGCATGGCAAGCCACAAGCCATGGAGTGAAGACGCTTCCTGCTCTGATCCCAGCGTGGGGCGGGCTGTAGGGGAGCTGTGCATTTTCCTTTCTGTAGAGAATCCAGGAAGGCAACCCTCAAAGAGCCAGCAACTTCAGGCTCAAGGGAAGTTTCTTTTTGCTTTTTCGAGATGATCCATCCAAGGGACGGTACCGAACTGATCGGAGACTGGCTGCCACAGGTGTATTCCATGAGGCTATGAAGCTAGGGTTTCAAACCATCGAAGGCTCTCTTTTTGGAGAGGTGATGCTACCAGCTATTTTTCCTCCTCTGTGTTCTGGGGAACTATCCCTCCCATTTCTATTTGTCTCCACCAGCATCCTAGGAGGCCAGGGAAAGGAGAAAAGGGCACATTCCAAGGTCGAGGGCAGAGGGGTAACCCACACCTGAGCTTTCGAAGGAAGGAGGGGGAAATCAGCAGGATCTCCCATCAGCAGAGGCTCAAGCCCCACTCTTACACTGGGAGGTAGAAGCGCCAAATTTTAGTCCCTGCCCTGACGCTAACTAGCTGTGCACTCTCAGTCAAGTTGCTTCTTCTCTCGGGGCTACTTCTTCCCACTCCATAAAAGGGAGGTTGACATTCGAGCATTTCCAGTATTCGGTCCATCGTGTGGCCTAGCAGTGCTGGGACTCTAATTAATAAAAAAAAAAAAAAGCCACCCCTTGGTCACTGCTACCACGCGCCAGGCACTGTGCTGGGTACTTTACATCTGCTCTCCCATCCAACTCCGAAAAGGGCTCTAAATGGGTATTACCGACCTGCTTTAGACGAAAGAAAACTGAGGCTCCAAGAGCTTAATGAAGCCCCCCCCCCCCCCCCCGAGTCCCATCACTACAGGCAAATTCCAAGGCCTTTCTCACTCCGACCCACACTCTGCCCTGGGAGGCCGAGTTCCTTGCCCTGGTTCCTGAGTGAGTTCTGGAACCCAGTGGGAGGAAGGCATTCCAACCACAGGAGCCCCGGAATCCGGTCACAAATGGTACCTGCCCTGCCTTGGTCTGGGAAGCCAGGAGAGCTGTAAGATCGTGACGGGAAACTGCCGAGCTCCTTGGATGAGAGAAATGCTTATTTTGCAGTTTGGGCTATTAGGAAAGTAGACATTGTGCCTGCTTAGGGACAGAGTGGAGGGGCTGCATTTCGATGGAGACAGAAAAGCCACCAAAGCAGTGGGGGCAGCGATGGGTTAGGATGCAGGTAAGGCAAGTCCAGCTCCAGGTGAGGCAGAGCAGGGAAGCCTTGGGGAGATGACCTTCCCTCCCCTTGCACCTCACGCCTCTCTCCTAAGAGAGACACCCTGCTCCCACCCCCCTCCCTTATCTGTCTCTCCTAACCTGCAATGTGAGGTCCAGAGAGCAAATCCCAGCCTTCACTGCGTGGGCACTCCAGTGCCCAGCCTAGTACCTGCCCAGACAGAGTAGGGGCTCAGCAAACATTTGGGGAATTACTGGATCAAAGGAAGCCCCCCAAGTCCCCCTGCTCCCCCCCCCCCCAAGGAAGAGGTGTGTTTTTGGAGTAGGGGCCCAGCAGGATATGCACATTCCTGGCAAGAAAGGACCTACCTGCCAGCAGCCAGAAAGGAAGTTTCTGGCCAGAGGCGGAGGGAAGGGGGTGGTGGGGGTGTCTAGGTGTAAGAAAGGCAGCTACACCGAAAAAAACAGGGGCAGGGCCTTTTGCAAGCTGGGTCCAACCTCCCCTGCCCTGGCATTCCCCAGCATTGCTGTCAGGCCTCTCTCTCCCCAGGGCTCAGGGGTTCCCCAACTCTGTAACTCCTGGGAAACCTGCCCAGGGCCGGGAGGACAGAAAACCCCACCCAGGGGCCCAGCACTCGGTGCCAGAAGGTTCCCATGGTCTCCCACAGCTCAGTGCCAAGGCTGGGGCTGGAGTAAGGTAGTGACTGAAGGGTCCAGAAGCAGTGAGTCAGATCTTGGTGGGTCCTAAGTATGTGTGTGTGGGGGGGGGGGGGCACCCACAGTGCCACTTCCTCCCCATGCCACCTTGCCCCACTGGCAAAAGCGGGAGTCACACCAGATTTTTTGGGGGGGCTGGGACCCTCTACCCCTAAGGCACAGGCCTGGTTTTGGAAGGCTTAGATTTGGGGTGCCCAGGTGCTCACAGCAGTTTTTCAGCTCTCCCTCCAGCTCGCCGGGTGACAAAGAGCCCCAGAACCCAGGCCGAGACAAAGTTTCTCAAGTTTAAAACAAACAAACAAAAAACAACAAGCAGCCTGCAGACTTCCCCTTTCCAGGGAAGGAGTTGGGCAGGGACTGTCTGAGGCAAGTGATCCTCCTTCCCCAGCTGGGGCGGCACAGCCCAGCATTCTGCCCTTTGGGGCCCCTAAACCCAGTGGATGGCTCGAGAGGAACGCCAGGGGCTTGAAATGCCCAACATCCACAGCGTTCAGTCCCCAGTCCGTTTCCGGGTTCAAATTCCCGGTGTGGTGGTCTCCATTACCGAGTTCTGTGGGGTTAGCTAGACCCTCCCGAGGCTACAGGCCGCACGTAGAGAGCACCCCGAACCCCTTTCTGTGTGGGAGAGGTGGGCCCAACCTCAGGCTCCAACCATACCTGCCCCTCCAGCTTCACTGCCGTGGCCCTGGACCCCAGACCCCACACAGTTCACTGTGGGATGGCCCAGGTGTGGCTTTGAAAGGCGGGATGAAGATGCTGAAGTGCAAGTAAAAACCCGCATTGGCCAAAGCGCTCCTGGGCTTTTTTACAGGAACGGTGGGGAGGGCAGCTTTAGACTCGGGTTTACTCCTCCACACACACCCCAACGCCAGCTCCAGGCTCCGAGGTCAACCTGCAGGGAGGCCCGGAGCTGGGGTGCCAGGCACACGGCGATCTCCAGCCGCCTTAAGCCCCAGGCGCCCAGCGAGGGCGGAAGTCGGCCAAGCGGGGTTGGAAGAGGGATGGGGTGCAGAAGGAGCGGGTGCAGAGGGATGAGCCAGGTGCTCCAGGAGCTCGGGTTTTCCGCAATCCCTCATCCTCTTCTCCCAACCTGGAGAGTCCGAGCGGGTGCCGTGTGTTCACGAGGTCCCCCAGTTGGAGGAAAGGCATCTGCCGCCCTTACGGCCGCAGCCTCAGAATCCGCGTCCCACGAAATCACACGGTGCCTTGCCGGGAAGGCCGGGACCCCTTGTCGCTCAGGGAGCCCCAGTGTTATAGGCTCAGCCGGGGGGGGTTCTTTTGAAGTTGATGGGGGGGCGCAAGGCTGGAGCGGGGTGACCGTGGGGGTCCGTCCAAAGGAGACACTACTCCGCTGTCTGAGGGAGGGTCCCACTGGCATGGGGCAATTTCCAGGTGGCCTCCGAACACTGGCCCCCCGCCCCTGCCCCCCCCCACACACACACACACAGGCACAGGCAAGAGCTCTCCTCGGACTGGGTGAAGGCAGGTATAGGGCCAGGTCAGTGCCCCGCTCCACACCAGCGCACAAATCACAGGACCCGCTCCAAGCGCACTCCAGTCCCCAGAAGTTTTCCGCTCTTCCTCTGAGCTGACCGAGGGATGGGGAGACGGACAGGCCCCGGAACCTCCCAGATGCGGCCCCGGCAACACGCGTCCCCCTCCAGACCCGAGGCGACGCGGAGTCGGGACCGCGGCCCCCCATCTGCCTCAGCCGGTCGTGGGGAGTCCTGCGCAGAATGAGGTTGGGGGAACTCACTTCCCCGCTTCCCTCCCCAGCTCAGGAAAGTCGGGGCCGGGAAGTATTCTTTGTCTGCCTCAGGGCGGGCGGGGGTGTCGCGCCCCCTTACACCCCGTTCCCAGCGGTCAGGCCGGGAGGAGGCGGAGCCCGGATTCTTGGGGAAGGGCGGGCCTCGGTAGCCTTTCCAGCCCCTCTCCGGCAGACTCCGGCTGCCCTCCCCCCACTCCGCCGCCGCCGCGCCGGAGCCCCCACCTGTTCCCCACGCAGCTCGGGGCCGCGAGGGCCCGGCCCGGGGCGGGTGTCGCGGCCGCCGGGGTCAGGGCGCAGCAGCCGGCCCCGGCTGAAACAAAGTGTGCCGGCCTGGGCCCGGCTCCTCCCGGCGCGGCTCCGGCGGGCAGTTTGCAAACACAAAGTGAGCCAGGGAGCGGGCGAGAGAGTGCGCGAGCTCGGGAGTTGGTCTGGTCGCCGGCCCAGCCCCCACTCCTCGTCCCCGGGCTCGGCCCGCCACCTACCTGTCCGGCCCGGCCGCTCCGTGCGGGCTCCGGCCCGTCAGCCCGCGCGGGGCATGGGGCTCGCTCGGGTCGCAGCCCGGGCCCGCCGCCGCCCGCTGGGGCTGCCCCTCCGCGCCGCCCAGCGCCGCGCAGCTCCGTGAGCGTCCTCCCTCCGCGCCGCGCCTGCCGCCGCGCGCCCTAGCCCCGCCGGGGCATCGCACTTTGCGGGCAGCTCGGCTGGCTCCGGCGGCGCTCCTCCTTCCCGGTCTCTCCCGCGACGCTGGTTCGCCGCTCCGGCTCCGCGGCTCCGGGACCCCGGCGTCCCCGCCCCCGGCCCAGCCCTGGTTCCGGCCCGGGCTCCTCCCCGCCGCGCCGCCGCCGCCTGCGCCGCGCCCTCCTCGCTGGATGGGGGGCTCCGTCCCGGCCGCCGGGCGCACTGTCCGGTCCGCAGGGGCGACCGGCTCCGGACTCCGAGGGGCTGCGACTGAGCCCGGCTGCGAGTGGCTGCGAGCGGGCGGTGCGCAGGCGGGGCGGGCGGAGGCGGGGAGGCGGGCGGAGGGGGAAGGAGGGAGCGCGCCGAGAGCCTGGGCGGAGGGAGGGAGCGAGCGAGCAGGCGGCGGAGGGAGGGAGGGGAGACCAACTTCTAGCGCTACCATAATTCGCCTAAAGCAGGTGCAGCAACTTTCTCCAGGCCGGGCTGCCGGCCCGGAGCGAGAGAAGACCACGTGGACCAAACTTTAGGGGAAGGAACGTGGGGACACCGGGAAAAGACGTGGGACTGTGGACCTGAAAAGGGAGGAGTTGGAGAGACCCCAGGAATTCACCTGGCCTCTTGAATTCTATGATGTGCTTTGCAAACCCCAGCCCTTCTCTGTGTCTGGAGGTACGGCAAGCCCTGCTCCCACACGGTTCACTGGTTCCCGGCGGGCTGCGCTCGACGCGGGGAGTGGTCGGGGCCGGAGCCGGTGTCCGGTCTGAGCCCCTCCTCGCCTCGCTCCCGCTCCCCACGGTGTGGGGGTCGGGGTGGGTTTTTGAGCCGGGGCGGGGGTGTGGGGAGGCTGCTTCTGGGCTTTGTGCACGGCCACCCGGGGCGATCGCCGCCTCCCTCTTCGGAAGGGGAATTTCCCTTACAGTGCTCTGCGAACCGGCGAAGAAGGGGCCCCACGCCGGATCCACGCGGCCTAGAGAAATGCAAAGTAGACTCAATTCTTCGGAGATCTTAGACTGTAAACAAAACTCAGTGTTTTGCCCCGAGAACTGAGGGGATTGAGGTGGTGGCAAGTGGTGTGTGTTTGGGTTGGGAGGGGGAAGTCCGGGTGAGGAAAGGCCCAAGATCCCAGGGGGAGGGCTGCTCTGCTCACACCTGCCCCACTCAGAGACCCGTGCCAATCTGAAGTCCTCCCTCCCAACCTCCACCGCCCAAACATTTCCCATCTGGCCCTGTGTGTTGGGGTGGGGAGAGGAGAGGGATGGTGGGGGGAGTGCCCAGGGCCAAAGGAGGACCCCGCTGTGGGTGGAGGCCAGAAGGCAGTGGCTCCCGAAGGCCCTCCTGGCCCAGATCATCTGAGGCAGGTGAGGATGGGCAGACACTTGTTGCTTCTGGGGACTGTGAGCTGGGGTGCTTCAGGGATTGGTGCTCAGAGTGTGTCAGAGCTGTGGCCTGGGGAGAAGTTCTCTTCTTCTAAAAGGCCTTCCAGTGGGGCTCGGAAGAAAAGGGTCTTCAGAGAGGAGGCTCCATCCCTCGTGGATTGTTCTATATTACTTACTCCGTTTCTTTTCTGTGAGTGCAGATAGTAGTTGTCATGTTAGTGAGATCTGTCCGGGTCCAGATCCTGTATATTTGCCCTCTTGGGTGGATGTTTCAAGCCCAAGAGGGTCCTGCTGGAATCTTTCAGGCATCTTGCTGGGAAATTACTGGGGGGAGGACTCTAAGTGCTATTTATTTGGATACTGTTATTGGAAAGTGTCCTTTCCGATACAGCAATAGCAGTCACAATAAGAACAAAATAACACATCTTACTTTGGAGTCATAGCATATCCCAGGCATGGGACTCATTTCATTCTCAAGTACCCCTACGAGGTGGATAGTTCTGTTCTCTCCAGGTACAAAGGTAGAAACCGAGGCACAGAAGGTGAGTCCTGGTCCCAGGCTTACACAGCTGGTAAGTGAAGAGGCAGGACTCCAACCAGAGCCATGTCAGTGAGGACAGGAAAGAGCTCCTGGAGGTCTTTAAAGCAGTACAGCCTGCTTGGGGGTTACCTAGGAGTACAGTTTGGGGGAAAGGAAGTCCTTGGTCATGTGATCTGATTTATCTTCAATGGAGAGCCAGCTCCCATGGGAGTCAGCTTGTGTGGACTGGGGTGAGGGGCAGGGCAGGCCTGGGGTTGGCAGGTTCTTGTGTGAGCCAAGCTGGACCACGGTCCCTCCCCATCCTTCCTGCAGAGGCTTGAGGTGGGTTTCTGCAGGGGGAGATGAAGGAGGTGACCTCCTTGGGGCTTCTCCACCTCTTTTCTGGCTGGCTCTCACGGCCAGTCCTTTTCCGTCCTCTTCCTGCAGGAGCTCCCCCACCTCACACATAGGCCCACTTGCCCAAAGAGATTTCCTGGGAATTCTTTGGCTCTCATTTCCGTCTACCCCTCATCTCCCGGCCAGCTCACTTCCCAGCACCCAGTGAGTCACAGTGGGTGGGGGTGGGGAGCCCAAGGGAGGCAAAAGACCCTGACTTGTCTTCACCTAAAGGGAATCTTAGTGAGAAAACAAGGCCTCACTAAAGAAAGGTACAGAACAAACACCCCAAAATCAGAGCAGCCAGTCCCAGGGTCTTCCTTCTGGTGCAGGAGCTCTGTATGAGGGTTCAAAAGAGTAGCCCCTGGCTCCCCAGGCGGAGGGACTGGGAACAGGCAGGGCGTGGGGGGCCCTTTCTGTCCTTGTTCCCTTCAGAGGGGCCAGGGCCAGGGGCTTTGGCTGTGGCAGGAGCCAGGGCCCTGCTTGGAGGCGGTGGTTAAGAGCACAGGGTAGAGTGAGGCAGCCTGGGGTTGGACTTCCGCCTCTGTCACTTACCAGCTGTGTCACTTGGACAAGTTACATGACATCGGGGCCTCAGTTTCCTCATCTACAGAAATTGGGAGGGTGCTTCCCAGAGCGGTGGGAGGACCGCCTGAACAAGTATGGGCAAAGTCTAGCTCCGTACCTCCAAGTGCTTTCCACAAACGCTCATTCTCCCTTTTGTGAGCCAGTTTCCTCACCTAAAAATGAGGAATGTAGACTTCGCAAAACTTCAAATTATGTGTATAGCAAGTTTATACTTATTCAATGCCTGCTGTGTGCCAGGCACTTCATGTGCCGCTCAGCATGGTGGTTCTGCTCGTTTTATAGGTGAGGAACTTGAGGCTCAGAGAGGTCAAGCAACTCACCCCGGGCCACACAGCTAAGAGGTGGCGCAGACCACCTCTTGTTCCCTGGTCTTCCTTCTTTGAAGCAGATGCCCTTTGCCAGGGTCAGCCGCCTCCCTGCCATGGGGAAGTGGGCTGGTGGGTGAGCTTGTTCGGAGTACCAGGCCTGGCACTCAGGGCTGTGCATATTCGGAAACATTTATCTCCTCATTCCCACAGTCCTTGCACATCTGCACCAGATACTTTGTTTCTATCCATCTGACTGTTTGACTCTTACTGCCCCCCCCCCAAAGCCTTTTTTTAGTTGTTAAGAATAAAACTTTATCAGCATAACGTAGCAGCTCCACTCCTAAGTGCATAGCAACAGAAATGCACACATATGTGTCCTCACCAAAAGGCATCCACTAGCATGTCCTTAGCAGCACCGTTCCCGATGGCCATCAACAGTGGAATGGAGTGAATAAATCTTGGTATTCGCATACCTGAGCTCGTACTTGGCAATGAGAATGAGCCAACGATTGCCACACGCAGCAACATGGAGAAATCTCACAACCAGAACGCTGAGCATAAAAGCCAGACCCCTGAGAAAATGCACAGCATGATCCCATTTATCTGAAATGCAAAAATCAGTCCAACTAATTGATGGTGTTACAACTCAGGAGAGTGGCTACTCTGGGTGGGGGAGGGGCGTGGGGGTTTCCTGGGTGTCTGGAAATGTTCTTGTGTGTTTTTTCAATTTGGTTACGTGGGTGTGCACACTTTGTGGAAATTAATTGGGCTGTGTGTACACTTACGATTAATACATCTTTCTTTATGCCTAAAACTAAAAAGCTTAACCATGGTTGCTGATCTGGCTGAGGTCTTTTCCTATCCCTCCCTCGTGCTCCATCCTCCCCTGCCCAAGGCGGCCGTTTCCTGCTGGTAGTTCACCTTCCCAGCTAAGTTTCATGCTTGCACTCCTTGAGCACTGCGTGGGCATCTTGAAACGTGAAGTGAAAGGTGGCCTTCTGCTCCTTGCTTTTACTTTTTGTTGTCGTACTCCACTTCGGGTTGCTGAGGCGAAGTCAGGTTTGCTGGTGATCTCCAGGGCATTCATTGAAAAGGCTTCTGGAGCCTTCCATAGATCACCGTGTGCCCGGTCTCTGCCAGGCCTCCCGTGATAGACGGGTTGTTTCTGATGTATGACCATTGTGGTCACACGGCAGTGGGTTTCCTTTAAGGGAGGGCTTCCAGGGCTGTTTGCTGCCTCCTGCTCAGTCGAGTGGTCCCCCCTTTCTCCTGTGGTTCCCCCATTCTGGAATCTCCTCCCCTCCCATATTTCCCAGCTGTTCCTCCCACCCAGCTTCCCAATCTTTCTGACTCAGAAAGACCCAGGGTCCGTGCGGGGGGGGGGGGGGGGGGGGCAGCCTTTCCCTTTGCCACAAAGGCCCCTGTTCCCCAAGATAAATGATGATTTAGACAAAGAAATATTTCATTAAGGGCTGATATCTTAATGAACTGTGCCAGGAACCTTCCAGGCACTCTCCAGACTCCCCCTTTTAAAGGGGGCTCATACTGCTGGGGGAGGCTTATCAGCTTACCACATTGCCCTGAGTAGAGGACTCTGCAGTGGGGGCATCTATGGGGGGGGCGGGGGGGCACACTGGGAATGGGGGATGGGCCAGTTGCCCTTCCTGGTGCTCTAGCCCTGGTTGCATTCCCTTCTGTAGTCACTTTTAGGGACCCAGACCTTGTCTTCAGGGTTGTAGGCACGGGACTCAGGGCTGATTGGTGGAAAATCAATCATTAAGGGTCAGGAAATGAACAATAACTTGATAAGCAGTGGACAATTTTCCATTAAGTAGAACACTTTGGGTCAAACAGGACCCCCTCTGAGGAGGGATTTCTGTGCAGGGAGAGAGCAGAACACACACACAGCAGACCCAGCACCCAGCCATGCACTGGGGAAGGGGCGGCCCGGGGCAGGGAGAGGCCAAGGATGGAGCAGGCTCAGAGGGAAGAACCTTCATGCCTTCCCAGAGGTCTTCATCCTTGGCAAGTTACGCCACGTCTTCCTCCCTGTGAACATGCTTGGATTTGAGTCCCCATTCTGCCTCTCTCCAGCCTGAAATCCTGAAGCAAGGGGCTTAATCTCAGTTTCTTCAACTACAGAATGGGGAGAAAGATGAGGGTCTGGCAGGGGCTGCGAGGAAGAGGAAGGCGCTGGGTAGGTCAGAGCTGCTGTCATTTCTTGGTGACCTCCCCCCACTCCTACCTCTGTTCGTCTCTTTAGCACACATATCGACGCTACAATGTTTGATTAGCTGACTTTTATTTAATGAGCACCTCCTAACTTTACATACATTGTATTGTTTAACTGTTAATCCCTTTATGCCTGTCTCTCCGACCAGATAACGAACTGAGACGGGGCCCACAAGTTGATGCACTTTGGGAATTTCTGTGGCTCCCAGCATCATGTGGTTTGCATAGTAGGTGCACGGTAAATGCATGCTGAGTTTATTTTATGATTTGATCATTTAGAGCAGCATTTGAAAAAAAGAAAAAATTCATGACACCTCAGGACAAGTTGGCCCTGCAGGGATCTGCCGGGGGTCTTAAACTTACTTTGTAATAACCGTGTCTTCAGTGGTTGGAGGGAGAGAGTTGGAGGTCAAAGTGGGGGAATGTGGATAGAACATGGAATAAGCAGTACCCTTCCTCCCTAGGGCCGTCTCCCCCTCCCAGAGGGCCATGCTCCCCACTCTTCCCACGCCTCCCTGTCCCCTTGCTGCCCGTTGTGGGGATGCTTCAAAGCTTTTAGCTGGAGGAGTGTTCCTTCCCCATAGACGCCTGAGGCCTGGGGTTCACAGCCACCAGCACTCAGGTGAAGTGCAGTGTGAAGGAGGAAGGTCAAAGCCGAGGAAGCCTCATGCTGGAAAGAGCCGCCGAGATTTGAGCGCATGCCAGACTCCCCTGTGTGTATCTCTGATTCCCACGGTGGTCCCATGTAGTGATGCTGCCCCGATGGTTTTGGGAGGAAGCAGTGCCCGGTGGCAGAGGCAATGGACGTAGTCTGGCTGTGCAGAGAGATAAGAGCGTGTCTAATTCCTGATGGCACGTGACGTCTGGGAGTGGGGCTCAGACTTTTTCCTGGGGTGCCCAAACACGGACCTGAGTCACATTCCATGCCTGGCCTGGGCTCTGGGCCTACCTCCTTCCCGGTTCTCCTGCACCCTTTCTTCCTGGCCTCTCTCCTTCCTGGTCTCTCTCCTCTAGTTCCCTGCGCTCTTGACCCCTCCAGCTCCCAAGACCTCCTTCATGGTCCTTAGGGCAGGAAGTGCCTAAGCCCTCCCCCTCAGGCCTGGCCAGAGGCTGAGTCTTGGTTAGAGAGAAGCCTGTGCAGCAGGCACTGTGCTAGCCACGCTTCACGCGTGACCTCATTCCTCCTCCAGCTGCCCTCTGAGCCGATATGCCCTCACCCTGGCCCCTTACACCTCTGAGGCTTCGCTCCCTGTGCCTGCCTGGCCCTGTCCGAGGACGGCCTCTGGGCTCCGGAGCCAACTCTGCCCCTGTGTGGAGGCCAGAAGTGTCAGGGAATTAATGCCTTTTAAGAGGCCCCCCATCCATGATGCTGGGAACTAGCGTACAGCTACCCCCACTCCCTGGGTCGTCTGAGGGCATAGCTCAGGTGTGTATTCTCCGGCTCTCTTAGGCCAGTGGTCGGCAAACTCATTAGTCAGCAGAGCCAAATATCAACAGTACAACGATTGAAATTTCTTTTGAGAGCCGATAACCAACTTCTGCACATGGGCCACGAAGTTTCAATCGCACGGTATGCGCGTGCCTGCACGTGGTATTTTGTGGAAGAGCCACGCTCAAGGGGCCAAAGAGCCTCATGTGGTTCGGGAGCCACGGTTGGCTGACCACAAACATAGGGGAAGGGCAGAGCCTGTGCTCCAGGGGACACTCCACTCCTCAACATGGCTCTACCAGGTGGCTTCCTGTGGGCCCTGCCCCTGTGGCCGCCCTCCCCCCCAAGCCTGGCTCAGGACCACTCTCCGGTTTGTGGCCTTGAGAGGCTGGGGGTGAGGAGCAAGGAGGGTCAGCATCACTGACTGGGAGAGGGGCGAGTCTCCAACCCCTCCCTGCCCCCCGTGAGTCACCAGCCTGCAGACAGAGCCAGCCCCTGGGTCACAGACAGACAGAGAGCGATGGGTATACAAGTGGAAAGAAGTGGGAGCCATTTGGAGTGCTGGCAAAGGAGAGGCTACGCCAGGGTACAAGGGGCTGGCGGGCTTGGAGCTGAGCAATCTTTCCAACACTTAGTGTTACTCAAGGGACCGTGATCAGACTTCTCGGGACACGGCAGCCCCTGTAAAAGCAGGAGCAACCCAGGTGACAGACAAATAGAAAAGGATTTCCTCACCCGAGGGTATTCGCCCATTGATTTTTAGAGAGAGTGGAAGAGAGAGGGAAAGGCAGAGAGAGAAACATCGATGTGAGAGGAACACATCATTTGGTTGCCTCCAGCACGTGCCCTGACCAGGGCCTGGGCCGGAGAAGAGTCTGCAACTGAGGTACATGCCCTTGCCCGTAATTGAACCCAGGACCCTTCAGTCTGCAGGCCAATGCTCTGATTTCTTTCTTTCTTTTTTTAAAAAATATGTTTTTATAGGTTGTTTTTTTTTTTTTTTTTTTTTGAGGGAGGGAGAGAGAAACATCCGTCAATTACCTCCTGCACAGTCCGGTGACCTCACAGTGCCCCGATGATGCTCAGATGGTGCTCAAGCAACGGAGCCTCACCGGCCAGGGCAGGAAAGGATCCATAGTGAGGTGTGCTCAGCCTGGGAAGGTGGAATGTCCCTGCTGAGAACCTCCAGGTGGGGGAGGAATTGGTCTGCCTCCTTAAGACAGCAGAGGGGGGTATGGGGCATGGGGCAGGGTTGACATGATGCCCCAAAGGCGAAAGTTACATGGAGAGAACATGTCGCAATTTTCTACTTGTTTGGTTTTCATAACACCTGCTTCTTAGTGTAGGTTCTCCCAGACGCAGACTCTGAGACAAGCATTCCAGTGCGAGTGGTTTATTTGGGGAACAGTCCCAGGAAATAGCAGTAGGAGAGTGGGAAAGTGCGAAGGAAGGGCGGGAAGCCAGCACTGCACAGGGAGTGTCTTCTTGCAGGTTATGCTACCACGTGAGCAAGAGGGATACAGTCCGGCTGGGGCTCCGGAAGGTGTACGAGACACGTTAACTCTCCAGCACTTCCGGCTTGCCCGGAGCTGGTACAAGAGTGTGTCACGCCAGGTAAAAAACCCTCAGGCAAAGAGCAGGTGTTGGCAGTAAGCAACCTTCTCCTCTAGGGGTAAGTGCTGAGATACTGGCAGGGCGCCAGCACTGCCACCCTCGGCCTTCCCTTCTTCTCCTTGACTTTCCCTTTCCATGCGCCTTTGCAGGTTTGTGTCGTTTCTCAATGTTCCCTCTTAAATGCCTGGTGTTCTCAAGGCTTCAGCCTGGACCCATTGCTCCCAAAAGCTACACGTGCTCTTGGACAATTCCATCTACTCTCGTGGTTTTAACGACCATCTGTGAGTAGGTAACTCTAAGCCCTGTCCCTGACTTGGATCTTGCTCCCACCCCCAGGTCTGTGAACCTCCCATGATGGCCTAATCAACATTCCCCAGACCGATCATCGTCTGCATCCACACCCACCCCTACCTCTGTGTTTCCTCCCCAGGGGTGGCACCTTTTAAGAGTGTGGAGGGGGACCTGGTACATGATCCAGCCAGTCACTTTAGAAACTAGGGCTCACCCTTTGGTTCTCCCAATTCCTTCTCTTCACACCCAATCACCAAGTTCTATGGATGTGGTTTCTAAACTAGGTCTCAGAGTCATTTCCTCCTCTCCTCCCCAACTCCCACTGGCTTTGGTCTAGGCCCTCAGGATCTCTACCTGGGTATTCCTCTAGCCTCCTAGCTGCTGGCCCTCTTCCAACTGGATTTCCTTCTAACACCTCCCTCCTAGCACCTTTCTCCAGCCCACCCTCCACAGAGATCCAGTAGTGCTATCTAAAGTGCCAACATTGGGATTGTGAATTGGTGCAGCCATATTGAAAACAGTATGGAGATTTCTCAAAACACTAAAAGTCAAACTACCTTATGACCCAGCAATTCCACTTTGGTATATTTGTGTGGGAATATATGCACTCCTGTGTTCATTGAAGTGTTATTTACAATAACCAAGATATGGAAGCAACCCAAGTACCTATCAATAGGTGAGTGGATAAAAAAAAAAATCAGTTATACATATACACAGTGGAATACTACTTGGCTATAAAAAAAGAATAAAATTTTAGCATTTGTGACAGCATGGATGAACCTAGAGGGCATTATGCTAAGTGAAAAATGAGTCCACTTATCTGTGGAATCTGAAAAATAATATAAATGAACAAACAAAACAGACTCATAGATACAGAAAACAAACTGATGGTTGCCAGATGGCAGAGGAATGGGGCCCTGGGTGAGGAAAGGTGAAGAGATTAAGAAGTATAAATTGGCAATTACAAAGCAGTCACAGGGATGTGAAGTACAGCCTAGGGAATATAGCCAATTATATTGTAATAACTATGTGTGGTGCTTGGTGGGTCCTAGACTTACTGGAAGGACCACTCTGTAAGTTATATGTATAACTACTAGGCCATACACCTGGAACTAATATAATATTGAATGTTAACTATAATTGACAAAAAATGTTTAATTAAAAAAAATTGCCAACCTGAACTTGTCATGCCTTGCTCAAGATCTGTTCCCCCAGGGCCAAGTTCAAGTACCTTGGCCTGGTGTTTAGGCACAAGGTGCCCTTTATTCAAAGATTTTTTTAAAATCTTCACCTGAGGATACGTTTTTATTGATTTTTAGAGAGAGCGGAAGGGAGAAACATCAAGAGAGAGAGAGAGAGAGAGAGAGAGAAAGAGAGAGAGAGATTGGTTGCCTCCCTTATGAACCCTGAGCAGGAATCAAACCTGAAACCTTTTGGTATCTTGGATGATGCTCCAACCAATTGTACCACCTGGGCAGGGCCAGGTGTCCTTTGTTAATCTCTGATCCCTTCCCTGGCTACTGCCAGTTCTGCCACTTGCAACCAGTGGTGGGTGCTGCATTTTCTCCTCTCTCATCATCTGCTTGGAATACCTTCCCTTCCACTTGCTTTCAGGGCTAACTCCAAGTCTCAGCTTAGAGGACACTTGCTCCTGGAAGTTTTCCTGGGATGTCCAGACTTGGATCAGGCACTCGTGTTTTATACTTTTGTTTTCTGTGCAGTGTTAGAACATTCACTTCCAGCGGCTTAATGACAAAGGGATTTGACTGGCTTGTGTAACTGAATAGTCAGGGGCAGCACTTGCTGAGGTGCTGTGTGACCCAGGGGCTTCCATCGCTGCTGCTGGGCTCCCTACATTGCTCCCTTTGACTCATTCTCAGAGTCCTTGGAGGGAGTCCCATCGGCTTCACACTTACATTCT
This sequence comes from Antrozous pallidus, assembly GCA_027563665.1. Taxonomy (NCBI): domain Eukaryota; kingdom Metazoa; phylum Chordata; class Mammalia; order Chiroptera; family Vespertilionidae; genus Antrozous; species Antrozous pallidus. The sequence goes on along the minus strand of CM050517.1, from coordinate 12,051,443 downwards.
GCCTAGTTCGGTCCATTGAACTGATCAAGCAAATGCTGGCTTGTTGGGACCTGAGGAGAGATTTACTTGCCCTTCCCCAAACCAGCCGAAATGGCCAAGGGCTTAGAGTGTTCTACTTCTGGGGTTGGCAAACTATGGCCAGCTTGTTTCTGCAGTGGCAGCACTGCAAAGGCGGCAGACACCAGCTAGCTTTTCCTGTAATGGGACAAAAAGTAAACATTTTAGGCTCTGTAAGCCAAGGCCAAATTGAGGATGTTATGTGGGGACTTATATAACAAGGGAGGAAACAGATTTCCCCCAATTTTTATTGATGGCATTACAGTTACAATAATAATTGAGTCCAATTTGTTTGTAATATTGGTCTACTAATGAGAAGAATGGGATGGGAGGGGTGGGATATATTTTTTAATTGGGGTCCAAAGTTCATGCTCCCTTCATCAACTTGATGGCATATGCTCATCTGTAAAGTCATTCTGAGCTCACAGAGCATACAAGAACAGCAGGACTTGGCTCAGGAGCCACAGTTTTCAGACTCCCTGATGAAATTCGTTACAGAGCTAAGGGAAGAAACTGTGGGAAGCTGGAAAAGGAGACAGCCGACCACTCCCATGGTGGAGATGTCATATCGAGGTCTTCCCATGTGGGGCTACCTTAGTGATGCACCATTCAGAATTGGGGTGTGGGGTATTTTGTAAGGCACTTCTTTATAAGACAAGTTCATGTACATCAGGTCCCCCAATCGTGACACCATTCTTATAAAGTACACCAGTCGCCTGCATGGGGGTAAGGTGCTCCCTCAGGCTAGCTAGCCTGTACCCTCTCGCAATCTGGGACTGCTGGTTCCTAACTGCTCACCTGCCTGTCTGTCTGATTGCCCCTAACTGCCTCTGCCTTGGCCCTTACCACCATGGGTTTGTTCAGGAGGAAGTTGGACGTCTGGAAGATGGCTGGCCGATCGGGTCTAATTAGAATATTACCCTTTTAGTAGTACAGATAGATTATATAGGATAGGATTGCTTAAATGGGGGTGAGAGGGAAGCCTTTTTCAGCAGGAGGAGATGCTCTTGGCAGACAAAAAAAATACATAATCCCTGTATCTGTACTGATAACCAGCCATATGCACTATTCTGCCAAATCGGTCATTAAAAAATTGAACCACTTTCTTACACCTTATACCAAACAGCTGTTGCCCTTAAAACCCCTCCTCAGCCCCACCTTAGGTTCTGCCTTTGCAGTTCACCCAGATTAGCTTCTAATTAGTCAGTTTCTATGCCAGTCAGTGTCAAAAGCTCTGCCTCCTAGGCAGCCATTGGCTCCTCGCAGTTTACCCAGATTTGGTTCTGATTTGTCTGTTTCTATGCCAGTCAGTGTCAAAAGCTCTGCCTCCTAGGCAGCTATCTTCTGAGGGCGTGAGGGTTAATTTGCATATTACATCTGTATTATATAGGATTAGTGCCTTTTTCACAGAGGGGAAACTGAAACTCAGAGAGATGTAGCTTTCTGGGTTTTCACAGCAAGGCCTCTCTGGGACAACTCTGAGGATTCTAAGACAAGGGCCCGGGGCCTGTGCTTTGTCATTGAATTGGGGGCAGAGGCTGCGCCAGCAGGAGAACAGGTGGCCTGGAGGCTGGGCTCCAGCTGGCTTCATGACATCCAGTGTCCAAATGGGATGGGCCTGGTTAGCATAGGTGCTCAGTTCTGTCTCAAAAATCTCTGGGGTTCCCCTGTCTTTTTTATAACTCCTCACACAGGAGTTATAACTAGCCTCAGCCTAGAGAAAAATCAGGCTTCAGGTGAGCATGCCGAGGACCACAAACAAAGAAGCTGACCCCCCTCCTTTTCCTCTAGCCTCTGGGCCTGGCCTTCTGGGGTCCCTGACGAGCACTCTGGTTCCTGCAAGCTTTGATGTTGGGAAGACCATGGGGTGGGGCAAGCAGGACAGGCTCAACCCTCCTCCAGGGCTGACTGGCCTCAGGCAGGGACACCAAGGTCAGGGCAGGGTCTATGGCATGCAAAGGCAGCCAGATGTGAAGGAAAGTTGCTGGGTTCCTTTCCAGGATAATGATATTTATTTTAAAAGTATATTTTTATTGATTTCAGAGGTGGAGAGAGAGAGAGAGAAAAACATCAATAATGAGAGAGAGTCACTGATTGGTTGCCTCCTGCATGCTCCCTATTAGCCATCTATGGGGCATGTTCCCAGACCAGGAATTGAACTATGACCTCCTGGTTTATAAGTCTACACTCAACCACCGAGCCACACTAGTTGGGGTCAGAATAATGACATTTAGAAACTAAGAGTGTATGTGTGCCAGTACCTACACACATTCACATATCCTCCGGTCTCATACTTGTATGTACACACTCTCATAGTAAGACAGTCACACCCACAACCATCTTCACTACCAGCATCTCACACATGTTCCTATGGTTTCCCACACTGATTTACACACTCCTGAGCTCATCCCACATGTTTATACACACCAGGGAGAGTTTCTTAGGACGGCCATCGCGAAGTACCACACACCGGGTGGCTGAAAACAACAGAACTTGATGGTCTCACACTTGCGGTGGAGTTCAAAATCTAGGTGCCTCTGAACTTGTAGGGGAGGTTCCTTCCTTGCCTCTGGCTAGCGTCTTGTGTCTGATGGCCTCAGGTGTTCTCGGCCTGCAGATGTGCCTCTCCAATCTCTGCTTCCATCTCCACAGAGACACGTGTGTGTCTTCGCAGGGACATCCTTTATTAGGACACTAGTCCTATTGCATTAGGGACCACCCTACCTCAGTATGTTCTCAATTTAAACTGATTACATCCGTTATGACCCCATTTCCAAATAAGCTCACATTCTGGGGTGCTGCTGGGGTTAGGTTGGCGGACACAGTTCAACCCCTAACAACACCTTATGGCCATAAAACCTCATGCACTTAGCACACTCCCACAGTCACACACAGCCTATATACGATTTAGAAAAACTCCCCCCATTGATTTTTAGAGAGAGAGGAAGGGAAAGAGAAAGAGAGACAAACATTGATGTGAGAGTGAAACATCGATGAGCTGCCTCCTGCATGTTCCCCACTGGGAAAGGAGCCCATAACCGGGGCATGTGCCCCTGACCAGGAACCGAACTGGCAACCCTTCAGGGCATGGGGTGATGCCCAGCCACCTGAGCCACACTGGCCAGGGCACAGCTGAATATACTATTTATTTTATTTTATTTTTATTTATTTCAGAGAGGAAGGAAGAGGGAGAAAGAGATAGAAACATCAGAGAGAGAATCATCAGTTGGCTGCTTCCTGCACGCCCCAAACTGGGGATGGAGCCCACACCCCAGGCATGTGCCCTGACCTGGACCTGAACCGTGACCCCCTGGTATACAAGTTGATACTCAACCACTGAGCTGGCCAGGGCTCAGCTGTACACACTACTGAAGCCACAGATGTGCACACACATACGTTCCCACATTCCCATAGTCACAAGACCACACATATCCATCTATATCCCCAGGATCACACACACACATGCACACACACATGCACACATACACTCACATGCAGGCGCTGTCCCCCAGACTCCCGGTCTTACATCCAGCCCCCACATGCCTTACAATCACTCTCCCTCACATGCCTTACCGCCTCACTCCCACACAGCCCCTTGGCCACACTCCGAGGCCACCCCTGGGGGTCATGCTCTGAGACCCGGCACATTTGCAGCCTCACACTTGGCTCATACCTCTCACATCCTCTCCCACCCACACAGTCTCTCCCCTTCTGACTCTTCCATTCAGCGTACCGTCCCCTACCAACTCTCAGGGCGGGGAAGGAACAGCCGGCCACTGCGTCCACCCGGCCAGGGCACCAGGCGGACAGAGCTTGCTGTCCGGAACCGTGTCCCCACAGCCTCCTCCATCGCAGACTCCCACTCTTCCCTCTCAGGGGCAGGCAGACAGACAGACACATGTGCACGCTCTCTCCTCTGGCCCCGCCCCCGCCCCACGGCAGCACTGTTCCTCATTACAGGCCACTGCGCCTGTTTGCTCGCCCAGCTGGAGATGGTTAGAGAGTGATAAATAATGAAAGAGAAAACAGGCTTTTCCCCTCTGCGGCTTCTATTTATGTAACATGTGTCACAGCTCACTCACAGACTTTGTTTCGGAGCTGGTTGCAGGAAATAGTTTATTTTTTCCGGACGGTGGCTTGGGGGGCGGGGTAGGGGGCCTGGGGTTGGGGTTTCTGGTCTCACGCCCCTGGGAGTTTCGAGATCCGGCCCCCAGCACACCCACTCCCCCATCCTTTCCCTCCCTGCCTTCCTCGACACCCTGGGTTAGACATCAAAGCTCACGGCTGCCAGAGACTGGGGTTCTCTGACTCCACCCATTGGGAAGGAGTTGAGGGGTTGAGGTCCCCCTCCCAGCTGCTTCTGAAACCCCCCAAACAGATGGACTTATAGTAGAGCTGGGCAGCTTGAGGCCAGGACTGCCCAGGGGAGGCTGGACAAGGGGCTTCCTGGGTAGCCTGCACCTGCCAGGGGGAGGGTCCCAAAGGATTCCAGGCGAGATCAGACTAGTGCTCTATATCCGCGTCTCTCTGAGGCCTCCGGTTTTCAACTGCTGCTGCCCAGGTGAGGTCACGAGGGTCAGGGACCTGGAGGGACTGGCCATGGTCTGCTCGACTGGCTGTGAGAGCCGGGATTCCAACTCACCACCCCCCCCCCACACACACACCGCCCCTTCTGCCAGGGGGACCCCCCTTGGTAGAATTCTGCTCAGGCAGGTAGGGTAGTTAACAAGGCTGTGGGGGCCTGGAACGTGGGGGAAGGTGAGATGTCAGAAATCTGCGATGTGTCCTCCAGTCCTTTCCCAAACGCTAAGGAGCCCTCTTTGGGGGGATGCTTCAGGGAGGGAAGAGGCAGCAGGGAGCCGCCCTGCTCCCCCAACCCCGTTCAGCGCCTGGGAAGTTTGAAGGGAACCCTGCCTATGCCTGTCTCTTGGAGCACCCGGGCCTGACAGGAAGGCGCAGCGGTGTCTCAGGCCCTCTCCCGGGAGACCCAGAGGGACTGACCCCAGGAATGCGAGGAAGATGGAAGCCCCAACGCCTACCGATGGAAAGAGAGGTTGGTGTACAGACACCGGTTCTGCCCAGTGACCTCCCCGGACTGTCCCGCAGGGCGCCTGGCTGGTAGGAGAAGTGGCCATGTTTCCAAGACAAGGACTTGAATGCTGAGCACCGGGGGTCTTGGTGCTCCTTTCCTATTTAGTCCTGGGAGCCCTGTGCCCGGAGAGGGACCCAGGAGAGAGGGGCTGTGTGGGGGCTACAGCAGCGCCCCTCCCTGGGGGTCAGGAGCCTCGGCAGGCAGGTGTGGGGAAGCGGTCCCGCTGCCCTGGGCATCTGTTCTGGTCTCACACCCCTGGGAGTTTCGAGATCCGGCCCCCAGCACGACCCCCCCGCCAGGACACCCCACCCCAGCAGACACTGGCCTGCTCCCACACTCTCAGGGGGCTCTCTGCACACAGGCCCCCTCTCGGGAAGACCCAAAGGTCTGGACTCTCATGTCCCCTGCAGATGGTGGATAGTAAAATCACCCTAAATCCCAGGAGCTCTGCACACTTGTCCCTAAACTTCATACGGATCCCACAAGGAAGCTTTTCTGAAACCCCCAGGCTTGTGGATGAGAGAAATGGCGCTCAGAAAAGCAGTGATTGGGCCGAGGGCACACAGCTACTCCGTGGCAGAACTGGGCCGGATCCGGACCCATCTCCGGCCCGGCTCACACTGCACCCCTTCGTGCTGCCCCCCCACCCCTTTCTCTGAGCTCCGAGCAGGGGCGCAGGGAGTCCCCTGGCTAACGTGTGCGCACATAGGAGCTGCCTTTCAGACACACCGTGCAGGCCCCTCGGCCCTTCTCCAAACCCACCTGGGACTCCGAAAGCCACCGACATCTCTGTTCTCTCCACAGCCAGAACCCGCGCCGGCCTGAGTTCCCAGCTCCAGCCTCAGTTTCCCTCTGTCTCTCAGGCCCAAGCATCTGAGCGAGGCTCCCCTTGCTCTGAGGAGGCCAACAGCAGTGCCCGGGCTCCCTCCTGCCCCAGGTCCCACCCTCACTCTGGAAGCCTCTGGGATCCAGCCACCTCCATCCTCCCCTCTTCCTCCGAAATGTCAGGCCTGGCACTGCCCTCTGCAGCCCCCGCTCCCCACGGCCCCCTGGGAGCCCAGCTTTGCTGGAGGGCAGCGAGTGAAGCCGGCTGAAACAGAGAAACCTCGGGCTCCTCTTTAGAAGTCCCGGAGGAGGCAGATCTGAGGAAAGGCTGCCGAGAAGGCGCCTGCAGCAATGTCAGCTTGAGAACAGCCTGGCTGACAGGATGCTGAGCGGGATTAAGGTCGGGATCAGGGAAGCTGGGGAAATGAAGGCAAGTTCCCCGCGCCCCTCGCTGCTGTCACCGCTGCCGCCTCCGCGCCGCTGCTGAGTTTGTCTTCTTGTTTGTTCTCGCTCTGGGAAAGTGGGCAGGGAGGGCAGTGGACAGGGTGAGGCAGGGCGGTGGGGGAGGGCAGGAGAGCTGGAGGAGGCAGGCAGCAGGGCGGAGGGCAGTGCAGAGGAGAGGGTGCCGGGCCTCTGGCTCTCAGGGCTCATCCAGGGCAGAGCCTCGCCTGGGACCGTTCCTGGGTGACAGGTGACTGTCCCTATCAGCCTGGGCAGCCAGCCGAACCCCTTTACCCTTCTCCTATGTGCAGGCCTGTCCTGAGTGCTGGTGGCAGGACCAGTGGCGACAGGATTGATGGGGCCCCCATACCTCCCGCATGTGTAGGCAGCTGTTTCCACCTGCCTTCGAATGCAGGCTCTCTCGTTCCGGGAAAAGGTCATCGCCCAGGCCTGTCTCATCACTGAAATGTCACCGGAGCCCAGCCAAACGGGCTGCAGAGTTCCAGAGGATCCAGGGCAACAGAAGTCCCGTGGCACCGCAGTCCCTCTCGCTGTCGCTGGCGTGGTGGCTCAGAGCGCGGCCTCTGGGCTCAGACCCCCTGGGCTCACACTCTGACTCTGCGCCCATTTGCTGTGCGACCTTGGGCCAGGCCGCTAACCTCTCTCTGCCTCGGTGGGAGAAAATAGGGGCGCCTCTTTCTAAGGCTGTGAAGAGGATGAAGGGAGAGAACACGTGAGCAGCAAGTGCTAGGATAGGCCTGCCACAGAGGCCGTGAGCAGAGAGGGTGGTCTTATTTAGCAGCACGGGGAGAGTGAAGGAATCACAGTGGCAACGTGAAGTTAATCACCGGAAAGCTTCTGGGGGGAGGAGGGAGTGTGGAATGGGATTTTGGAGGCTGAGGCTTGGCAGGGGTGAAGGAGTAGATTGGGGTGAGAGGCAAGCTCCCGTGTGCCAGGTGAGTGTGGGGCCTGAGAGGGGCAGGGACGAAGGCTTGTTTGGTGAGAGGAGGAAAGGACGCCTTCCCGGGAGCCCCAGCCAGCCGGTCTTGCTCAGAGGCCTGCTCTCACGAGGGGCAACACGACTCTCCCAGTCCTGCCAAGGGCAAGCCAAGGTGCAAAGACCATGAAAAAGATACTGCTTATCACGGTGACCTTCCCGGGATGGGGCTGACTCCAGAAATTCAAGCAATTGACAGAGGCTTCCAGAATTCACAGGTTTTCTGGACCTGGTGAGGGACACGGCAGCAGGGGAAGGGGCAGAGACTACACACTTGGCAGCCCTTGGGGTTGAGCTCCAGCTCTGCCACCCACCAGCTGTGGGATTTGGAGCAAATCAATTAGCATCTCTGAGCCTCAGTTGCCTAGTCTGAAAAATGGGATAAAAATTAAAACATGACGGGGTTCCTGGCCTCCAGGGCTGCCCGTTGCAGAGCCTGCTCTCCCTGCAGCTCCTCCTGGCGGTCCTCCTCCTGTCCCCTATCTCTGGTCACCAGCCACAGGCTGGGGTGGGAGAGGGGCTGGGCGGGGTTCTGGTAATTGAGGAAAGGGTCTGCTGAGTGTCCGTGCGGGAATGCACCCGGCCAGGGTGTCTAGTCGCGTGTGTGTGTGTGTGGGGGGGGGAGGGGGGGGGACTCCTGGCTGGGGATGTTACATGTAGGGGACTACTTTCTGGAGAAGCTAGTTTCAAAAACACGCTCCCTGACCCTGTCAATAAAAATTATGTATATTTATTATACAAAATTTGGAAAATACAGAAAAGCATAGAAAAGGAGATAAAATGCATATGCAGAAAATACCACCACTCAGAGGTAACCATGGTAAGATTGTCCTGTATATTCTTTAGTTTTTAAAAATATACAGGGATGTAAATGACAAGCTAGGGAACATGGTCAATAATATTGTAATAAGTATGGTGCCAGGTACTCGAAATATTGGGAGACCACTTTGTAAAGTATATGATTATCTAACTACTCTGCTGTACGCCTGAAACTAATACAAATAAGATTGAATGTACACTGTGATTGAAAAAACATTTTTCCAAAAGCAAAAATATTTGCATATACACACACTCATGAGTATTCACACCCCTATTCACAATACTCACATATATTCACACACATTTACACACATATAGGTAACTTTTTATTACAGCATAACACACTAAATGTCCATATATCTCCAAAAATTTAGAAACAGAATCATGAAATCATAAATGCATTATCAGTGTTAAAAGATTATTTTGTTTCATTAGACAACACATTGAGAACCTTCCCCCAGCTTATTAAATATTCTTCTCCCGTGTAATTCGACATGACTGGCGTCCTCCATCTTTTGGGTATAATGTGGGGCATGTCATTTATCAGTTCGCCATCACTGGTCATCCCGGTTGTCTCTAGATGTCTGCTGTTATAAACAACACCGTGACGAACATCCTCGAAGGAAAGCCTCCAAGAGGCAGCCAACTTTGCTATTGTTTGTCTACATGTCTATCTACCCCGGTGGAAGGTGAGGCTCTCTGGGGCCGGCTCCTCGGCTGCTTCACTAGCTGGGCTCCTGGTTCACTGCAGACTTCCGGTAGCTGCTGGCAGCACTGCGTTTCTGGAGCCTGTGCTCTGGGCTGAGGAGCTGAAGTGGTGGCTGATCAGGAAGGAGCCCACCTTCCAGCTAGAACACTCCCTGTCCCCACTGCCTCTCCATTGGGCTGACCAACTTCTAAGAAAAAACATTCTCAAACCCAGAGCCACTGGCCTTCCTGAGTCCCAGGAACTGCTGCGTTCTCTCTTCTCTCCCTGGGCAAACGAAAGGGCGCCTCCCCGGCCGGGATGCCCCTTTAGACCCTCATCTCTGACTCAGTTGAGTTCTTTCGTTGTGTCTCCAGCTGGCGGCCCAGCCACAGAGCCCTTTACCTGCTCCGCAGGCCGGAGCCATGTTGGGGCAGCCCCCACCCTGGTCCCCCCCCCCCCCATCCCCTTTCTGACTGCACAGCCGCGGCCCTGGGAGGTGCCTGCTGCACACCTCAGCCGTGCCCCTGCTCTGCCGCCTCCTCCCAGGCTCCGGGAGCCTTTGTCTCTTCCTCCCGGAGCTCGGGGCGGATGCTGTCATTCTTCCTGACAGATTTGTAGAATCTTGTATTTCGGAGCTGAGCCCCCAGCTCGCAGCTTTTCAATGGGTCTGAGAGAGAGAGAGAGAGAGAGAGAGAGAGAGAGAGAGGGAGAGAGAGAGAGAGGAGACAAAAATTGAGAGGTAAAACTTACTAATTTAATTTAATTTCTCTCCTCAAGCATCCAGCCTCCTGCAAATTTTCTGGTTTTAAATTTTTATCCTTTTCTCCCTCCCTCCCTCCCTCCCTCCCTCCCTCCCTCCCTCCCTCCCTTCTATTCTCCTCCTTCCCTCCCTCCCTCCTCCCTTCAGCTCCCACACTCTCCCACCCTCCTGTCCTCATTTCCCCTCCTCTCCCCTTCTTTTTTAAGTTTTTTTCTCTTTTAACTTTCAAGGTCATTCCGGACTCCTGAAGCCGCCAGTCCCTCAGTGAGACATGAGCGCCACTGGCGTCCGTGGCCTCTGTTTCCGTGGCAACCCAGTAACCATTAATTTTCAATTAAAGGAGACAAAAAGCTGGATGACAGCGCTAGGTCTGCTGAAGATGTCAAGAATCTGTATTAATATACAGCAAGAGAGCATAATTGTGTGTCCATCTTCCCGAGCAGCGAAAAATGGAGGGATAATTACCAGCTCGAAAGCCACTCTGTAATTTAGTTCTTACTGTCACCACAGCCCTACACATTAGCATAAATTAAAAGCAGAGTTTATTGTTATCAAAGTGCATTGATATCGCCAGACCCGCTTTCTTCCTTTTAACTGTTTGTCGTGGGTGAGTGACTCCCCAACTCTCGCCGGGGTCTCCCTGGGGTGGGAGGAGTGTGAGTGCAGGGGCTGCTTGCTGGGTGCTGGGTATTAGAGCTGGAAGGTCTTGGCCATTTCTCCCATCTTCCCAGGGGCGGATGGGGACCAGGGTCAGGGCGTTGCCCCCTGAAGGGATCTGGGGATGGAGGGGCTTTGATACTAATCCACCCTTTGGTGCCAGCGCTTTGTTTAGCTCCAGCTCTCCAGCTCTTCCCAGAGGGGGCTGCTGCCCTTCATGGGGTCCCCCTTCAGTGCCTGGCACAGTGCAGGGCAGGTGCTCAAGGCCAGCCTGTTAAACAAAGGAGTGCGTGAATGCGCCAGGGTCTCCTCTCAGGGGAGGATGGAGCAGGGGCCTTGCTGCTTTCTCAATTCGGGGCCAGCGGCTCAGAATGAAGGTGCTCCCAGCGTGGCCCGCCTGGGCCCTCCCCCCTTGCTGCGGGACCATCCCCCACTGCACCCAGCCCCCCCCCTCCCCCACACCTGGGTCCTGCCACCCTGGAGACTCACCTCTGAGCAGAGTAGCTGGGGCACCTTGATGTGTCGCCCTGCTGCCAGGGTGCCCGCGACAACGGCAGGAATCACAAACTCCCGCGAATGGGGGCTGCGGGCTTCCTCGCATTCTATCCAGAGAGAGCTGTCCTTCAGAAGGGAATTTAGTGTAATTACCCTAAGGGAGCGATCCTTAAACAGTCAGTCACAACACTGACCTTCTGGCTGAGATCTGACAGCAAAATTACAGGCTGTGTACTCAACAGAGGGGCATCCTCCTTTTGGGGGTGGGGGGGCGAGGAGGGAAAGGAGATGCAGAAGCTTTGGAAGAAGAGAGGCTCCCAGCTGCCAGGCGAGTGGGTTCTCCTTGGCAAGGCGTGTGTGGGGCAGGGAGAAGGTGCCCCGGGTCCCCTGGGACTTCAGCGGGTTCATGGGGAGAAGCTGAGCTGGGCAGCTGGGCTCTTTAAATCTCTGAGCCACAGTCTGTGATCTTAGCTACATTTACTCTGGTTGTGGGTGGGGTTTGGAGGGCACTGGGAACTAGCTGATAAGCCGCTCGGGCGTATTTCCACGAACGGATTTGTCTCTGGGTCTCTTTCCCAGCGCCTGAATGTCACCGGTGCTCCGACTTTCCAGCTAACACATCCCAGTCCCCATCACACTGCCCCTGCATTGCCTGGCAGGGGTAACATGCTCATCGGGGACCACTGCAAACCTAGCACGGACTCGTCTGTCAGACCTGCTGGCCTGTCACATGGCAGAACACTGGGCACACAGGCCAGGCAAGTTTGCACAAGGTGCAAGAGAAAGTCTGGTGCGGGGACATTGCCATGAAGCCTCGGGAGGAATGGAAGTGTGGATTCCCATATCTCACAGCTGGGAGGGACCCCCAAGCCAGCAGGTCCAACTCCTCCCAGAGCAGGGGTCCCCTCTGCTCAACCTCTCCTGCAAACACAGCGCCTCTGCTCACATGACCATCGGCAGGAGCTCACACCTCTAAAGAGGTCTGTTTTGCCACTGGTTCCACAGCAGCTCCTCCTGGGCAGAGGGAACAGCTGTCCCCCTGAAATGCCCACCTTCCCTTCGGACCCCAGGGACAAGTCTGCACTTTCGTTGGTGAACTGCCTTTCAGCTACATGAAGACAAAGCTCAGCTGCCCAACATCTTCCATTCTGGGACCCGTGGGCTTGTCACCATTCCATTCACCCTGTTATGAACGAGCCAGAAAGAGTCTGAAAGGATGAGGGAGGGCCCCAGACACAAATCCAACATTTATTGAGCATCTACTGTGCTCCAGAGAGAGAGAAACATCAAGTTGTGGTTCCACTTATTTATGCATCCATTGGGTGATTCTTTGACGTGTCCCCTCTGGGGATGGAACCCACAGCCTTGGACCCGTCTCACTTTCCTGTTCCCAAGCAGGCAGTGAGGGCAGGCTGTATTGTTCCCATTTCACTGTAGGGAAAGAATTGCCCGGGAAACTGCAATCACTTGTCCCGATGGCTCCAGCTGAGGCCTTTCCTTGAGGATCCAGCTGCCTTTGCTCCCAGGCCCCTTGGGCACCATGAGCTCTGTCATTGGTCTGCCTGTCTCCTCACCTTCAAGGGGCTTCACTCTGGGGACACCAACCCTCCTCTCTACTTGGCAGGGGAAGGAATTCCGGGGGAAACCCAGCTCAAGTCCGGCTTCTTCCTGGAAGCCCTTCTGCCCTCGGTAATTGCTTCCACAACAACGTCAGCTCTTGTTTCTGACCGCAGGCCCAGGCTCCGGGGCTCGCTCTGTGGGTGACAGAGGGCATGTCATTCAGTTCCCTTGGCCTTGCCTGGCCCAGAGCTCCCCGAGACCCCTCTGTCCTCAGAGATCTGGATCTGCTTCGGAGACCAGCTTCTTCTCCCAGTTCCTTTACCCTTTCTGCTTCTTTCCATGGCTCTAAGCCCTTCTAATGTAGACTTTACCCATTCCTAGGCTCATGGTCCGATTCCCTGGCTTTAGGCTCCCAAAGGGCAGGCTTTGCTGGCTTTCTTTTCTGTCGCCCCCCAAGCACTCAGACCGGTGTCTGATACACAGCAGGTGCTCCGTACATGTTTGTCCAGTGGAGGAAAGAGTACTCAGAGCCCTTTGAGGCGGCGTGGTATTTGCACAACAGAGAGGACCTGGGGCTCTAGCAATGAGTTAGGTGGCTTGTCCAAGTTCATGGAGCAGGCCGTACCGACTCAAGCTCTCATTCATGTCGGGCTGCTGAGTACAGAGCCACGTCAAGCCCGGAGCCAAGCCCTTGTTCTGAATTTTGAGTTGGGGGCGTAAAGCAGCTGGCTTCCGGGGGCTTTCTGGTTGCAGACCAACCAGCAGATCCTCCTGGGGCCCCTTCCCTCCTAACAGGGTGAGAAAGGCTCCTTCCCCTTCCTGCAGCAACTTTCACCTCCCCTCCACTCCCACCCCAGCCTGGGAGGGGCCCACAAGTGCAGTCCAGCTCCCTTCCCTTCCCCCGTGCCCCCCTAGGACTGGGTTCCTGCTGGGGCTAGAGTCCACACCCAGGGCCCTGGGAGCCCCTGGGAGGCCCGCACCCCAGACTCTGAGAGGCTCTTTCTCCCTTAGATGTGAATCCGGGCCCCAGAGTGCCCACACAGAACATACATCTTAAACAAACACTTCTCCTTGCTGTTTATCTCCCTGGCCTTTAAACAAACTCTTTCAAAGGTTTCTGCTGATAGGAGAGATTTACTGAAAACCATTCCATGCTTAAAAGCCCTGGGTTTACGCTGCTGGGGTGGGGGCAGCCAGGGGCCTTAGAGCCTGGGCTTTCTCTGCCTCGGGACCACATGTTTATCCTCCAGGCCTTGATAGAGGAGCAACACAGACTAATCTTTACGGAAAAGAAAACAAGGAAAGCAGAACAGGGGAGGGGTGGAGGCCGGGGGAGAAGTTTGGTTCTCGTCATGGACTCCCTGAGGTCTTGGCAGGACCGTCCCGGCAGTGCCCACCCCACCAAGGCCAGCCTGGGGTGGGGTGCAGTGCTGGGGAAGGGTGGGGCTTCCTTGAACTTTGGACCCAAGGCTCTTGGGCAGGTGAGACTCTTCTTGGGCCCCCACACCCTGGCCAGAGGCCAGAGCAGGCCTCTCCTAGCAGGTGGGGGTAGGGCAGGGCAGTAGCCATGTGACAATGTATTTACTCCTGCTTTTGACCAACATTTAGGAAACACCTAGCAAACGCCAGGACCTGGGGTACAGGGTTGAATAATCATTAACATGGATTTCAGCACTTCTGTTGGCCTGGCACTGTTCTAAATCACTTACACGAATCAGCTCATTCAACACAACAGCCCTAGAAGCAGATTCTAGAATTATCCCAGTTTTGCAGATGGGGCAACCAAGGCACAGATTAATTACTGGGCTCCCCTTCCCCCCAGAAGTTTTGGTTTAAATGGGATGCAGTCTGGGCATCGGATTCTGAAATGCATCCTGAGTGGAGAGCTGTCCCCTCACCAATAATGTGTCTCATCAGTGCTAAGGCACACCCGTCTCTGGAGTCTGAGATGTACCTCACAACCCATTCTTAGTGAGACAGAGTCATGTGCACCTTATCCTCTTAGGTTCGAGGGAATATAGTAGCAGCCCCCGCTTATCCTCGGGTATACTTTGCAAGACCCCCCCTCCCGCCCCTGTGGATACTTGAAACCACAGGTAGTAGCAAACCCTATATATACTGTGTGTTTTCCAACATATGCCTATGATACAGTTTAGTTTTTAAAGTAGGCACACAGTAAGAGACGAGCAACAATGACGAACAATGAAACGGGACAGTCTAACGGCGTACTATAATAAGTTATGTGAATGTGGTCTCTCTCTCTCCAATAGCGGACACGGCTGCTGAGTGACTAATGGGCGGGCAGCGTATACAGTGTGGAGATGCTGGACAAAGGGATGATTCATGTCCCGGTGGGACAGAGCGAGACATCTCGAGATTTCATCACACCGCTCAGAACAGCGAGGAATTTAAAACGTATGAATTGTTTATTTCTGGAATTTTCCATTTAATATTTCAGACCTCGTTAGACCACGGGTAGCTGAAGCTGTGGGAAGCGAAAACAGCAGATAAGGGGGAACTACTGTACAGGAACAGAACTAACCTCTGCCACCTGTGGGGCCTGGGCGCGCAGGTTCGCATACACGGCCTCCTTTAATCCACCTGCTAACGCGTTGAGGTGGGTCCCGTGAGCACTTCTGATGCGAAAACCAAGGCACTTGCCCAAGACCATCCAGCTGGTGGGAGGAGGAGGCAGGACTGGAGCCCACACTAAATGACCTAATATTTATTCGTGACCCTTGAAGGGTACTCTGCACTTCCCCAGCTGTCTTCACACGTGCTTTGTCCATTGAGGAAGACACTGAAATCTAGAAAGCTTAAGTGATCTGTTCTAAGTCACGCACTTGACTTCTCAACCTAAGGATGTGAAGATCCAGGAGAGGCTTTATTTCGTCTTTTTCTAAACTTACCTGGGCTTTTGTAAATAGAAAACGCTGCTCCTAAAAGGAGATTGGGGCCAGGGCAGAGGCTTCTGGGAGTGGGGGCCTCTTGGGGTCCAGGCCTAAAGGTGGAGCCATGGCCTATCCTGGGGCCTCCTAAGGGCAGGGGCCCTGGGCAGGGGCGGGTGTCATTGCAAAGTCTCTCCTGACTGCAGGGTGTGCTTTTGTGTGAAGTGGAGGGGCTGTGGGGCAGGTGGAGAAGGGAGCGGACTGGCAGGTAGGAATTTCCACTCCTTCCTGCCTGTACCTCAGGCCGGAAGCCAGGCCCCTCCTCTGTGTTTACACTCAGCGGCCACCACCCTCACAATGGCACAGACTGACACCCTCCCTCTCCTGCCTTCCCCCACCCCCTTGCTCTGGGCCAAATACCTTTCCCCTCACCCTGAAAGCACCTTTCAGCACCTGGGCCCTGAGTTGGGCCCAGCTTCCAGGGAAGAAAAGGGGAGAGTGTGAGGAAGGGGATGGGGTCAGGTCGAGGAGGTTGGGGGGAGGGCAGGATGTAGTCCAGGCTAGGACAAAGCTATGTGAATGCTCTGCTTGCACTCATCACCTTTCTTTTTGGTATTATTTTTTATGACACCCAGTTTTGAAAATCTTTCCTTCCCCCCTAGCAACAAGGCACTAAGATACTTCATTCACACCAAGGTAAACATGACTGATAACAGCTTCTAAAGTGACCCTTCCAAGAGAGAAGTGCGATTTGGCAGTGGTCTCTTTGTCCATTCATTCTTTGATTTACTCAACAGTTTCCTCTGGCATTCCCGAGGACCCTCCATCCCACCCGAAGGCCTCAGCCAGCACATCTCCACGCTGTTTGGTGGCTGCTGTCCAAGCTTCGGCCTTTGCCGGCAATGACACCTCCACCCTCTTACACAACATGGAGATACAGTGGCAGCATTCCAAACTCCTTTTCACAATTCAGTGAAGGGAAAGGTAATTCATCCTCATGAAAAAAAGCGGGGGTGGGGTGGGCTTTGCTCTACATGAGAAGGGAGGTGCTCTGATGGTGGATCTTCAGTTCATTCTATTTGGCCATGGGGCTGAGCTCCTTGGAACCGCTGGGCAGGACCCCTTTCGGACATCAAATTTCCAAAGGGGGCCATTGGCGATCAGGGCTCTGGATTCCTTTCAATCTTGGTCCTTCTCAGTGGGAAGGGCTAACTATGAGATGCTAGGGGAAGACTCTGAGCTCAGAGGTGGAAGGGACTCAAGGAATCACCTACTCCAGTAGTTTACAAAGGGTAGAGGGGCTTCAAAGGGCGCGGCCTTTTCTTAAACTGAATTTACACTGAAATGCAAAACAGAAAACAGTTATGCGTTGTGGCTCTTGTTGAGGTGAGGAGGGTGGCCGGGCATTGCACACCCATTTCCCTCACTCCCTGAAAGGGTGCAAAGCTCCCCTGTGGAACTCTGAAGTGAGTCCAGGGATCCATTCTACAGACAAGGAAACAGTCAGAACACAATGGGGAGGATGGCTGTCCTCAGGGTCCTCCACCCTCCCATGATCTGCTCCCCTAGATGTGTGGGGAACTTGATCTACCCACCCTTCAGGGTCAGCTCAAATGCCACCTCCTCTGTTGAGTATTTCCCAGTTCTCTTATCCAGTTCTGGGCCCACCTCCTCCTCTGTCCCCAGAGCTCCCCATGTTTGCATCTCTCTTAGGCTTCATTTCCCTTGCATCTCTGCTCTCCTGGAGCCGGTCTTCTCTCCCTCCCTGGACATTTGGACTCTCTGAGATCAGGTGTGCAGTCACAGGAAGCTGCTGACATGTTTGCTGGAGTGTAGGGAGATACTTTGCCCGTGGCAAGGGGGTCTGGCTGCTGGACAGCCCGAGACCTCATCACCTCAGCTAGGGGTGGGGGAACATTGAATTTGATTGACAACTTCTTGGAGACCTGAAGTAGGCTGGGGGGCAGCAACAGCCTGTAGAGCCTGGGGGAGGGCGCTTCTGCCCTGAACTGGCCCCTCCATCCACCTGAGAGGATGGATAGCAGAACTGCCTCGGGTTGGGAAGCGAAGCTGGGCGTCTACACCTCCCACATCACTGTTTCCCTCTTCTCAGGCATTTTAAGAGCTCAGACTCAAACCCTTCAAGGGCTTTTGAAACAATTAGATTTGCAAGTGCCCCCCGGCGCTCAGTCTAATTGCTTAAAAGCCACTTCAGGCTCCAACTGACCCAGAGTAAAGCCTGTTGAAGGGAACAGGAGGAGAGGAGACCCGAGACACTCTGTCGCCCTATTTCCCAAGCTTTTCTGGGTGACTAGGGCCTGGGCCAGAGGTGATGCCAGAAAGAGGCCTTTGACTGTCCCTAGCTGGCAGAGCCAGTGTCATCCCCCTTTCCCTTACTCCTTTCCCATAGGAAGTCCCTTACATGTAATCCTTCTCTCATATATCCTGTCCTGTAATGCCCAGCATCCTCACAAATGTGTTCAGCTTAGAAAGTGACTAACGCCAGGTAAGCAGGTCCAGGCCCCGCAGAAGGCAAACCCCGAGGTGCCTGACTCACAGGTGATGCTGTTCCCCTGGGATCTCCTGCAATGGAGGCACTGGGAGCTTTCGAATTCTCCAAGCTAGTCCTATCTCCCCGTGCCTTCCTCATTGCTCTTTCCTCAAACCTGGGTTCCCGTTTAAAATTCTATCTGGCCCAAGACCTTGCACTGCTGCATATCAGATAGTCACCTCTTCCCTGCAGCCTTCCAGTGCCTCCATAATCCAAACCCGCCTCACCCAGCCCAGCCCTCCTCGGTGCCTTCTTGTGTGCTGTGCACTTGCCATCCACTCTCATCATCCAAACACAGCCCCCCCCCCCCCCCCCCCGTTTATGTGCCCAGCACCAGGCTTAGAGGGGAAGAAGGGAGGACAGACAATGGGATTGATGAGCCAAGGATCCTGCTCTCAGATTGACATGCTTTTGTTGGAACATGGAAACATAAACAGAGTTATTAATTTCTTTGCCAAATATTTGTTGAGCATCTATTATGTGCCAGCTGCTGTTCCAGGATATTGAGGTGAACAAAACAGATAAAGTCCCCAGTTCATGGAACTTACCTCATTGGAGGAGAAGCAGATGCTCAAGCAAAGTGGTGGATGATCTGGCAGGGGGAGAGGTGTGGAGGGAAACAAAGCTGGGAGGAGGAGGGCCTTGGAGGTGGGACCTTTTAGCAGAGACATGAGTGAAGGGAGGGAAGAGCCTGCACCCAGGCCCGAGGCAGAGATGCCCCTGTGCTCAAGGAGGAACAGGAGGCCCTGAGTGAGGGGCTGAGATGGGGAAATGAGTCAGAGGGACCAGGGGCCCCGTGATGATGGGGCTGCAGTCTTAGCAAGGTATTTGGATTTTAGAGCCACAGGAGGTATTGAGCAGGGGTGACAGGAGCAAACATATGCTTTAGAAGGCTCGCTTCAGACAGCCTGGACTGAGGGCAGGAGAAGAAGCATGGAGACCAGCTGGGAGGCCATTGCAATAGGCCAGGGAGAAATGGAGATGGTTTGTGCTGGGGCACTGGGAAGGGATCATTATGTAGACACTCTATTATGAAAGCACAAGTTAGGGACCCCTGGTAGACCTGGAGATAGGGCTGGGCTATTAATAAGAAAGGATTGCTGGAGGTTTGATCACAGACTGAATCTTAAATAATGAAGAGTTGGTCCAGAGAGGAGATAGGAGATGGGCCAGGGGCAACAGCAGGAGCTGAGGCAGAAGCCTTCATGCTGCAGGGGTCAGGGGTCAGGGTAGTGAGCCGGGGTGCCATTTAGAGACAGGGCACAGTGTGGGCGGGGCTGGAGGGGTTGGGGGTGAACACCAAGGGCCAGGAGTCACTCCGAAGGGTTTGGGCAGCAAGGAGCCCAGAGGGTGTCAGGCCTGCTCCTGTATGATCCAGTTTGTGCTGGAGAAAGATCGTTTTGGCTGTGAAGAAGGGCCAGGCAGGACTGAGGGCTGCTATGGGGACCCCATGGCCGATGAGAGTGGCTGAACCGCAGGAGCTGTGATGGGGCTCAGAGGCATGTTTAGAAAAGGAGGTCACCGAAATGGTCAGATGTTGGCTGATTGGAAAAAGGGAGCAGAAGGCAGCAGAACTGAAGAGGGATCCACGTTCCGCTCCAGTGCCTCTAGACTGGGTGTGTGGAGCCCCCCCACTTAGGGCCCTCCTCTGGGCCTCCTCACAGGGCGAGGAGTCTGTAGAGCCCACTGGGAGTCTCCTTCCTTCCAGATCATTCTTCTGATACCCAGGGCCCCGGAATTCTCACGTGCAATCTGTGCAGGCCGCCTCCCCAGGTCCAGCCTGTGCTTCGACTCCCCGAGCTGAACGCAGGGGATGTGCAAGGAGCTTGTGGGAGCAGACTGGGCGTCATGCGTGTGCTCCTCTAGCTCCTCACGGCTGAAGGTGGAGCTGGGGGTGGGAAGAGAGGGCAGAATGCCTGGGGGGCAGGGGCTGGGGGTCAAGAGGCAGTTCCTCCCTGTGCTGCCCTGTGCAGCACTCCAGGAAGTCTGAGAAATGGACAGTTGAACCTGGCCTTCTAGATCTTTGGAAGGTATATGTGTCCGCATGGGAGAATAGAACATATTTTATTTAACAGTTTGTTAACTTGATTTATAACTTTTAAATATTTAGACCTATGGAATGTGGGTCTCCTTTTTTTTTTTTTTTTTTTTTTTTTTTTTACTTTTATCCAAGAGGGGTGAATGGAAAACTCCCAGGCCAGGCTCCTGTCTTATTTGCCAATTCACTCTCCCTCCCTCACCCTCATCCCTGGGCCCCCGGACCTTGGTAATTTCCACCGAGCTGGAGAGAGAAATAGATCCCAGCCTGATAGTGAGAAATGTGGACTTTGTGTGGCCACAGAGAAAGGCTGGTCAGGCCACTGTGGGGGCCTTTGGCTGGAGAGGCCTGGGCAGGGGCTGGGGGTTGGGAGCCAGACCCCAGGCTGACTCTTGAGGATTGAGTGGCCTGGGCTGGTTATTTAGCCCTCAGGGCTCCAGGCCCTTCCTTGCAGGACTGGACGGTGATAATAATCCCAATGACCCCTACCTCCCCGGTACCGTGAGTTGCAGTGAGTGTCTGTCCTGTCATTAGT
Source organism: Antrozous pallidus (assembly GCA_027563665.1). NCBI lineage: Eukaryota > Metazoa > Chordata > Mammalia > Chiroptera > Vespertilionidae > Antrozous > Antrozous pallidus. The sequence continues at coordinate 12,031,040 of CM050517.1, read as the reverse complement.
ACTATAACACACTTGTCATCACCACCATGTAAAATGGCCCTGGGAGAGGCTTTTACGCCACGCTAAGGGCCAGCTCCTGGCAGGAAGAGTCCAAGTTGGTTTTGGTGCCAGATCTTTCTCTTCCCACTTACAGAGTTCCCCTGGTCCCCTTCCGACTCCCCACCAGGGCCGATGTTTGGGCCCTGTTCTCTGTCTCTTCAATTCCACTGTCTACATCCTCTCATTCCTTGGAAGCTTTGCCAAGCAACTCACTTGCATATTCTTGAGGCCCCTGCTCCCAGGAAAACGTCAATGGGCGAGGATGGCCCTCACACGTGATCTCATTCGGTCCTAGCGTAAGCCCAGGCGCGGTGCCAGGTGCTGCGATCCCTCTTTTGCACGTGAAGACACTGGAGCAGAGACAGGTTAAGTCACCTGCCCAGGATGTCTCAGGTAAGTTACTGAGCCGGGACCAGAATCCTTCCTGCCAGGGATCCAGCCTTATTCAGAGCTCCCGTGGTGCTCCTGTTTGATGGAGTGAAGACCTAGAGACGAGCCCTGTCCCCAAGGATGCCTTCCACGGGGCATTGCAGACACTGAGGGTGAGGGTGGGTGGATGTTCCGGTTTGTGGGGGAGAGGAAGTTCTTTAATCCTTCAGATTATAGCTGAGGACCTTCCAGGCAAAAGCAAACAAACAAGGAACCGGCTCTATTCCCAGGGCCTGGGCCATGCGGGGTCCTCCGAGGGGAGCGACTTTGGCCGCACAGGTCCCAGTTTGAGGGGCCCCCTTCAGGTTAAGCAGCTGTCCCTTCCCCACCCCACCCCTGTCTCAGCCCACAGCCTTCTCAAATGGGGACAACAGGCATGGCGACATGGGCTCCCTGGAATGCTGCCCAACTTGAGGGTGAAAGCCCATGAAATGGTACTCGGGCGTTTTCTCATTGGTGGGGACAGAAGCATTTGGATCGGGCCCCTGCCCCCTGGAGCTCACAATCCCATAGGAAGAAGGACACGCACACACAGAACATCACAGAATGTGCATCCGTGGCACACAGTAGGCGTATCATCATTATTTGCCTTTGGCCTGTGCTGACTCACAGTGTGACCCTGGGCAAGTTAAGTCGCTTCCTCTCTCTGATGGAATTGGTCACTGGATGAAATCTCGATTTTCCTCCTAACAATGGGAGCTGCATTTCTGATGAAATCCAAGCCAGGACTCTGAGGGCTGCTCAGCTTCTGAGACGAGGGAGCCGGGCCTCTGTCTTCTTCTTCTTGTCAGTGCTTTCCCAGGATGCCTACGTGTCTCTGGTTGAGGCCTGAGCCACACGGAAGAGCTCAGGACCGGCCTCGTGGAGAATTCAGGATGGACTGGAAGGCCAGAGGATTTCCACGTGTGGGGAGGGCGGATCCGGCAGGACGTGAGAGAAGATGCAGAGACCGGGGCTGGCAAAGTTCATGTTGGCACGGAGCCAGCCTGGCTGGAACGGCGAGTCCTGTCTGAGGGGAGGGGGAAACGACCTACGAAAGGGGATTCCAGGAACATCTAGGGGTGAGGATCATTTCTGCAGTCATTGGGAACACAAGTCCGGGCTCCTTCCTACAGAAGGAGGTAGAGGCTGCTGTGAGGGGCAGCGAAGGAACCGGCATCGAGGGCACAGGAACACTCACTGTGTCCACCGTGCCGGAGCGCTGTGTGCAGCTGGCGTGAGGACCTGTGCAGAAAGCCCAGAGAGTGTCTCAACGTGCGGAGCGCCGTGTGAGCCTGAGCAGACTGAGCGGACCCCGATTGCCCAGGCTGTGCGTCCCTCCGGGCTTCTGCCCTAGTCTGGGCAGTGGCCGCCTCGCCTGTCACCACCCCTATGCTCAACAGTTAGGGTGACTATGAGCTGTGTGTGTGGGTGTGTGGGGAGTGTTGTTGCAGGTGTCTTTCAACCACTCCCTAACACACACACACACACACAAACACACACACACACACGCACACACGCACACACATGCACACGCACACGCACACGTGCATGCATGTCCCTCAGTCCTGTCTTTGGGTCATTCCTGCCATCCCACCCCATGCTCCAAGCCCACACCTTGCCCTAGCCTCCTCCCTTCCCTCTTCCTGAGCCCCCAGCCCTCCCACTCACTGTAAATCTGCAGTGTCTGTGGGACGGGGGTGGGGAGGGGCTGTGGTGGAAAAGAGCACAGGAGCCAACCCCAGCTAATTTAAACGGTGATAAATCTCTGTCTGTCAGGTTTGTTGTGAGCACAAACATTGCCAAACAAGGGCCCGGATGGCCTGCAGGCCTCCTCCCCTCGGTCTGCAGAGCTTTAAATGGAAATGGTTGCTCTACACATCTATTTACCGATTGGGAACGCCTGAGTGCAGGGGTGCTTAGCCAGAAAATGGGGGGGGGGGGGGACGGCCAGGTGGGAACCCTCTGCAGCCCTGAGCAGGACTTTTCTGGCCAGTCCCTACCCTCCGCCTGCCCCGGGGTCTGCACACAGCTCAAGGTGAGGCCTCTCTGACACAGGCTGCTTGGGGAAGGGGAAAGGAAGAGGTCACCCCTCCCCCCTCCCCCGGGGCTGATGTTCAGGCCTCAACCTGCTGAGTTCCCAGACACACAGCCCCGGGCAGCCAGACCCAGCTCCTCCCTGTTGTTTTCAAACTTCTTCACCCTCTGCCCAGAACTTTCCCTTCTTCCCTCCGGCCAGTGAGAGCCTATCCAGGCCTTCAAGCCCAAGCCAAGCCCCACCCTCTCCAGGAAATCTCCCCACCCCTGGCCCTTGTGGACCTCTCTGGGCTCCACTCCTTCCACACGGGCCCGGGAACCCAGCGTGGTCAGCGTGAGACCGCTGCTGCACGGTGGACCGGTCTGAGCACACCGCCTGGCTCTGCTGCTGCCCAGAGGGATGAGGGGCAGGCGGACCTGTCAGCCAGTTTCTTACCCGGTATGATCGGTATCACTATGGAATGGCTGTGAAGTTGAATGAACTGAGTGCAGAACGTGCTCAACAAAGTGAGGGGCACAGTCACAGCTCCATGCTCATCAGCATTTACTATCGGTGCCGCCCAGACATGACCGGATAGCACACTTCTCTATGCCCTGCCTTTTCAAAGAGACATGTGTGTGAATGCGCGTTCATGCATGCATGCGTGCGTGCGTTTGAGGGGGTGAGATGGGAAAGGGTTGGCCCTAGTTTGGGTTCCCTGAAAACATTTTGAGACCAGAACTTGCGTGCATGTAGTTTATTTGGAAGGTGGTCCCTGGAAGCTGGAGGGGGGTCATGAACAAATGAGTTGGGAAGGAGGACAGGTAATGAAGGGGGGTTAATGAGAGAGTTCAACTCTGAGCAATGGGACTTGCTGGAGAACTACGAGGACACATCATAGAATTGTCTCGCCCACTGAGATAGCCAGGGCATTTATCCACCCATTCCCGCCCTCTTTAGTTGAGGGCTGTCCCTGGGACTGTAAATCCCTGGCACTTCTGAGCTGCCCTGTGGGCTGAGCACAGTTCCCATAGGCCCAGCACTAGAGGAACTGTGCACGTGAGAAGCGGAAAGGCTACTTGGGGTGGACAATTCCAGGCTCACCATCCCCTGGCCATCACAGCAGCAGATGAACTGAGAGACTGACCTAGGGGGTATGAGGTGAGACATCAGTCACCTCCTCTGCTGAATGCTGCCCTCGCCTATCTCCCAGCCTCCAGCACAGTTTGCACACAGTAGGCAAACTATCATTATTTGTGGCCAAAGGAGGTTTGGACTTAGAGCCGGGAAAATCTGGACTCTCCTCACTGCTCAGTTTTGAACTCATTGTGTGATGCTGAGCAAGAATATGACCACTCTGGCTCAACTGGAATGGCTCAGTGGTTGTTGAGTGGCGAGCTATGAACCAGGAGGTCACGGTTCAATTCCCAGTCAGGGCACATCCCTGGGTGTGGGCTCCATCTCCAGTGTGGGGAGTGCAGAGGCAGCCCATCGATGATTGTCTCATCACTGATGTTTCTCTCTCTCTTATCTCTTCCTTCCTCTCTGAAATCAATAAAAATATATTTAAAATAAGAACATGACCACTCTGCACCTTCTGTAGAAGTGGGAAGTTGCCACCTTCTCTGCTATCCCATAGGCCTCTTGTGATAAGCTGGAGCAGCCACTTAGAGGTGCTCAGAGCAGGTAAGGTGTGGCTTGTGATGATGGGATTGAGGGACGTTTCCCTATCCTTGTGTCACCTAAGTGAGAGGAGCCCAGTGGCACCCCAGTCACACACTCTCTGTGGTCAGAACACATGAGCATGTATGTGCCCTTGTCCTGCTGGGATGCCTCCCACTCCTTCCTGTTCCCTGACAACTCCGAAGGTAAAAAAAAAAAAAAAAAAAAAAAAAAAAAAAAAAAAAGTGTCAAGAAAGAAAGGAGATCGAAGGCTTCAAACTGCTGACTCCTCAGTGGAAAGAATCCCGGAGGGATCCAAGGGCATCCAGAGAGATGCACTGCGGTTCCTTACTTCTAAGTCAGCAGTGGGGTTTCCAAGGGCTGGTGAGTATAGAAACCACTTAGGACAGAAATTCTTAACTCGGCAGTCTTGGAATCCCCCGGATGCCCACGGATCAGCTTGAGGAGTCCCTAAATCTCTCGAAAATACTCGTAAAAGTGAGGGCGTGGGTTTATGTGGGCATATAAACTGTTCTAAGGTGGTGAGCGAGAGCTTCCAGCAAATTCACAAAGAAGTCTCCCACCCAAGAAAAGTCCATTTGCTCGGCCTCCAATCTCCCATCTCAGAAGGGAGACTACTGAGGCCAAGAGATGGCATGATGCAGTCACTGTTCCCTGGGGGTGAGGGTGGGTGCTGAGGTCTGTGTCAGGGAAAAGAAAACAAGGGGAAAAATCAGACCAAACTTGAAAAGAAAAGGAACTCCCTGTTCCAGAGAAGGTTGGGGCCTTCGCGGGCCTCTGTGTCCAGATGAGGAAGTGGAAATGATCATGGTGCTTCCATCTCCAAGGTGTGGTGCAGATGAAACGTGGCTGGACTTACATAAAGGGAAGTCGCACACAAATGCTAGTAATGATCACTCCAGCAGAGGCCGGTGAATACTTGTTTTGTTGCTGGGAGGAAACTGTCTACCTCTCGGATGCCCTTACCCAATGCAGAGTAACCATGACATTCCCCTGGGGGCCCTTGGACCCCAATGCCAGAGGAAAAGATCCACTTTTGGGATCAAACCTGGATCTGCACCTCAGCTCCACCTCCTGTGGATATGTGTAATCTTGGACAAATTACTTAACTTCTCTGGGCCTCAGATTGTCCATCTGCAAAGGGTGACATGCTTTGGTAGGGGACATTATGAGGATTTGATGAGTTAGTGCAAATGAAAATACCTCAAGGTGACAGGCTTATAGTAAGTGCTCAATAAACATTAACTATGTTGTCCCTGTTCCTTGCTTGGTAACTGCACAGTGTCCTTCTTCACCATGAAGTCTCCCTCTCCCCGATAGCTCTGTTTTTTCCACTCAGATATAAGTCTGGGCCTAAGCACATGACTGTCTTGTTTACAGTCGCATTCCCCTAGCCTGGCACACTGTGTGCAGCAGATATTTGTTAGATGAATGAATGGAAGAGCAAAAGCATGTTTGTAAGGATGGGAAGGAACTCTGACAATGTGACAACGCTCATTGGTCTGGACCAGCCCCAAGAGAGAGCCGGAGCTGTGCCAAGAGCCCTATTAGGGGTCAAGAGAGTTAACCTCTGTCTTAGCTCTGCCACTCAAGTGCTGAGCCCCCTCCACCAAGTGACTGGCCCTCTCTGGGCCTCTGGGTGCTTCGTTCAAAGCATAGGAGCCCTGAGATCCGGCCAGGGCTTCCCCCTCAGAGGCTGGCCTCCTAGGAGTTTTGACCAGTGGGAGTGGAGTGTGGGATTTGGGGATAATTCAGACATTTAATTAATGAAGAGGAAGAAGAAATGGGAGGGGATAAAGCCGGGGGAGGGCAGCAATCTGGAAGAAAAGTCAATACTTTTCTTGGCGTTCAGCAGCTGAGGGTGGGGGGACGTTTGTGGAAAGCCACGCTGGGCCAGCGCACTGAGCGGCTGTGAGCGCCGGGAGCGTGTCTCCTTCTCGGCTTGTGCGCCAGAGCCTCGGCCTGCCCCTCCCTTCCTTGTGCGCCTCGCCAGTTCCCGCCGCCACTGACTTTCTGACTTCTTAACTTGTCAGCAAATCCCAGAGTTAAAAATGCACACGCACCCCGGCCAGCCGCCAGCAGGGCCGTCTGGCCGCGGCTCCAGATGTGGGGCCACCGCGCGGGCCGCCCTCCCCGCCGCGCAGACTAAACAATCGGCCTTGGCCGTGAGCGCAGCGCAATTCCAGATGCCGCGTCCCCGCGCCGTGCGCTCATTGGGCCGCGGGCGCGGGGCTCCATCAGCGCAGGCAAGGCCCTCCCCGCGGCCTCGGCCCCAGGTCGGCCCTCTGAGCCGCTTAGGGTGGGGTCCAAGTGGGAAAACAGAGGGGCGTGGGGAGGGGGAAAGAGAGAGAGACAGAGACTCAGAGACAGAGACACGGAGGGAGACAGACAGACAGGACAGAGGCTTTTTCAAAAAGAGCTCCAGGAACAAAGGGAGGCCCAGAAACACAGCGTTATTGAGATTTAGAGGAAGACGGAGATGGAAGAGCGGGAGAGAGACACACGGGGGACGGGGAGCGGGGAGATGGGGTGGGGGGACAGAGAAACAGGCTGGCTGGTGCCATGGCAGAATCCAGAGAGGCCCAGACTCGGAGGAAACGCTGAAAGGGAGAGGGCGACAGGCCCGGAGACCCACATATTTGCCGCCGGTGGCTGCTGTGTTACAAAACCTCCTGCTCACAGTCTTCCTGTTTGGATGCTGAGGAGCCCTGGCCCCCAAAGCAACCAGAGCTGTCCAGAGCTCATCCCCAAACGCGCCTTGGAGACTCGGATGCTGCGGGGCGGGGGCGGGTTGGGGCTCAGCGAGGGGCTGCCTCGGGGCGTGGAGGGGGTAGTGGGGGATGCTCAGAAAGACTCCTGCGGAGAGGGGGGGTCCTCTACAGTCACCCCCTCCTCACTGAGGCACCCCCTCTCCCTGGCGCCCTGGGGCCTCTTCACCCCCAGGGAGAGGGGGGGTGGCAGGCAGGCCGAGGCGCAGGGCAGGAAAGCCCACCGGGGACCACCCGGGGGAGCCCCCCCAGCCTCGGTTCCGCCCCCGCCGGGAGATCCCGGGCGCCCCGAGGGTGAGAGCGGAGGGCAGTGTGGCGGCCCGGCGGCTCTTGGCGGCCCCTCTCTGACAATCTTTCCTTTGTTTGTTTTCTTAAATCTGGGAGGCCCGAATTCCTGCCGGATTCCGTAGGTTTCACTCAGGAAGGAGGCGCCCCCACCCCGCCCCCTCTCACGTCGGGCCCGGCTTCGAGGGGGAATGGCAGGTTCTTCCCGGAGGCCCGCGGCGCACAGCCCAGCGGCCGGGCAGGGTGAGCGGGCACCGGGCGTGGCGCGGAGTCCCGGCTCCCTGCCCGTGCGTCGCCCCGCAGCCCCGCCGCGGAGGGCCATCTGCAGCTCCGAGGAGAAAAAAGAAAAAAAAAAAATCAAACCAGCAGTTTTAAAAGACACAAAGGGTAGCCCTCCCTTGACACCAACCTTATTCCACACCCCTCCACCTCTCACACCCCCTTAAAATATATATATATATATATATATATATATATATATATATTTAAATATATATATTTTGGTCTCCAAACTTGGGCCTCATTAATTTCCAAAAAAAATTTCCCCCAATAAAAGGCAAACATGGAAAGAAAAACAAACTATTAGAAAATAGAGGAGGGAGGAAATGTTATTTAAAAGGTTAGCAGACCGCATCATTTTCCAATGATATTATATACTCCCAGCAGTATCCAAAATATATATGGGCCATGGGCCAAGAATGTAAAAAAAAAAAAAAAAAGAACTTGAAAAAAAACCCTCACTTAGACACAACATCTGGACCTGGGAGCGAACAAACCCCCCATTTATCACACTTAATCCTCCAATGAAGCAATCGACAGTTGACTTCTGTTTTGCTAATTTAGCTGCTTTCAAGCACCGGCCCAGTCCAGACCAGGAATTAAGTGTCACTTGTGGAGGGCCTGTCCTGCCCCCGCCGGTCTTCACTCCCTCCCTGCCCCGCACCCTCAGATAGGGAGAAACGGCCATTAAAGAAGAAAGAAACATTTTATGAATTCCCTTTACCTCCGCCCACTCGGGTCAGTGAAAACCTTGACTTTGGCCTTCCTCTGGCCCCTCACCCAGCACCCTGACACCCATTTCCTTGGGGACACGCCCCCACTCGCCAGCTGCCTCCCCCTCAAACTCCAGGAGCAATGGCATCAGCCAGCACAGAGGCAGCAGCTCCGGGACATCCCTCCTCCCCTTCCCACTCACCAGCAGCTCTTTGGGCTGTGTAGGTGCTGCCAGGCTCCCGAGTGGCACTGCCCCGTGACCTGGCAGCTGGACCCTCAGGCGGAGAAAGCACAGCCCAGGGAGGGTGTAGGTACTCCACACCGGGAATCTCCATTGTCTCGGGAAGTGGATGAGTGGCAGAGGCCCTGGGCCAGGGTGTGCAGAGACAATGGTTCCTGTGAGGAGGCAGCAGGAGAGAATGGTCAGGGAGAGTGTGTCACTTGAGGATTAGTCAATAAATCCCTGGGACCCTGGCCTAGTGGGGCTGCTGCCAGAGGCCTGGCTGGCCCAGAGGGCAGACTTCCTTCCTCAGTAACCCTCCTTCCCCTCCCCAGAGGCCTCTGTGGGTCTCTCTCTCCTCACCTCTCAGTGCCTCTCACAGTCTCCGTGGCTCCTCTCCCAGACTCGGAAGCCCAAGTTTCAGGCATTTGCCCCCCTGCTGTCAGGGACCGTTGCACAGAGAGCAGTGGCAGGCTTGGAGTCCTGACCTCAAGCACCACCTGCAGCCTGCTCACTCCTCTTCACTGGATCCAACCCCCTGCCTTCCTCCACCCCCAGCCTCCTGCTCTGAGTCCTGGCAGAGTCCCTAGGAACAGCCTGTGCACCTAAAAGGTCCCCGGATCCTGAGATCCAGAGCCCTGTGGCTCTCATGGAGGCCTGGCTGGGCCTCAGGCTTCTGGGAGAGATGCTCGGTTCTGGCCCCAATCCAGATGCAGTTCCAAATCTCCTGACCTCCAGGCCCCACAGAAGCCTCCTATCTGGAGCATCCTCCGTGTGGACTGTACTCATTCCAATAGGCATTGATGAACACCTACTGTATGCCAGGCATGTGCTAGAGGCAGGAGGTGAAGATGGATGAGGCTCCTTGCCCCTGGGAGCTAGGCCTCTCCTGGGCCTGGTTTTCTGTTCACAGGAGATGTCCTGTTACCCAGCTCCTTCCACAAGCAGCCATTGAGCACCTGTCATGGGCCAGGCATTGTGCTAGGCACTGGAGATTTAATGATGACTGACCATTTCTGTCCTTAAGCTTGCTGACGAAACAGACATGCCCGCAATTAATTCTGAGACAAGGCAGAAAATAAGGCCCAAGTGTGGTATTTATAAAAGCTTCAGGGTGTGCCCAGAAGAGGGACTGACTCACCAGCCTGGGCTGGAAGGAGGGGTGTGATGGACCCCAGGATGCTGGTGGTGGGCCTCATGGCTCTCATGTTTGAAGCTCATCTGGAGGCAGTTCAGCCTAGTGGTTAAGAGCAAGGGCCTGAAGCCAGAGGGTATGGTCAGCTTCCTGCTCTGCCACATCAGCTGTGGGATCTCAGGATTCTTAGCCTCTTTGAACCTTGATTGCATCATCTGAAAAGTGGGACTAATAATAGCCAATGTTCTTTGAGGATCGCTGGGCTGACCCAGGGCAAGCAACGGGCATGTGGTGAGCTCTGAATCAATGACCCCTTTAATTGTCTCTCTCCCAAAGGATAAGGACAGACCACCTTGTAGCTTCCCTGGCACTCTGCCCCGTTCCCCCTTTTCAGCCTCAGGACCTGGCATGGTGCTGGGCACACAGAGTAAGTGGTAGGCTACAGAGATGCTAACGTAGAAAACCTGTCAAACCTTGGCTTAGGTGACACTAGGTAGACAGTGTGGTGTGTAGTGGGGAGCGGGCCTGGCTGTGCCTCCTCCCTCTGGTACCTGGCCACTGGCCGGGGGGACCGTGATGGCTGATCTTGCTCTCACTTTCCGGAAGCCAAGCAGAGCAGGACTCTCTGAAGCCCCCTGTCCTTCCTCAGCAGAAAGTCAAGAAGTGTCTCTGGCCTGGAGCCACTGTTCTGTGACTCTGGGTTGGGTTGAGTCCTAACTTGCTCTGTGTCCTTAGGCAAGACCTGTCCTCTCCCTGGGCCTTGGACTCCTCATGGGCAGAATGAGTGGGTTGGACTGGATGTTCTCCAAGCTCCGCCACAGCCTTTGTGGTCTGCTTCTTCTTTGAGTGGGGCCTGGGGGAAGGGGGAGCGGGCACCTTGCCCTCCTTTCTGGGGCCTGCTTACCCGAGGGTGTGGCTTCTGCTCTCCCATTTCTCACCTGCCTCTGGCTTTTTTCTGTGGTGCCCCTTCCCTCTCCCTTAGCTCACTTCTTCTATTTTTCTTCCCCAGCCACAGTCCCCAGGGCCTGGAGAACATGGGGATGAACTCATGCTCGACTCTTTCCCCAGGCTTCCCCCTCTCCTACCTCCACCTGGCTTCTTGACCCCCACACAGAATCTGGGCCCAAGGAGCCAGGCCTCCTCATCTGTCCTCTTGGCTGAGATTCTGTCCCTACAGGCCTTGGTGGTGCCCTGACCCCTGACCTCTGACTTCTGAGAGAGTGGGAGAATGGCATCCCAGCTGCACCAAGAGAGCGCCTAAAATGGGTCATATGTCCCCAGAGACTGGCAGTTTCTATATTCCCACGCTGCCCCCTCCAGCACAATCCCAGGCTCAGGGAGAGGGAGCAGGAAAGGGAGCCTTTTCTAAGTCTAGCTGACACAGCCCCCGACCCATGTCCTTCCATGGTGGCTCCCACTTTGGAGGCTTCGAGAAGGCCCTCCTTCTCAGAGGTGGGTGTGCCCGAAGGTGACTGTTGTCGCCAAGGAACCACTTCTTTTTGTCAGGAACCATTTCTGGAGAGCCTCTGGTGTGCCAGAGACTGTGCTGTGAGCCAGGAGGAGGTGTCCTGTTGGGGGAAGGGAATGGGGTAGGACAAAGGCAGGAGAGTCCAGGGAGGGGCCCTGCTACCAAGCGCGGCCTGTGGGCAGAGGGCTTGGCAATGCCTGTGCAGGAGCCCAGTTGAAGTGGCACCTGAGATGGAGCCAGGTCCCGGAGGCAGGTAAACAGGACGCTGTGTGCTGGGTGTGGTGGAAGAGGAAGGGGACCCGGGGGTGGGGGTGGGGGTGGGCACAATGGGCCATTGTGTGCTTTGGAGTCACTGTCACTCCTGGACTCTGGGCTTCCCCTTCCTCTCCATCACCCTCCCACTGGGCTGGACAAATATCAAGATAACTGGGAGAGGAATGCAGTCCTCTGCTTCGGGCCTCTATGTCCTTGCCTGGCCTGCCGATGGTGGACTCAGGTGGTGTGGTGGATGCGGCGCGGCCCAGGCCCAGCCAGGAGGGAATCAGGAGGGGGTACCTGGTCACGGGGACGAGTGGATGGAGATCTAACCAAGTCTGGTGACTGGCCTCAGCCGGGCCACAGACAGCTGTGTTTGTCCTTGGGAAAATCACATAACTGCCCTAAACTCAGTGTACTCATCTGTAAAATGAGTCTTGGTCCGTCTACATCAGTGTTGTGTGGTATGTGACGGAGCTCGGGCATTGTCAGGGCTGTATGCAGGGCAGAGCTGGCTGCTGTTGCTTTCCTTGTTACTCTGCTCACAGCTCCTTCCTCCCAACAAAGCTCCCCTTTGGGGGCAAGAGGAGGGAGAATGGATGACCACCCAGGTGGGGCTGTGGAGTGACCAAAGGACAGGAGTCAGGATTTAAATCCTCAGAGTATTCAGCCAACCAACCCTCAGTAATTCACCATTCATTCAGTGTATATACATATGTATATTTCAGAGAGGAAGGGAGCGGGAGAGAGAGAGAGAGAAACATCAATGATGAGAGAGAATCATTGATCGGCTGCCTCCTGCACACTACCCCACTGGGAACTGAGCCTGAAATCTGGGCATGTGCCCTTGACCAGAATTGAACTCGGGACTCTGCAATCCATAGACCGATGCTCAATCCACTGAGCCAAACCAGCTAGGGCAATATTTTTTGAGCTTCCTCTACGCTAAGCACTTCATGACCCTGGTCTTCTAAAATGAACAAGGTCTGTGTCCTGTTTTCAGGGAACTCTTAGTCAGGACGCTAAACACACACACACACACACACACACACACACACACAGCCAGTATTAACATATAAAAATAATAGTAGCTAATATTTGTTGAGTGCTTACTGTGTGCCAAGAATGGTTTAAGCACTTTACATGTATTAATTCATATAATCATTCTCATTTTGAAGATGAGGAAATTGAAGCCCAGAGAAGGTAAGCAACTTGGCCAAAGTCACACAGCTAATAAGTAACAGCCAGGATGTGATTCTGGGTGGTGTGTTCAGAGCCTGGGCTCTTAGCCAGTCCATAGCACACACTGCATACACGAACCTACACTAACAGGCCAAAGGAATAATGAGGAGAAGATTAGGATGAGCCTCTGAAGGAAGGGAAAAGGAGAGGAAAGACTAATTATGGTCTAATTTTCACAGGGCAGGGCAAGGAGAAACAGGTTTGGCTTGCAGCTGGGAAGATGTGGAATGTCTCAGGGAAAGGGTGCCTGGGATGTGTTTCCAAGGCAGAAGCTGAGAGCCCCTTGTTGGGATAGATTCCCTGTCATCCCTTTGCTGGTGGTCCTTTGCAACCCACAATCTACCCAGGGACAGTCCTCAGGAGGTTCCTGGCAGAAGAAAGGTGATACCCATGCCACGTATATATTGAGCTTCTGCAGTCTCCAAGCCTGCTGTCCCACTTCCTCCCTTGCCTGCAGGTGCTGGTGAGCTAGGAGGAACAAGTAGGACTGAGTGTTCCAGTATTGCTTAGGGAACGAGGGATGGAAACCACCTCCAGGTAGTTTAAGTAAGAAATGTATTGACTCAAATAACCAGGGAGGACGGGAGTGTATGTGTGTGCAGTGCACCGGGCACAGTTTAGAGGTTGCCATGCCTCGAAAGAAACCATCTACTTTCTCTCCTGCATTCTTTCTCGATCTCATCCATATCTGTTTGGCGATGGCCTCACCCCCCACCCTCTGTACTGGGAATGGAGAGAGAAAGGGAGGTGGGGGCTCCCATCTGTTGGCAGCAGGAGAGGTGGGTAGAAGAGCAGACAAGTTCATGCTCCTCTCAGCGGAAGGAGAGCCTCTGCCACTCCCAGCACCCTGTGTCCATAAACCCAAGGGGAAGACTCCTATTGGCCTAGCTTGGGTCACATGCACACTTCTTAGATGAGTCAAGCGGCTAGGAAAATATTGTGCAATGATTGGCTAGGCCTGGCTCATGCTCTCTCCCTGAGGCCAGAGCGGAGGGGAGTTATGATTGGCAGCCCTATAGAATCTCAGGCACGGGGTGCAGCCATTCTGCCGGACAAGGCTGCTGAGTGGGCACAAACAAATGCTCCCCACACATTGGAGCTTCACATTCTAGTCCAAGAGTTTTTGGGGGAAAGTTTTTTGTTGTTGTTAATCATCACCCGAGGATATTTTTCCATTGATTTTTTAGGGAGAGTGGAAGAGAGAGGGAAAGACAGAGAGAAACGTTGATGTGAGAGAAACACGTGGATTAGTTGCTTCCTGCAGGAGCCCCCCCCCCGCCAGGACCTGGGCTAAGGTACGTGCCTTTGACGGGAATCGAACCTGGGACCCTTTTGGTCCACAGGCCAACGCTCTTCCCACTGAGCCAAACCGGATAGGGCAGGGGGAAAGTTTTTAATGATATTTCAAAACATTATTTTTATTTATAACACAAAAAGCTATATTATGGAGTAAAATTCAAAGTTTATATAGACTTCTAAGATAAAACAGGAGATACCAAAAAACTTGGGGGCTGGCAGGAGGCTGTGCTCCTTACCCAATCCCTCCTACCTCTTGTATATTTTTTCAAGCTTCCCTGATGTTGAGGCGGGAGATGGGATGACGAAGGATTGGAAATCTGAGATGCCCTAGAAATGGAAATAACATGCATTTTGGAGCCGGAGGGATGCGGCTCACAGTCTCGCCCTGCCATTTTCTGGCAGTGGGCCCTTAGGCAGGTCACGCCCTCTCTCGAAGCCAGCCAGCGTGTTCCCCTGTGAAATGAGTACAGTGACGCCTCCTGGGTACAGAGAAGGGTGGTGATAGGGAGTAGGAGCCCTAAAACTGAAACACCCAGCCCCGGGGCCAGCCTCCAAGGAGGACTCTGTGTGAATGTTGGTTCTCGGTTTCCTCCTTGCACACAGGGAGGCTCCGGAGGCCAGCTCTGGCAATCCAGGACCCGGGAGCAGGGAAGGGGCCCCCCATAACCCGCTGCTAAACCTCTGCCGCTCTTGACAGAAGCCTGATGACTCTCTCCTCTCGGGAGCTATAACCATAGACATGAGTATGGTGATAACTGGCTTTGCCGCCTTGTAGATACTGAATAGGCAATTAATCCTTTGCTAGTGTAGACACAACATCACCCACGGAGGGGGAATTTATTGTCCCATGCTCCCAAAGCCCTTTGTACTAACTTCTCTCGTGGTTCATATTACCAAGCACTATACGGATGCGTTTGCTCGTTTATACATCCCTCGCTGCCACCAGTTTGTGGATTTTTAGAGGCAGGAGCGGATTCTTCCCTCCCCTGTATCTGCAGTGCTCACCACGGAGCTTAGCAGGGGGTCGGGCGAGGATTGTCCAGTGGCTTAAAGAAGGAATGAATGGATAGGCCGGCTGCCTGGAGTCACTTTGTGTTCAAGTAGCAAGTTACCACCACTGTTTTTTGAGCCGCTAAAATGTATCAGGCATGTACTAAGAGCTCTTTCATTGGTTCTTTCGTGTAACCTTTAAGACAATCCCATGTCGGAGGGACTAGAACTTTCGTCCATTTTACTTTTTTAAAAATTATCTATTTACTTGTTAATCCTCACCCAAGAATATTTTTTCCATTGATTTTTAGAGAGAGTGGGAGAGAGAGAGGGAGGGAGAGAAAGAGAGAGAAACATTAATGTGAGAGAGACACCTCATCTGGTTGACAACCGTACTGGCCAGGACCAGGGCCAGGACCAGGGTCAGGGGTCAAACCCGAAACCCAGGTATGCGCCCTTGATCGGTGATTGAATCCAAGATCCGTCAGTGTACGGGCCAATGCTGGCCACTGGCCTGGGCAGCTTGTGCCCACTTAAGAGATGAGAAACTGAGGTTCAGGAGGTGAAGGAACTTGCCCTTTGTCACCCAGCCTGAAAATGGTGTATTGGAAGGTAAATTCAATTTTGTCAGATATCAAAGTCGGAGGGGGGATAAACCTTCCTCCTGCTTCTGTCTTCCTTCCCTCCTAGGTTACAAGGAGGTGTGCAGAGAAGAGGGCTTCGGTACAGAGAAACCCCCAGAAATAATGCTGAGATGGGGGGTCTGCTAGAGAGAAAGGGCTGATGTCAGGGAGGCTGCTGGGTGGGTGGGGCGGGGGAGGGGGGGAGAAGGGGAGCTCTGTGGGCTAGAGGTCGTGGGGAAGTTCAAGGGGACTTGGGGTCTGGGGAGACCCAACAGTGGTCAAGTACAGTAGCAGGGGGTGTCAGGGCAAGGTCTCCCCTGCGGAACTGGCTGGGCCAGGGAGTCAGCCCTTCAGGTTGTTTTCTAGCCGGATTGGGGGTGTTTAATATTAATAGTAATGACTGTGGCGGGAAGATAATAGGCCTCCGTCAGATTAGAAGGGGGTAAGCGCTTATCTCTGGCTGCTGAAGACACCCGTCTTTCACCTGCTCCTTTAATATCCCCCCTCTTTCATTCCACCGCCCACCCCCTCCCACCAGCCTAGAACAAAAGGGGTATTATGGGCCGGGGTGTTTTCAGGCTGCAGCCAAGGAGACCTCCCCTCCCCCCTCCACTCCCCCACCCCAATTTGAATGAGGCTTTTTCCTCCCCTAAGAGATTAGCTCCATTTGACAAGGCAGTGAACTTTGGGAGGGGTGAGTGGGGTCTCCTCCGGGAGCCTCCAAAGTGCAGCCCTCACAAACGCTGCTGGAGAGAGACTGGAGAGACAGCTCTGAAGACAGACACACGGAGTCAGCCGCAGCCAGCCAGCCAGACACACAGACACAGAGCAGGAAAGGCAGAGAGGTGGAGTTAGACTCTGAGATATGGGGGAGTCACACACGTACGTAAACACACATGCAACACACACATGCACAAACACACTCGCGCGCGCACACACACACACTCTCACACCCTTCAGGATGTTGAGTAAAGGGAGGAGACACAGGAAGAGGAGGGTGAGGGGGAGAGACAGACACACAGACATCCACCCAGAACAAAGAGGAGAGAAACACACACACACACACTTGTCACCAGACAGACTGACCAATGAGAGATGAAGGGACAGAAGACAAAAAGAGGAGACACCAGAGAGACAGACAAGGATGAGGAGAAGAAAGGAAACGGAAGGAGAAAAAGAAAGGAGGAAAGGTGAAACTGGTAGAAGCAGAAAGGAAAGGAGACTGAGAAGGAAAATTATAGGAAGGCTCTGGGCCCTTGACCTTCCTGGGGCTGCTCTGCTGACCTGGCCTCGGCCCCTCGTGGAGCCAGACGGCTCCTGATGGGGTGTTTTCATAGTTTGGGAAGACGAGGGGTACGGATGGGGCAGGGGCGGGGAAGACATGGCCAGAGAGGAAGAGACAGACAGACTGGGGACCAGCCCAGAGACAAAGGCAGTGAGTTGGGAACGAGGGAAAATGCCAGAGGGAAATATGAATTTCTTGATAAGGTGGTCCCCAGCCGCTGGCGGGACTGGCTGATGGACATGAGCAGCTGTGGAGGTGATGGGCGGGGGCAGGGCTCTGAGGAGCTTCTTTCTATTTATTTTTTAAAATATACTTTTACTGATTTCAGAGAGGAAGGGAGAGATGGAGACATCAGTGACAAGAGAGAGTCATTAATGGGCTGCCTCCTGCATGTCCCCTATTGGGGATCCAGCCTGCCACCCGGGCATGTGCCCTTGATAGGAATGATCCGTGACCTCCTGGTTCATAGGTCGATGCTCAAATGCTGAGCCATGCCAGCTGGCCAGGAGCTTCCTGCAGTCATCAAAAAGGACCCATTGGTGCTGGTGGCAAGATGGAGAAAGGAGGAAAACCCAGGGCCACTGCCACGAGGATGACAGTTCCCACCTCGTGTCCGTGTCGGAGAAGTCCCATGAGAGGGCCGGGTTGTTACACCAGGACAGTCCTGGGTTGAAATCCTCTTCTGCTAGGTGACTTCTGAAGAAGTCTGAATACATCTCTGCCTCACTTTCCCCATCTACAGAATGGGAATAACAACACTCTCTCCCTCGTAAAGCTCCAATTAAGACAAGGCATATGGTACCACCAGAGTAAGGACTAGCATCTGTTTGTTGCTTACTGCTTGCAGGTCTGGTTCCAAAGCATCTTCCAAATATTATCTCATTTAAATCTCAGAGCAACCCCTCCCAGATCTGATGGAAGAGCACTGCATGTCACCATTCAGTGGTGGAGCCATGATTCCAGCCTAGACAGCTGAGGCCTGTGCTCCCTGGTGCTGCCCTTTGTCCTTATTAATAAGAGACACACAGTCCCAAACTCCACCTACCTCCACTGTCCAGAAGGAGGAAAAGTTGGTTTTTATATATCCCAAGGGGCTTGTGTTCTCACTGGGGGGAGGCAGAGGTAAGTTGGTAAATGTTCGTTCAACGGCTGGCTCTCCAGGAGGGAAAAAAAAGCTCTTCCCAATTCCCGTGGTGTAAATACTCCCACCACTGTGGCCTCCAAGCGACCACGGTGACCTTCACTGAGGAGAGTCGGGAGGAGATGCCAGGAAGGAGCTCCGCTGAATGGCTCCCGCACGTCACTAAGTGGGGCCCAAGTTGCCTGTGCAGCGAGCAGATGCCATCGCTGTACCCTTTCTCCCCTGGAAGCTTCCAGCCCCGTTTGGGAGAGGAGGGGCACCTGGTGCCCACACTCAGTGCCAGTAGCTGAACATTTGGTTCCAAACCAAGGACACGTGCTATGGAGTTTGTGGACATTCAGAGGTGGGGAGCAGCGGTTGGGCGCTGGTTGTGGGGGCGTCTGTTTTGTGTAGCCCCCTGTCCTCTGCAGCTGGGAATACCCAGAGGACAGAGACCACCTCTTCTCCTTCCTCCCCAATCCTTGCTCAGTCCCTGCCCCCCTCCTGTCCCCCCTCATTGTCCCCCAAGTGCCAGAACAGCCATCTAGGTGCTGCTGGGAACTCCTAGCCAGTGGTAGCAACAATGCTGGGGAAGGGGTGGCCCCCAAGGGCTGTGCCCCCTGCTCTGGGGCCCCCAAATGCCTTCTGTGAAACCAAACACTCCCCCCAATTGCCCACCCGGACACCTGACTCCCTCCTGGGGCCCACTCAGGGCGCAAGCCGTTTCCTGTCTGGGTCTTGGTAACCCCCTGAAATCCCGGCCTCCCTCCCGATCCCTTCCAAATGCTTATTAAGCCGTTTGCAAATCCAGGGCTGAACTGAGCGGTGTGAGTTTAATAAAGCAGAAGACAGATGCCATCCATCACTGGGGCCGGGTGGGGCGCGGTGGGCCGGTGGACTCACACCCTCCTGGCTGCTTCTAGGTCAGCCAGCCCCACATCTGAGCAGACTCCTCTCTGCCCACCCTGGCCACGTTCCCAGTCAGGACCACCTCCTGGCTGCATATGGATACCCTTTAGGTCACATTCCTGCCATGGATGAGGGAGGGGGGAACCACTGGCTCTCAGTGGACAGAGAGGGTCTGGGAATCAAAAGAGGGGTCAACCCAACCCCCGCATTCCACGTGGGATCTGCAACAGGCGGGGCTGAGACCAGGGTAGAAAGTTTAAGTGGGGGCCCAAGTCTTCAGTCACTGAGACAGCTAATATTTTGATAAAGATTTAAAAAATCAAAATTAGTGCCAAAAACCCATGATGAACAAAGTCTGCCATTTTAAATAAATACAGGATCCATCTTACTGGTTGCTCTTGCTGCCTGGTCTCCAATACGACTCACTGAGGCACCACCTCAAATTCAGGGGGTTCTGAAGCCAAGCCCTGATCTGCCCCCAAACCTGTGCCTTTGGCAGGAGAGCTAATGCTCTCCGTCCAGTTGCTCAGGCCAAAAACACTGGCGTCATACTTGACTGCTGTCTTTCTCTCACACTACACACCCCACACCCAACTCAGGAAATCAGATTGGCTCTCATTTCAAAATAGAGCCAGATCCAACCACTTTCTCATCATCTCCACTGCTGCCCCTCTGGTCCCATGACACCCCCACCACCACCACCATGGCTCCCGCTGCACTGGGAGTAACAGCCAGGCCTTTACAATCACCCTGGGGCCCCATGTAATCTGTCCGCTTCCTGTCTCTGACGGGCTATTATTGTTTCCTTTGTTCCCTGTAATCTGGACACATTAGCCGACTGACACCGCCCTGCCCCAGGGCCTTTGCACTTGCTGTGCCTCTGCCTGGGACACTCTTACCAGGTGTGCACATGGCTCCTTCCCTCATGTCTTCAGGGCCTTCTAGGCATCCCCTTGCTATTATTGTAACTAAAACAGCATACTGCCACTCCCTCACGTGCTCCCTATTCCACTTGCACTGTTTCTTTCTCTTTCTTTTCCTTCCTTCCTTCCTTCCTTCCTTCCTTCCTTCCTTCCTTCCTTCCTTCCTCCCTCCCTCCCTCCCTCCCCCCTCCCTCCCTCCCTCCCTCCCTCCCTCCCTCCCTCCTTTCTTTCTTTCTTTCTTTCTTTCTTTCTTTCTTTCTTTCTTTTTCTCTTTTTCTTTCTTTCCTTCCTTCTTTCTTCTTTCTAGGGCAGAGTTTGTCTCTGTGTGACCCCAGCCTCTTTGTGACCCTGGGGCCTGGCAGTGGACACAGGTCATGCTGTCCGCCAGCCCCACATTGAGCAGACTGCTTCCCATGGAAAGTACTTCCCTCGGCCTGTCTGCCAGCCTCTGATCTCATGTTGTTCCAAGCCCCGCAAAGGCACCCACCTCCTCCAGGGAGCCTGGCTCGGGGCCAAGGGAGTGCCGACAGAGTCAGGCCTGCGGTGCTGAATGAAGGCTCCGAAGAGGAACAGAAATCCCGGGGATCCAGCCCTGCCGAATCCTTGCGCAAGTGTGTCTCTTTGCACAAGCCAGTGCTCTGCTCCGGACCTCTGTTCCTCCTCTAGGAAGTGGTGTGCACCAGGCTCCCTCCAGCCCTGACCTTTTCAGAGTTTCGAGTGTTTCCTGAGAGCCGAACGTGGTCTCTGGAGTCAGACTGCTGGCCTCCAGGCTTGGCACCGACACTTTCTGGGCGGGCTGGTTAAATGCCCTAGGCCTCTTTTGTTGCATCTGTAAAATGGGACCATCATGGGACCTCACAGGGCTGTTGTGAAAATTAAATGAGAGGACCAGTGAGTTCTTGTATTCAGAAATACTGGATAAATGTTAACTGGTTTCATTACTCTCAGTAGTAGAATAATTGTGGAGAATTCTAGAATGTTCTAATTGCTTTTTGTATTTTACCAAATACATACATTTATCAACAACCCCAGCAGCACACCTTTCACCCCTGGGAAATAAAACAGCTGACAGGGAGCCAAGGGAAGCCTGCACTCAGTGTCTTGCCTCACATCCCAGCCAGCCTGTCGGCGGTCCACACCTTCCTCCAAGGGGCTCCCACACCCTATCCTCTGCACCCCAGCTTCCTCCTTCCTGCAGCGCCTGCACCCAGGCCTCCCCACCCACGCCCCCCGAGCCTGGGCTGCTGGTCCCTCGGAGGCCAGGCCTGGGCTGCAGCCCGCCTTTCACACCCAGATGCTGAGCCGGTGCGGGAGCCCTGCCTGGGGCTGGGCTGGGGGCCAGCTCGACATCTGGCACCCATTACCAACAGTGGCTGCCGAGTGGACTCCTCTGCCTGCCACTCACCTATCTGCCGGGTGACAGAGGAGATGGGAAAAGGTTTTCACAGCTGGAATAAATTGAGGGGAAGTGGAGGGGGAGGGTCAAAAAGAGACAAAAAACAACATTGAACTCAAGATGGAAGAAAGACAGTATTAGAGGAGGTAATGAAGAAAATATGTGTGCGTGCTTGTGTGTGTGTGTGTGTGTGTGTGTGTGTGTGTGTGTGTGTGTAGGTGCATGTGCACACGTGTGTCTGGGATAAGCGTGAGTGTGTGTCCGTTGGCAAGTCAGCCGGGGTATTTATTTAGTATTTTAGTTATTTGGGGGCTACCCACTCCTACTGAAGTCTGGGCAGGACCTCCATCTGGGGGCTCTCTGTAGGAAGAGGCAAGGGGGCTTGGGAAGGGGGAGCAGGGAGGAAGAGGAGGAAAAGGAGAGGGGAGGAAGATGAAGAGGCCAGAAGGGCAGGGCAGACAAGGAGAGTAATACTGAGTAGGCAATAAAGGGAGAAATAGAGGAAGACGGGAATAGCAGAAAAATATGGCCCTTGGAAGAGAAGGAACGAGCAGAGTAGCCCAGCACACACCGTGGCCTCGCCCTAGCCCACTGTCTGGCCCCTGGATCTGGGCCCAGAGTCCTTTTCCTCTGTGGGTGACAGCTAGTCCTTTTCCTCTGTGGGTGACAGCTGGGCCCAGGCCGCCTCCCCTCCCCCACCTGCTGACCCCACAAAGGTCCCCCTCCCCGCCCTCCCTCCAACCAGCCATGCCTCTGAGGCCAGGCCTCAGGAATTCTCCTCCTTCCCCATCTGCTCCCCATTGACACTGAGGGAGCTTTCATTGCCCGCTCATTAGTCACCAAGATATTTCCCCTGCACCCCGCGCCCCCCCCCCCACACACACTGGTCCAGCTTCAATGGAGCCAGGGCCAGTGGGGTCCCAAGCTCCCACGGGGCCCTGTTCATGGGGAATGGCTCTGTAATAACTTGTTAGAGTGCAGAGAGGCTGGCAGGCTGGGGGCTCCGAGTGGGGGCTGGTGGTCCTTGCCGTGGAGGCCCCTTGGCGTGTGAGGGGCTGGCGGCTGGTGCCCACTGCGCGCAGCCCACGTTAGGCAGCTGACGCCCCTTCCTGATATTATCCCTGCTGAGTCCATAAAAGCCCCCTCTAGCGTTACAGCGTTGGAGAGACTATTAAGTTTTAAGGCCTCAGACCTCCGGGGAGGAGGCTGGGGGGCGTAGTTTTGTGGTCTCTGGGCCTGTGTGGCAGTCAGGAGGGGGAGTGACTGCTGAGGCCAAGGGCAACGGCCTTAAAAAGGGGCTGTGAGGGGCCACAGAGAGAGGGGGTCAGCATAGGGCCCAAGGCCTCTCTCTCTCTCTCTCTCTCTCTCTCTCTCTCTCTCTCTCTCTCTCCTGGTCAGTGGCTCTCAGACTGTTAAAGAGCTCAGTACTGGCAGGGCTAGGTGAACAGGAAAGAGGAAGGGGCTCCCCCCAGGACACTAGGAGGGCTGAGGGGCTTAGGCCTTAATGAATGACACTCTGTCTCCCATAATCTCCTTTGCCAGCTTGTGGCCCCTCAGGGTTGCCCCACTCTCTGGCCTCCTTGCTTGGCACGTAACGCTCCCTCAGGCTTTGCTGCCACCCCTCCTCTGGCGGCTGGGGCTTTGGCACCTCTCCACGTGTCCTGGCCCTCTGCACCCTCAGGCCGGCTCCGGAAGAGCAGTGGGAGCCCCGTCAGAGGTGTGGAGCAGGTGGAGAGCACAGTGGAGAGGCCCCGCTGGGCACACCAGATCTGTTTGAACCCAGGCCCTGCCCCTTATGAGCCATGTGACCTTGGCCCTTCACTGTTCTTACCCGTTCCAGGAGGGGGTTGGACTAGATAACTCCTACCTGGACACCAGTGCTCCGAGTCTAATTTATTGCCTTGTGGGAGAGTCGGGTAGAACTCAGCACATTCACCATACAGCTAACACATCTGAGTGCCCACTGGGTACCAGGCGTCGGCCATGTGTTCTCTCATCACGTGACTCTGCTGTAGCAGTTATTCATCCCCCCACTGGCCCGTGAGGAAACCGAGGTGGCAGGAGACAAAGTGCTCAGCCCAGGGCTGTCGGCTCTAGGGCCGGTTACTCCACACTCCGCAGCCCATTGCATGGTCCTGACCACCTGTGAACCTGTCACGTGCCAGCCTCCTGCCGGAGGACTTGGGTGGACGTGGGCAAAGTGCAGCCCTGGCCGCCCACTCCTTCTCGACACCCACACACGTCCTCTTGGACAATCCCTCTGAGCCTCATTTTTCTTCTCCGCGAGTTGAAAACACTCATGACTCTAATGGTCCCGTCTCACGGGTTGCTTGGGGTGGAGTAATGGGCAGCAGGCAAGCAGAGCACTCAGCCAGGGCAGCCCATCCAGGGGCCGCCCTGCACGTTAGTTACTACTGCCACTGTCACTGTCATTGTCGTCCTCACAGGTTGCAAGTCCCCGCTCAGCCAGCTCAGGTGGAAACCACTAGGCGAGCCTCGGTGCAGTGTGGTAGGAGGTGAAGGGAGGCTAACGGACCCGTCCCCACTCTCCACCTGCTGCTCTGTTCTGAAGGCCTGCAGCGTGGAGATGATAGTAATGATAACGCCTCACGTGTGGAGCACTCTCTTTAGCCTCTTAATTCGAGTCCACAAATATTTACTGTGTTGATCGTGTGAGGAAGCTCCACATTGATTGTCTTTTTCTGATCCTCAAACCCCTCGCCTTGGCCCTGGTACACACAAACACACGTATCGACACACAAACTCATGCATACATGCATACGCATGTACACAAATGTGTGCACTTGTACACAAATGTGAGCACCGGCACATGTGCACATATGCTTATGCATGGGAACACACACACACACATAGAAATGCTGCTTGCCCTTCTCACCTCCTTCAGCCTTCATATAAGTTTTGCTGTTAATTTAAACCCTACAGGACTAGCAGGCTGGTCCTCTAAGTCAGCGGTCGCCAACTGGTGGTCCATGTACCACTAGTGGTCCATGAGGTCCGAAAGGCCGGTGACCGCTACTCTAAGTCACCCTGCGGAGGCCAATCCATGAGGATGCTCTGATGGGTCTTAGAAAGGCACTGGACTCTGCCATGGGCTGGCGAGTCAGCCAGTCCCAATTCCAATCCCTGCTTCTCACTTAGTAGCATTGTGCCTCTGGATGAGTTGCTTAATCTTTTTGTGCCTCAGCTTTCTTATCTGTAAAATGGGATGATGATGGTACCCACTGAGGATTACACGGGACCACACATGTGGCACAGTGTCAGGAATACCGCTGATACGATGACAAATGTGTAGACCAGTCTCCAGCAGAGACAAATCCTCCACAGGGACCCCAGCTCAAAAATATTTTCCCTCAGCAGTCCAAGATCAATGCCACTCTCAGTCCTTTGTGCTAAGGTGTTTATCCTTTATTGTTATCGCTGGATCCAAAAGCTTAGTGTCTTCGTGTGTAAGAGTTAAGCAGATCCCTCAGAATTTGACTCTAGTTGTGGGAAGATTCCTCTCTCCCTTTCTTCAGGAAGTCTTTATTGTTCACTTCCTATGTGCTGGGTACCGAAGACACAAAGGTGAATAAGATGCAGAACCTGCGCCCCAGACACTCCCTGTCTAGAGGGGGACACCCACCATGGAGTCAGCTGTAGGGGTGGGGAGAGCAGGAGCAGGGGAGCTTCTGAGAGGGAGGGGCCGGGCTGGGAGGAAATGAGTGCTCAGGCTCACTAGGTGGAGGTCATGGAGGACCTTCTGTGCTAAAGGGCAGGGGCAGCTGGATTTTGCAAACAGGGCACTGTTGGTGGTGGGGGCACAAGGAGGATGAGCATGTGCTGAGGACAGGACTATGAGGGACAGACTGCACCTACTCTGAGGTGTTCCAGAGGCCCCTCCACTGCCCTGCATCCTGGAATAGATCCCTGTGTCCCCTGCTAGGACCAGAGACGTTAGATCGACACCTACTCCATGACCCAGCAATTCTACTCCCAAGGACACACCCAGGCAGAAATGAAAGCCTCGTCCACAAAAGATGTGTCCTAGAATGTTCATAAGAGCCAAACATTGGAAACAACCCCAAATATCCACCAACAGGAAAATGGATTAAGTGGTGGTAAATTCATCCAGTGGGGCATGTAATACAATAAAAATGACATGGATGAATCTCCAAGACAATACGCTGAGTGAAAGAAACCAGGCCTGAAAGAGAAAAGTACAAAAACAGGCAGACTAATCCGTGGTGATAAGGGTTCCAAAAAGTGTTGGCCTGGGGGAAGGATTGTCTGGAAAGGGGCACCCAGGAAATGGTGGGATTATGGAAATGTGCTCTATCTTGACTGGGTGCTGAAGACACAAATACATTTGACAAAACCCATCCATTATACTCTTAAGATCTGTGCACGTTTTACTCAGTGAAAATTATCCCTCAATAAAGGAAGAAAATGCAAAAACAAAGCAAACAAAGTAGACCTTTGTCTCCCCTCCTCTGCACCAGCCTCGCGGGTACCCCTTCACAGGGCTGGGACCATGGTCTCCTCGCTCAGGTGTCCCCCAGCTCCACATCCAGCAGCCAGCCCCACTTCCTAGACCAGCCGTGGAGAGCAAGGAGCTCCAAGCTAGGAGCCCAAGGAAACCTGTTTAAATCTAGCTCCATCTCTTCCCAACTGTGTCATGTGGTTGAGCCACATCATTTCTCTCAGTCTCCTTTGGGCATCTGAAACATGAGACCTCAACACCTCCCTCAGAGGGTTGTTGAGAAGATGAAAATGGGAAAGCAGCTGTGAAAGAGATGCAGAAACTGAGGGATTTGGCCACCACCGAGTGTTGCTTGCATCACACAGCAGCTTAGGAACTTTCAATGGCTTTTGTATAGCAGCTGAGGCAAGAGGGATCACTGGTTCCAGTTGTTTACACCGGGTAGTAGGATTCCACACTCACACCCTTTGTCACATGACTACTTTCTCCACCACACTGCTGGTAGCTTGGTCATGTGACTGGCTTCGGCCAATGGCATATCAGTGAATGTGACCAGAGCTAGGATTAAAAATGTTTGTGCTGTTTGGCTTGGTCTCTTGAGCTCCTGTGATTGCCGTGCTGGTTCAAGGAGAATGTGGAATAGCCTTGAGCCCAACCCACAGACTGTGAGAAAAACAAAGGCTTGTTGTTGTAAACTGTGCAGTGTTTATGTGATTTGCTAGGCAGCCTTACTGCGGTAATGGCTGACTAATACTGCCTCAAGGTCATCTCCCAGCAAGTCTCCATTCACCTACCTCTCCAGATCCATTTCCAACAACTCACCTCCAGCCAAACCATTCCACTCAACATCCCTTGAAACTTAGCATTCCCTTTCACTCTCACTTGCCTATCTTTTTATTTTTTAAGTTTTTACTGATTTGAGTGAGAGAGAGAGAGAGGAAGAAAGAGGGGTAGAGAGATAGGAACATCCACCAGAGAGAAACAGCATTGATCAGCTGCCTTCTGTACAACCCTGACTAGGGATGGAGCCTGCAACTTTAGGCATGTGCCCTGACCAGGAGTCAAACCACTGAACCACACCAGCTGGGCCCACATGCCTATCTTAATGTGTTGTTTTCCATCCCTGTTCTTCCTCTTTTTCTGAATGCCAAAGGTTTTCCCCTTTAAATCTACCTGTCTACACCAGCTACGCTTATCCTTCAAAAGGCAATGAGAGTACCACATCTCTTTGGAAATTTCCTTCACTGCCCAGCCCACCCTGCCCCAGGGCAACCTCCATCTGCTGAGCTCATGCCCCCTGCCAGTTTATGTCCTTCATGGATGCTGACCACACTTCATCCGGCACCCCTGACTTCATCTTTCCAAAGGAATATCAATGTCCTTCATCGGACTGTGGTTTAGGAGTTTTTTTTGTTAAGCCTGGGATTGTGTTTGGGAAATACCTGTCCAACTTCCTTGAAATGTGATTTGAAAGTCTAGCTTCAGGCCCAAGCTAGAAGTTAACAACTGGGGAAAAAAGACAGTGAGTATCAGCCACCAATGGGGGGAGGGGAGGAGGGGAAGAGAGAGAGAGTGAGCCAGCATGCACATATCTGCCTCTATAAGGTCAAGGGAAAGAGAGAAAGGTGATAGCCTAACCCTACTCTTATCCCTTCCCTGTCCTTATCCGATTCCTTGTCTGACCTTTGTCTAGTTCACTGAATGGCTAGATGATAATGGCTTTCTAGACTGTAAACCATCAGCCACACAGCTGGAATCTAAATTGTCATACTTATCTTGGTTTTCATCTTTTTGTGGGCGCCCAGTGCTTTGCATTTGTTGCTCAATAAATGTTTAATGTCTGAAGGAACGAATGACATACTTTTAAAAGTTTGATTGGAAAATGATTATTATATTCTGCGGTTCTGGGCCCAGTCTCAGAGTTCAGAAACATTTAAAAACTCCAACACCAACTATTTTGGGGTTGGGGTGATGATGGCAGAGAGACCAATTGGAAAGTTAAGGGGCCAACTGGCCAATCTCTGCTGTTTGAAGGGGCCTCCTGAGGCAAGGGGGGACATCCATTAGAAAGCCCCACTTCAGAAATTCCCCCTATTCTTACACATCCACCTAATGACAAAGGCTTTGGGTTAAAAAGCCCCTCTTTTAAAACTCAGACACTCCTTTGAGGAGATAGGTCACTCAACTGGATGCTCAAGAACTTGGCTGGCTGATATTCCAGGCAATAGGAAGAGAAGAATGTTAGCTCAAGGTCAAGTTCCCGGACCTGGGCTGGTGGCAGAGTGGAGTTCCGATCCAGGTCTAGAGACAGGCCAGAGAGACCATACAGATGAGGCCAGGTTTCCTCATTCTGCTCTTTTATCCAAGCCCCTGGGGCACAGAGTGGCCCAGCTAGGAAGGGGAGGATGATCTTGAGCCTCCCCTGTGAATCCTCGGCCTGGATCTACTCCCCTCAAGGGGGTGGGAAGGAGTAGGTGTTGGCTTAATCTTAGGTGCAAGAGATGTGCTTCCCAGGAGGGTGGGGGTGGGGAAGGAGGGAGTCCAGGAGAGAGAGGAGTACTGGGGAGATGAGGCCTGAGCTTCCAAACTCTTAGGCAGGGAGGCACTGGCCCCAAGGGCACAGAGGCAGGGAGCCAGGAAGAAGCCTTCTGTGTGGAATGCCACTGGGTAGGGATAAAGAGGAGGAGGAGGAGGCAAGTGTTGAATTAAGGAGTCATAGGTCCCAGGGAGTGACCCTGTGCTCTGTGGGGCCCACCTGAGGCCCAAATCCTCCAGGATTTATGCAGTTGCTAGGCCTTACTTGGGGCCCTGCCTCCTAACTCAAGTCATGGGATTATTTATTCCTGCTAGTGTCAGCTGAGAGGATTGAAATCAACTCCAGCTCACTCAGCACACAAGGGAGCAAACGGGGGGCTGGGGACTGGGCAACAGCACAAGGCATGTGTGCAGACAGACAGACAGGCCACAGTGGCCCGTGACCTGACCCCCCTCAGCCACAATACAAGCCTGCAAGCTCCACGCTGGACCCGAGCACCCAGTCCTGGCAGTGCCCAGGGAATTGTAGAGGTTATTTTAAGGTTGTTTCCATGTTCTTATCTCTCCCGCCCCCCCTTCCAACAAACAGTCAGACAGAAAAACAAACAGGCCAGTGGCCTGGGCTGTTCTCACGGAGAGGCAGAACCCCCCTTCTTCCACCCCCAGAGTCTTCCTAACCAAATTCCTCCACGCAGAGCCCCTCCGCTTCTGCTCATTTCATCCCAAGGGGATAACCCTGCTGTCTGTTCTGAAAGCTGCCCCTGGTTCCCCATTGCTTTTTCCTGCTCCATTTTCCAGAAAAGCTCTGGCAGGGCCCTACATAGGATGGGGTGGGGCACTTGTTAGCCAGGTGAGTCCCAGCACCCCCTGGCTGGCGATCTTGACTCTTTGGGTCTGAGATCCCAAACGGACTGTTGAATTTTGCCGGGGTAATTTGTGGTCTCCATACGAGAGCCTCCCAGAATCATTCAATTCTGGTCTCTGCGGAGAAGGAAACATTACAAAGTAGGAAGAGCTAAGGCAGGAGATAAGGGGGCAGAGCGGGGGAGGCTTCTGGGTGCCCCAGGCCCGGCTGGGGGTGGGGGACTTGCAGACGCAGAACTATAGGACTGATTTAGTTAAGAGGGCCAGGCACCATTCTAGGCTCTGCAGAAAAGAGGGAGTGGAGTGGGGTGAGGGCGAGAACATGAGACTGAAATGAGAGGCAGGCCCAGGACAGTGGGCCTTGCAGGCTCCTGCCAGTTCAGATTTTATCCTGAACAAGATGGGAAGGATGGGAGAGGGGGTCCCTGGGGTCCACAGTCTTGTAGGGGGAGGAAGGGAACACTTGGAAGGTCTCCTAGGAGCTGGGGTTCTGCGGGGAATGCAGTGTCCCACAGGGAGGGGGACAGGGCTAAAAGGAGCCAGCAGGCCAGGTCCAGGTTTCCCCCTCTCCCACGGCCCCTTCCCCCCTCTCTTCTCAGTTTACTAACACCCCTCCCTGCTGCCTGCCTTTCCAGTTCCCACCTTCTTTCCACTCTCCCCGCCAGGCAGCCTCTGCCTCCCCACCTGACTCAGGCCAGCCCTCAGGAGCTCTGGATCTGGGCTTTAAGGCTCTTTGGTCAGTCACGCAGCAAAGGTGACCCTGGCTCAATCAAAACATAGCCGGAAGGGGGGGGGGGGGTGCGGCAGAGCCTGGAGAAGTGCCCTGCATCCCCTATGCGGCCTGCCCTGCACTCTGCCTCATCCCACCCCATCATGCTCCAGTCCCTCCAGTCCCAGCTCCTCCTTGGTCCCAGTGCAGCCTCCACGGTCTCAGGACAGGGTCCTGAGCCTAAGACAGACCCAAGATCCGTTAGACAAGCCAGCCAGCCATCATCCCTCCAGCCATCATCCATCATTTCACTGACTAGCGGCGCAGGGACACAGCCCCCACGGGGAGTCTCACTACTTTGGAGAAATTGACTGTTTACTCAAACCGGAAGCTCTGCCTCGACCGGGTAAAGCTGTCCCACCGGCGGCCTTCGGTGTTCAGTGTTTTCTGTGGGGAAGGGGCAGGACCTCGGGCTTGATTGGGTGGGAGCTCGGGAACCAGTGGCACATTTTCTTCTTCACCCTTCGCTCTCTCTCTCTAATCCAAATGGTGTGTGTTCAGGGAGAGGTGCAGTCCATGGGCCAGGCCCTAAGGGCTGGCAGCTCAGGTTCAGCCCAGAGCCTGGAGCTCCCTGGAGGGTAAAGGAAGTCCCACCCCGCCCCGTCCCCCCTCCCTCTCTCCCTCCCCTTCCTCTCTCTCCCCCTCCCTCTCCCTCTCCTCCTTCCTTTCCTCTCTCTCCCTCTCTCCCCTTCCCTCTCCCCTTCCCTCTCCTCCTCCCCTTTCTCTCTCTCTCCCTCCCCCCTCCTCTTCCTCTCTCCCCCCCTCTCCCCTTCCCTTTCTCTCTCCTTCCCTCTCCCCTTCCCTCTCTCCCTCCCCTTCCTCTCTCTCCCTCCCTCTCCCCCTCCCCTTCCTCTCTCTCCTTCCCCCTCCCTCCCCTTCCTCTCTCTCCCTCCCTCTCCTCCTCCCCTTCCTCTCTCTCCTTCCCCCTCCCTCTCCCTTCCTCTCTCTCCCTCCCCTTCCCTCCTCCCCTTCCTCTCTCTCCCTCCCTCTCCCCCTCCCCTTCCTCTCTCCCTCCTCTTCCTCTCTCCCTCCCTCTCCTCCTCCCCTTCCTCTCTCTCCCTCCCCCTCCCCCCGCTTCCTCTCCCCTCCCTCTCCTCCTCCCCCTCCCTCGTCTTCTCTCCCTCCCTCTCCCCTTCCTCTCTCCCTCCCCCTCCCTCTCCCCCTCCCCTTCCTCTCTCCCTCGCCCTCCCCCTCCCCCTCCCCTTCCTCTCGCCCTCCCCTCCCTCTTCCTCTCTCCCTCCCTCATCTTCTCCCCCTCCCCTTTCTCTCTCTCCCCTCTCTCTCCTCCTTTTCGTCCCTCTCCCCTTTCCTCTTCCTCTGCCCCAGGAACTAGAGTGGGAGGGGTCAGTGAGGTCATTGCGGTCCCCGAGGCCCAGGAAACCCCAACAGTGTCCTGGGGCGCCACCCTGAGCCTTTCTTTACCCACTTGGGAGTCGACCACCTCAGGTTCCTGAGCAAAGCTGGTCAGGAACCACAAACACCTGGGGGGGTTCCGAGCCGCCCTCCCTCCGGTCCCCCCGCTGGCTGCCCTTCACCCCGGCCTGGGCCTAGTCGCCGGTCCTCCTCTCCCCCCTCCTCTGCGCGGAGGCGCTCCGTGCGCATTTCCCGGCGGCCCGGTCAGCCCGCCCAGCCCGCCCGGTGACTAATCCCGCAGGTTGGGCAACTCGCCGGCCCGGCGCCCCGGAGACCGCGGGTCCTTCCCCTCCGCACCGCCTTGAACTCCCCGGCCGGGGGCGGCCCCGCTCGCTCCCCCGGTCCCGCCGGGCTCGGCACCGGGCGCCCTCCTGCCCCTCTCCCCTGCCGAGGGCGCGGGCGCCGCGTGGCGCTCTCCCGGGAGCCCCCGCGGACTGGCCGGCGAGGCGGCGGGGCGGCTGGTCCCGCCCAAACTCGGGAGGCAGGTTGTGGGGAGACAGGCGCCCGCGAAGGCGAAGACCGAGTGACACGCTTGGCCCCGTCAGCCTTCTGAGCTCAGTGTCTGCAAATGCGGGGGCCGGTGCTTGCGGACCGTCTGCCTCTCTGCGGTGCTGAGGGTGCCCCGCGCCACCAGCCCGGGCGCGCGCGCTCTCTCTCTCTCTCTCTCTCTCTCTCTCTCTCTCTCTCTCTCTCTCTCTCTCTCTCTCCCTCCCTCCCTCTCTCTCTCTCTCTCTCTCCCTCCCTCCCTCCCCCCCCCCCCCCGCCACTGCCAACTCCCGGCCACCTCCCGTGCCTGCTGCCCCTCCTCTCGGCCACGCTTCCCCGTGTCCTCCCCGCTGCCCCCGCCCTGCGGACGGCGCCCCGGCTTTCTTTGTCCATCTGTCTGTCTCTGTCCCATCTCCCCCCCTCGCTGTTTATTTAATTGTTTTCCTCGCGCCGCGGCGGGCGCTCCGCCGTCGCAGGGCGCTCCCCGCCTGCCTGTGTAATTTAAAGCCGGAGTTAAATTATGACTTCTCCGGACCTGTTGTGGCACCTACGCCTGAGCCTAATTAAATGATCACATCCATTCTGAAGGCAGCTCTCCTCTCCCCTCCAACGTTAATTACAACATAAGAGGCTTTAATGGCCCGCCTCACCTCCAGCTCCTGGAAAGAAAGGTCAGGCGATTAATTTTCGTCATTAATCTTTTCCCAATGTGGACACTGTGCTGTCACCCGAGCCTATTAAACCCCCTTTGTCCCCCCTTCCAGCCTCCCTCGCCCCTCGCCCCCTCCTCCCTGAGTGACTGCAGAGAAGGAAAATATTTAAGAATCACTTTGTCTCGCAGCTTCCCCCCCCCCCCCACTTTTTCTGGAGACAGATCCTCCTTGGGGGTCCTGGGATGGGATGGGGGAGGGGCGCCACCAAGTTCATTTCCCTGTGGCTTCAGATGCACCTCTGAAGGCATCCAGGAGTCGGACTGAAAAGCGGGGAGGCTGGGTTTGTGAATTCCATCACTTCTGAGGGTGGGGTGGGGGGCTGCAGCCCTGTGTGGAGGGAGAGATGGATTCTGGGATCCTTCCTCCACTTGGATCCCAGAATAAAAAACTAGGAATGGTTGGCACGGGTTTTATGATCTAGTATGGACAGCTTTTCCTGGGGTGTCCTAGATTCCATCCTCACCTCCCTCACCCTGCAGCACCAGCCCCATTCAGTGGGGGATCCTCAGGATTTCTGCAGCTGAGGGCTGAGCAGTCCCCCCCCCCCCCCCACAACTGTCCTCCAGGGCTGATGGTCCTGGGCTCAGAGTGAGCAGGGCTGACAGGGAGGCTGAGGGGCACGTGGGGGCAGGGGACTGAGGAGGCCCTGGGGGTGTGCTTTCCCAGGCCCCCATTCCCAGCAGCCAGCCAAAAAGAGGGGGTGGAGGAGTGCAAATTGGCTCTCTGCAGACAGCTTTCCTTCCAATCCTGGAATTTAGTTGATTTAAAATTCTAATCCAGAAGAGAGTCAGCAGGAAGTGGAGGAGTGAGGCTTGGCCAGGAGGCACTGAGAGGCGGTAGGATCACCAAAGATGCAGGTGTAAGTGAGCCAAGGGCACCTGAGCAGCTTATAGCCTGGCCCCGTCCCAGCTCTCTGTCCCATGGGGGATAGTACCCGAGGCCAAGCAAATGGGGTGATGATCACTGACTACACTGGAGGGGCGGGTTTGCATGGAGGGTGAGGGCCCAGGCTCCTGAACTCCTGAGCCAGGTCAAGCAAGACTGCTCCCCCCTTCACGGCCAATGCCCAGAGCACACATGCCACACCTTGCCCCTTGCAGTGCTCCCTGGCACATTCACTCCACCTGGCCAAGGAGACACGCCGCATGCTCCAGGTCTAGGAGGTCGAGGGTCGTTGGGGAAGGCCGGGGACACAGACCAGGCAAGCTGGGTTAGTCACAGCCATCCCTGGGCCAGCTCCAGCCCTCCTAGAAAGATGCTAAGTAGGGAGGGGATGTCATTGAAAGCCCAGCAGACTCTCCGGCCAGGAGGAAAGGGCACAGCACTCACTGGCCCGAGCTAACGATGGGAATCCAGCCAAATGTGTGGCCGCTTTCCCGTCCTAGATGGTGACAGTGGGGAGGTGGGAAACCCAGTTTGCAAAAGGACTTGGAAGACCCCATCAGTGACCGACCAGAATTGTCTTGTGTCCAGCAGGCTGATTGTGCCCACGTCAATAGCTGTTGGGAAGAAGAAACTTCTAGGAAGCTCAGGGACCCTTGGCCAGGACCCAGGGGGCTTAGGTCCCCCTGACAGAGGCCTTCTTACCAGGGAAGAGTCCCCTCCCCCTTCCACCTCCCCTAACCTGGCTCCCACTGGCATCTGTACCTTCCTGTGGCCCAGCATCCAACCTCTCCGTCTGGAGTCAGCCTGATGCCCCCTCCCCTAACTCCACCCCAAGGACATTGGGGACATCACGTCCCAGAGCCCTGCACAGCGGATAATAATAATTAATAACCATTAGGGACAATGAGGAGAACACCAGTGCCCAGGCAGCCCAATGTGCAGCCTCGGCTTTTTTCTTTCTTCCCTTTTTTTTTCTTCTCTCTTCTACTTCAATGCAAACAATGATTTGACTTTGAAGAAAGTGACTTTTTAAAAGTGAAAGCTGGATTGAGTTCCTCCTCTGCCCCCTCCCTCCCCTCCCCGTCCCCCTTCCCTTCTGAGCTCCTCCTCTCATGTTGCCCCCCCCATTTCTCTCTCTCCCTTGTTTCTTTTTCTTTTAATACTCTGCGTTCTATCATGCAAATCCCCTTTCAAATTATGAGAGTATTAGAGCCATCAACGGTAATGTCACCGCCACAAAATGAGAGTGGGGACTTAAGCACCTAACGAACAATGAAATGTGCGAGCCCTGGGACAGGACAATTAAGAACTGGGCTTAGCCAGCCAGGGAAATTTATTGCTATCAAATCCATATTTCTATTTTCCCCCTGAACAGTAACCTATTTGAATATGATTAAAGGGTTTCATTACGGCAGAGAGAAAGGCCCGTGTCCCGCGGTTGCCGGTGAGCTCACCAGCACAGGCTGGAGCTGGGGTGCCCGGGGAGGCTATGGTGGGGGACAGTGGGGGGCAAGGTTGTGGATGACCCAGGGGTCCAGCAAGGGAACAGTAGGGGCTCGCTTCCTGTTTGGTGTGTTTGGTGGGGGTTGTAATTGGCTAGAAATGATGTCTCAGGTTCTCTGACTCTTTTAAGAAGGTGCTGGAAGGTTCCGTTAGCTAGTGGGGAGACTGAGGCATTAAGAGGTGGAGCAGGTTAGTGCAGGCCACTCCAATGAGTGGGAGTGGTGGATCCGGGACGGCTCTGAAGCCGGAGCTCGTCTCCCCCTTGCTCCTCACCCCCTTGCTCCTCACCCCCTCCCTCCCTTTTCTTCCTTTCCTTCACACTCTGTGGCCCCCACCCCAGTGCTAACTGTTGTAAAGACACCTAGAAACACGAGAAGCCACCCCGGCTGGGGAAGATTTACAGTCTGGGTGAGGCGGGGAGACTAGACGGGAGGCGAGCGCAGCTGGAGACAGTGGCCGCCGCCTGTCAGGATGAGCCAGCCGAGTCCTGAAGCGAGCAAGTCCTGGAGGGGTTCAGGATGGGTTCAGAGGGGCCCTGTGGGCTGGAGGGGCTGCAGGCTCTGCTCTAACACAAACAGATGGCAGAGCATTCCTCTCCCCTGGAAGTCTGCACATTCTCACCCTGCTCCGTGGCAGAGCCTTAATAAGATCCGGCCGGTGCCCCCTCCTGCTTCCCCGGCTGCACCGAAGGCAGTGGCTGCTGGAGAGTGACAGCATCGCAGCCACACGGTCCGGCACAGGGTGTCATCTCAGCTGCAGCGAGCTGTCACAGCCCTGTTCTCCCAAAACCCTCGAAACAACCCTTCAGCGGGGCCAGGGCCAATGTGTGAGATTCAGAGAGGGTGAATAGCTTGTCCCACGTCACACAGGAAGGCAGTGACAGCTGGAATTTGAACCCAGGTCTGCCTGGCTCTAAAATCCACACTCGCGCACCTGGGATTCTGGTCGGGGTGCTGCTGCGCACACTTTGGCCCAGCAGGCTGTCCCCCAAGCTCCAGTGAGCTACTTCCTCCTTGCTGGGAGCCCTGAAGAAAGGAATAGTGGCCGGACAGGTCAGCTGTTTGAACCCTGGCAGTGGGAGGATCACAGCTGTGTGAGAGCACCCTCACGCATGGTGTGCACCCACCCCCATGAGCACATGGAGAGTCATACGTGATGGGTTAG
This sequence comes from Antrozous pallidus, assembly GCA_027563665.1. Taxonomy (NCBI): domain Eukaryota; kingdom Metazoa; phylum Chordata; class Mammalia; order Chiroptera; family Vespertilionidae; genus Antrozous; species Antrozous pallidus. Next base: position 11,995,170 of record CM050517.1, on the reverse strand, counting down.
GGTTCCGGGCTACCTTGTGTGGTCCTGAGTGGGGAGGAGGCTGTGGTGGCCTTCACTTCGCAGGATCTGGAGGAAGAGCCCCTGCCTCCAGAAGGGCCCTGGACACAGGGAGAAGCCTGGGAAGGAGCCAGCAGGGGGTGAGGCTCTGAGAAGGCACTGGCTGAGTGGCATGCCTAGGGCAGGGGTGGGGTCTGAGCTCCTGGAAAGCGGGATAAAGTGGCACCGCTAACGCTTGGATCTACCCTGTGTCACAGGGGGCGCACTCTCGGCCAACATATGCTGGCCTGGTGCACCGGAAACTGGGGCAATCCCCAGGACAGGGAGGGGGCATGGGAAGGATTGGCTGTGGATGGGAGAAGCTCTTTTCTGGTACCAGCAGCACCCTCTGAGCTCTCCTTCCCCTCCTTCCTGTCCATCTGTCCCCTCTCCCATTACATTCCTCCGTCTGCTTCCTCTCACCCATGCTTCATCGCTCCTGCATCCATCCATCCAACAAATGCCAAGCACACACTGGGATACGGGGATGTTTTCCACGGCAGCCTTATTTCCAAGGAGCCCATCCTCTGTGAGAGACGTGGGCAAGCACACAGCAAGGAATAGTGACCAGAGGACCGAGGGACAGGTTCAACTGGGCACAGGCACCCTCTGAGGTTGGCAGGGCAGGTATTGTCCCCATTAGAGAGGTTCAGACAGCTCAACCGAATATCCCCAGCTGGTGGCCAGTGTGAAAAAACAAACCCAGGCCCACCTGATAAACTATTTGGCATTTAGTCCCTCCTGCTTCCTTCCAGCGCTTCCTTCCCCTGAGATCACCTAATCTCAGCATTCAGTCTTGGCGGTTGTTCGTCTACCCACCCAAGGGTGTTGGTTAAAATGATAAGCTGACTTACTCACCAATCAGAATGGACACTGGCCATAGTCATGGAGCAGAGGCCTGAGGCCCCCTGCTGGGCCGGGTGCTCCTGTTTAGTTGCTGAATCTTGGGGAGGTCCAGCAAATCACAGGGCAGTGGGTAGGACATTGGGGAAGATGGCACTCATCGGGCTAGAGGTAACGACTGTTTACTGACCAATACAGAAACTTTAACAACCAGCCCAGGCGCCCTGGTATATGCCACGTAACCGCCAGCATGACATCCATCCATCTGGTCATCCATCCATGAATCCATGAACCCCATCCATCCAGAAACCCATTCCTCCCAGCCCTCCCCCCCCCCCCAGCATGCTCTGAGCACTTGGGGGGTGGGGGCAGGGGGGCCGAGGGAGTGGAAGATAAGCTTTGTTTTCTTGAGGGGCTTCCCCTTGGGTTGGGGAGCCAGGATGGATTCACCCAGATGTCCAACAGCCCAAGAGGCGTCTCAGGCAGCAGATCGGGCTGCCTGATGTCTGTGCATGCCTGAAGGGCACAGAGCAGACAAAGAGCGTGTGTGTGGAGGAGGCCCAGAGGCTGCCAGAGACCACACGCCTTTGAACTGGCGTTTTGAGCAAATGAGGATAAATCTCTCCGCCTTGGCCCAGCCTTCCAGGGGCGCCACATGCTTCTTCTCCATCCCCAAGGTCCAGGTCTGAATGCTAGTTTGCAGTGGGCCTATCTACACTCGGGTTGCTTCGGAAGTGAGAGAGGAGGACCCAGAGATGCTGCGGGCTCCTGCTCCCACCCTGACCTCTCTGTCTGGCAGGCACTTGCCTCCTGCAGGGAAGGAGCCAGCCTGCGGTTGGGTTCACAATCCTCCCCCATCTCTCTTCTCTCCCCCGCCCCCTTTCCTTCCTGGGGCTGTCAGTTTAATGGACAGGTGTTTAATTCCAGCCTGTCAGGCGCCTGGAAATGCCGGCATCTCTGCACATCAGTTTGCAGAGTTTGCTCTTAGAGGAACAGTGAGAAGCTGAACTCTGCTATCTGCAGCTCGGCCCCCTCTCTCTTTGTCTCCAATCTCATCGGACAGATACAGATGTGGTGGCTCCTTTCCCACTGATGTTCTCCACCAGGTAGCTGAGCTCAGGGAGCTGGCAGCGGAGGCGGAGAGCCGTCCAAGTGCCTCCAATGGAGATCAGGTTCCCAAGTGCTAGGTGTCATCAATTATGTCCCTGGCACGCGCTGGGCCTGCTTTTTAACTATTAAAATCATGTAATAGCTAAAGCACACTGCTCCCGCAGCCCCGGGGCAGAGAGGCAGCTGTCAGATTCTCTAGCCAGCTGCAAGCTGCTTCTCTCCTCTGCACCAGCCCCGCTCACACACGAGCCTGCAACCACAGGCTCACCTCTGGCCTGGGGGACATGGACAGGCAGCCCCAAGGACCTGCTGTGGAGCCCCGGAAGCTTGGGCATGGGGTCAGAGCACGGTCTGGAGTTCACAGTGCAATTCTACCCCCACTCAGCAACTCTATCAGTCTCAGAGCTGGGAGCTGGGGACATGCCAGGGGTCTCAGACAGGAGGACCTGTCTTTGGGGGTCAGAGATGAAGCTTTAGGAATTGGGTCAGAAGTGGGGTCTCTTGGGGGGGGGGTAACAACGGTAGCCAGAGAGCAGAGCGGGACAGTCCAGCTCAGGCAGCGAGGGTACTTGAATAGCAGCTCAGAGGGCTGCCAGGCTCCCCCTGGCACACAGCTTCCCCTCTACCTCTTTCCCTGCTCACCCGTGCCCACTGCCCTCCTGCTCGCTTAGCTAGTTCTTTTTGCCTTGACATCTCCTATCTGTCTCCCCCACCCCACCTGACCTCCACCCACCCACATATCCCGACGAAGCATCACGGTTTCTAACGAAACGGAACCACTGCCAGATGAAATATATTACTATTAAATACTTAATTCTTCTAGTGAGCAGAGAGCCGGCAGTATGAATACGATTATTAAAGAAAATTACTTTGGCTGATCAGATATTTCTGCATACTAATTTCTGACCCCTCTTCCCTCACTCCCGCTTCTCGTCCCTCAGAGACCAGGACAGATAAAATTCCATCACAAATAGCTGATTATCGAGGCTTGCATTAAAAATCACATCTCACCCTGCCTTTCTCTCTCTCATGCTTCTCTATACTGATGTCCTTGCTGGAGATGGGTGTCCCTAGATGGTAGCGATGCTGGACATCTAAGGGGACCTTAATCCCTCCCTCTCCTCTCCACATTTTTTTTTTCAGTACCAGCAGATCCACTATCCCAACCAGTCCCCTAAATGGGCAGAAACCCTGCACACTCTGCTCCCAGCTCCTCACAGGTCTCCTCATAGCCTCTTGCTCCAGTGTTCTGTGCTGAAGGAAACGGTGGGGCTGCTGGCCAACCAGCATGGCTTTCTTTGCACCCAGGTGGGGGTGTAGGCTGTGCAAGAAGAACCGGAAGTATGATCAGAGGCCCCGCCCCTAGAGATAGGGACTTCCTAACTTCAGAGCTTGCAATTGGCCAAACCTTAGGCTTCTTTGGGGATACCATGAGGGAATTCATTCATTCACTCACTCAAGTCAGCAAACTTTCATGTGCGTTTAGATGTCAATGTATCTCCAGTGTCTAACTGAAAGTTGCACAAGCTTTCTATGCCTTGGTTTTCTCATATGCAAATGAGGATATTAGCAGCACACATTCATATTCATACTAGGGGCCCGGTGCATGAAATTCGTGCACTGGGGGTGGGTGGTCCCTCAAGCCAACCTGCCCCCTCTCACATACTGGAAGCCCTCAGGGGATGTCCAACTGATGGCTCACCCTCAGCCTGCCCAAGGCCGAGGCTTTAGGCCTTGGGCACCCAGCCATCACATTGCTCAGCTCAGCCTCAGCTGCCTGCGACCACCTGGCCTCAGGGGCTGGGTGCTTGCCACCACTGCTGTTTCATCTCCACTCCCGGGCCTGGCACTTGTGCCACTTGGCCCCGCCCCTGCTCCTGATTGGCTGGTAGCATAGCCAATCAGGAGCAAAGGTATGGTCACATTTGCATGTTTCTCTTTTATTATATAGGATGGTTGTTGTAAAAAGCACTTAGAACACTATCTGGCACTTAGGAAGTACCATATAAGGGCTAGCTGTCATTACTGTTTTTGTTTCTATTGTTAGTATTGGTATATATAACTTTAAAAACGTGCTCCCACCTTCTAACGAATGACTCCTCCCATAATCCCCTCATGAGAGGGAGTTTGTCCAGGCTTCTTTCCTAAACTCTAACCTGGCTTAACTAGGTTCCCAGTGCCTCTGCACAATGACCCTTCAAACTCACTCTGAGTCCCCAGCCTCAGTTCAGACCTCTGGTGCCAGAGTAACTAGCAGGGTTCTGGCACTCAGGAGTGGTGAGGGGAATGTGCTAAAAATACACTCATTCCCCTCAATCCCATAAGCCTCCAATTTACCTGCTTTTATAAAAATATGCTTCCTTAGTGTCAGGGGCGGAAGGTATAATTGCAGCCTGGGAATGTTAATTCCCTTGGCCCCGATATGTGGATCACTGCTCTGCGGGGCTCCTGTCCTCCTCAGACCCCTGGGAGGAGGTGGGCAGGCAGCCCGAAGGAGGCAGGGTGGGAGCAGTGCCAGGCTGGAGGTCTGCAGGGATGCGCCCTGAACCAGAACACACTGCAGGAGGTGGCACTGGCTGAGGCCTGGAGGGTGTGTCCTCTCTTACCTGGCTCTCCTCAGGAAGCCCCCGAGGGTCTGGAGCTTGAGCAGGGAGACACCCGGAAGCAGGCCCTGACAGCCTTGGCGGGAGTGGGAACCTTGAGCTCCTGGGGTCTGTCTGTCTCCCTGCTCCTACCATGCTACCTTCATTCTATTCTCAACACGACAGCCAGAAAACCTGAGAGAGAGAGTTCCCCATCTTACTCAGAATCATCACCGTCGCCTCAGGCCCCACCCATCCCCTCCCCGGCTGCATGTTCCTCCACAGCACTCAACAGCACCCACTGGCGTGTACATTTTACATATGAGCTTCTATCCCTCACCGGGGCATACTTCCACGAGGACAAGGACCTTCATCTGTTTTGTTGCCACGGCTCAGGACAATGATAGATGCCTAGTCGGTGCCCATTAAGAGTGTGAATGAGCCCGGATGGCACAGTTCAGTTGTTGAGCATCGACCTATGAATGGGGCTGGGGGAGGGGTGTGTGTGTCATGGTTCAATTCCTGGTCAGGGCATATGCCTAGGTTGTGGGTTCGATCCTCAGTGGGGGGGGGGTGCAGGAGGCAGCCAGTCAATGATTTTCTCACATCATTGATGTTTCTATCTCTCTCTCCCTCTCCCTTCCTCTCTGAAATACATACATACATATATATAGATACACACACACACACACATATACACTGAGTAGCCAGATTATTATGATCTCTGAACACATAATAATCTGGCCTCTCTCTATATCTATATCTATATCTATATCTATATCTATATCTATATCTATATCTATATCTATATCTATATCTATACATATATATATATATATTCTATCTAATAAAAGAGTAATATGCAAATTTGACTGTACCTTTCCTATACCCACAAGCCACACCCATTGCCATGCCCACCAGCCAATCAGGAGCAGATTATGCAAATAAACCCAACCAAGATGGCTGCCGCCACTGAGAGCAGGAGGAAGGCTTGGGTTTCCCCAGCAACAGAGGAAGCCAAGCTTTCCACCTGCTGTTGCCCACCTAGGCCTCCACCCTAGGCTACAAAGTTTCAAACAGGCCTCTACTCTAGGCTACAAAGTTTCAAACAGAAATGGCTGCTGCCCTGTAGCGAGCAGGAGACTTGGCTCCACTCCAGGATACAAAGTTTCAATTGTAGACATAAATTAATCCCAGATCCCAGGGCTTCCACTTGGGTCATTGGGGGGCATGACCAGCCTGCAAGCCTTTATAGGCCCCTCACCCAGGCCACCCCCACACTCCAAGGGAACCCCCACCCTGATCCGGGACACTCTTCAGGGCAAACCAGCTGGCCCCCTCCCATGCACCAGTATCCTATCTAATAAAAGAGTAATTTGCAGATTGACCATCACTCCAACACACAAAAATCCTGCCCCCATGTGGACACAAGATGGCCACTACAAGATGGCCAGCAGGGGAGGGCAGTTGGGAGGTTCCAGGCCCTGCAAGGGATGGCAGTTGTGGGCAATCAGGCCAGCAGGGGAGGGCAGTTAGGATGGACCAGGCCTGCAAGGGAGGGCAATTGGCAGCAATCAAGCCTGCAGGGGAGGAGTTAGGGGTGGCCAGGCTGGCAGAGGAGGGAAGTTGGGGGCAAACAGGCTGGCAGGGGAGCAGTTAGACATCAATTAGGCTGGCAAGGTAGTGGTTAGCAGGTGATCAGGCTGGCAGGCAGAAGCAGTTAGGGGTAATCAGGGAGACAGGCAGGTGAGCAGTTTGGAGCCAGCAGTCCTGGATTGTGAGAAGGATGTCCGACTGCCCATTTAGGCCTGATCCTCCTGGCCTAAATGGGCAGTTGGACATCCCTCGAGGGGTCCCAGATTGGAGAGGGTGCAGGCTGACCTAAGGGACATCCCCCTCCCCTCCCCCCATGCATGAATTTTGTGCACCGGGCCTCTAGTCCTATCTAATAAAAGAGTAATATGCAAATTTGACTGCACCTTTACTATGCAACAAGCCACGCCCACCAGTCACACCCACCAGCCAATCAGGAGTGGGGGGGCAGGGCCAGCAAGCGCAGAGGGGGGTTACCCCATGGGGCTGACTGTTCACAGGTGGCCAGGGCAAAGGCAGCTGTGCACGACGTAGGGGGCAGAGCTGCCGAGGCACGGGGGGCAGGGTCAAGGCATGGGGGGTGAGCTGGACAAGGTGCCCCCGGGGATGGGTGGTCACTGCCGGGGCTAAGGCTTGAGCTGGGGGAATGGGGCCACTGAGGTGCACACGAGGCAAAGAGCGGGACTGCAGAGGTGCGGGGGGGCTTGGCCAAGGTGTGAGGGGCGGGCCTGAGTGGCAGCCAAGCGGCTAGTGCGAGGCCGCTGTGAGAATGGGATGCCCCTGGGGCTGGGCCGTCACCACTGGGGCTAAGGCCTGAGCTGGGGGAGCAGGGCCAAGGCATCCGGCAAGCATGGGGCCCTGGGGGCTAGGTGGTCGCCAGTGACCGGGGCTAAGGCCATGGCGGGGGGGCGGGACTGAGGCGGCCAGGGCAGAGCCAGCGATTGGCCCCATTGAGGGGGCAGGTTGGGTTGAGGGATCACCCACCCCCAGTGCATGAATTTCGTGCACTGGGTCCCTAGTGTATGTGTGTGTGTATGTGTGTGTGTGTGTGTGTGTGTGTGTGTGTGTATATATATACATACATATATATATGTATATATATATACACATATATATGTGTGTGTATATATATATATATATATATATATATATATAATTAGAGGCCTGGTGCATGAATTTGTGCATGGATGCAGTCTGCCCAGCCTGGCCAGGGGGAGGGGACATGGCGGTTGGCCTGCCTGCCTGCTGGTCAAACTCCTGGTTGAGGGGGTAATTTGCATATTAGCTTTTTATTATATAGGATATACACTGAGTGGTCAGATTATTATGCATTCAGAGATCATAATAATCTGGCCACTCAGTGTTTAAAGAGTTTGTGAATGGATGTGATCCTTCGGGAAGGATTCCCACGCAGTTGGAAGAGTACGTGCAAAGAGCAGAGGCACAAGAGGGCCCCGTGCATGTGGGAAACTTGAGTGGTTCTATATGTGTGGTGCACAGGATGTCATGGATGAGGGAGAAATGAGAGCAAGGCCACATGGCATCTTTCTAGGGAGAGGACAGAGGAGGCAGTGACATGATTCGATTTGTGTTTTTGGAAGATCCTGGGAGCTGGTGGGGAGTGGATTGGAGCTGAATAAGACTAGAGGCAGGGAGTCAGGAAGGAGGCTGCATACACACGCAGGAGAGCAAGGATGAGCTCCTGGCCCAAAGCAGGGGTGGTGGGGATGGAGGTGAGTTTCTAAGGGAGGCATGGGGGTCAGGACTGAGAAGTGAGGTGGCAGCCTACCTCCCCTTCTCCAAAACAGTTCTTCTTGCTCCCCAACCCCAATCAGGCTATACCCAGCTCTGCCCCTGGGATTCCTTTCCTTGCCTCTGGCCCTGTCTAAATTCTACCCTTTCTTCAAAGCTCAGCCCAGCTCCTGCCCCTGGCTCTGAGTCCTCTGTATCATGCTGATGTCCTTTGAATGACTGGCATTCCTCATCAGCCACTCTTGCCATTGCCTGTCTCCACTTGTCATGTGAACGTTTCAGGAGCGCTTTTCTCAGGAGCTTTCGGGGGACTGTGGCGGTCCGACTTCAAGCCCCACAGAGCTACAGTGGTTCAGAGCCCCCAGCAGCCTCGCGTTTAAATCCCGAGATTCCCACTTGGTGGCTCGGTGACATTAGGTAAGTTACTATGAAAATAAAAATATTACCGCCTCCCAGGGTTGCTCTGAGGATTCACTGAGCCTATGCATGCGATGGAGATTAGCAAGATGCAACGTGCATCTGGACACCCACCTTCACCCTTGCTTCTCCCGCATGGCACGTCACACACCCGGGCGTAGCTACCCCACTGCGCCGTGGTGGCTGACTCTGTCTTCCCCACTAGACCGTGAGCACCATGAGGACAGGAGCCAGCTTGGCCAGCACAGCCCCGTGACATAGTCATAGCTGTTAAATAAATATGTGCAGGATGAATGCAGTGGTGGGTTATTAAGCACTTAACATGCTGGATTCAATGGAAACTACGATTTCACAGAGAATCCTGGCCACGCTGACCATGCTTCCTCCCAGGAGCCCCAGGGTGCCGCAGGAGCACAGGCAGAGCGCACTTCCCTGGAAGCCAGCAGGCAGCAGCCTGGGCGAGGCAGGCGGGTGGGTCTGCCTCATCACACCCTTTCCTGGAAGGGGAGATGGAGATCCGAGGAGCTGGGGCCCAGCCGAGGCAGGGAGGCTGTAGCCTACAGAGTGGCCTGACTACGTGCAGAGGAAGGCAGCTGCCTGGCCCTTCTTAGGCCCAGAGGCAGGAGCGGCTAGGCTTGCCAGACCCTCTGGGGAGCTGGAGGCCTGAGCCTCCGCGGAGCACCAGTCCCAAGGCTGTATATACACAGGGCTGGGAATGTTTATTTTTCCTTATTGACTTTCTCCAAATAAACCCCTGGCCAGCAGAAAGGGGCTCCCAGCAGCAGCTGTTTACTCAGTGTTTGTGATAAAGAGGCTTCTCCATAGCAACAGGTGGCGACGTGCAACTCTCCAAAAACATGTAGGGCCTTGCAACAGGGCTGTGGAGCTCAAAGGGGAAGAGAAAGGGACAGAGGGCGGCAGGAAGGGAGGAGGAGAGGGAAGGAGGGAGGGAGGAAGTCAGAGCGGGAGACTGGGGGCTGGGAAGAGAGGAGAAGGGGAAGCAGGGAAGGAAGCCCTGAAAAGAGTTTGGAGGGTTCTGTCCCCAGGGAGGCCCCTGCTGACGTGGCTGACCCGATGCGGGTGGGAAAGGCCGCCAGTGATGTGCAGGGAAGCGTGCACTCCGCTGGGTGCGGCTGGCTGTGAGCAGCAGCACCTTGCACAGGAGCACTCAGCGTGGGCTGGTGTGGCCTAGCGGAGCGAGTCTACATGGTTGTGCATTTAGGTTACTGCGTGCGCGCGCTCTCGCGTGTGTGTGTGTGTGTCCAGCACTGGGCAGGGAGGGTGTGTCCTCACTTCCTGGGGCTGCAGCATTGGCACAGACTGGTGGCTCAGAACAACAGGAATGTGTTCTCTTATAGCTCTGGAGAGCAGCGTCTGAGGTCAAGGTTGGGGTGTACTTGGTTCCCTCTGGAGTGCTCAGAGGGAGAGTCTGTTCACCCCTCTCTCCCAGTCCCCGGTAGCTGCCAGCAGTCCTTGGCTTGAAGGCAGATCACTCCCATCTTGGTTCCTATCATAGCACGGAGTTCTTCCCTGTGTGTCTGTATCCAAATTGTCCTCTTCCTATAAGGTCATTGGATTTAGGGCCCATCCTAACCCAGTATGACCTCATCTTGACTACGTGTGCAAAGACCTTATTTCCAAATAAATCATTTTCACAGGTACCAGTGGTTAGGACTTAGCATATCATTTTAAGGAACATGTGGCCACTACAGGGGGCATCTGGTGAGGGCAAGGGTGGCTGTCAGTAAGCTCGGGGACGAGCCACACGCAGGGCCCTTGGAAAACAGTCAGCTCCTTCATGCCCTTGTCGTTCCTTTGTCTGCAAAGGGATGAGGTAGTGGTGTGGGTAAGGGAGGGCCCCACTGCCCCATTTGGGTGACGTCTTCAGCCGTGGGACAGGAGGCCTCGAGGCCCCAGGCGTGGTGCCTGTGCCGTGTCCCACATCCTAGTTGTGTGGCCCTGGCCACATCACTTCTTCCCCCAGGGCCTCCGTTTCCCCACCTGTGCTGCTCACGCCCACCTCACACGTGCCCTTCTGGTATCGTGTGCTGTGAGGATCATGAGGCTCTTGCCCCATGCCGGGCACATAGCAGGCAACACAAGCATGGCGTTTTTCACTTTCCACCAGGAGGGCATGGACCCACACGTGGACTGCCACACGGGGGGGGGGTGTTCAGGGGGTGCAGGGGGCGCCACTCCTGAAGAGAGCAGCTCTGTTCCAAAAGTTGGTGCAGGGACCTGGCCCAAGGTCGCATGAAGCCACGTGGGCACAGCCCTGGTGTGGATGCCAGAGGCCCGGCGTGGGCGACAGTCAGCAAGGATGCTCTGCAGGCCCCGCCTACACGGCAGAGGCACGCCTGCCCCAGCCCCCGAGTGGGTTCACCCAGGAGATGTGGCCATTCCCAGAGTCGGTGCATCATTCAGCAGCTGAAGTGTGCGGAGGGAGATGGTGACACACACACACACACACACACACACACACACACACCACAGAGACATATACACACCTCACACCCCTCACACACATACACCTCACAGAGACATACACACACCTCACACACCCCTCACACACACACACCTCACACACACACACCTCTCAGAGACATATACACACCTCACACACCCCTCACACACATACACCTCTCAGAGACATATACACACCTCACACACACCTCACACACACACACACACCTCACAGAGACATATACACACCTCACACCCCTCACGCGGAGGGAGATGGTGACACACACACACACACACACACACACACACACACACCACAGAGACATATACACACCTCACACCCCTCACACACATACACCTCACAGAGACATATACACACCTCACACACCCCTCACACACACACACCTCACACACGCACACCTCTCAGAGACATATACACACCTCACACACCCCTCACACACATACACCTCTCAGAGACATATACACACCTCACACACACCTCACACACACACACCTCTCAGAGACATATACACACCTCACACACCCCTCTCACACACACACCTCTCAGAGACATATACACACCTCACACACCCCTCACACACACACACCTCACACACGCACACCTCTCAGAGACATATACACACCTCACACACCCCTCACACACATACACCTCTCAGAGACATATACACACCTCACACACCCCTCACACACATACACCTCTCAGAGACATATACACACCTCACACACCCCTCACACACATACACCTCTCAGAGACATATACACACCTCACACACCCCTCACACACACACACCTCACACACACACACCTCTCAGAGACATATACACACCTCACTCACCCCTCACACACATACACCTCTCAGAGACATATACACACCTCACACATACCTCACACACACACACACACCTCACAGAGAGATATACACACCTCACACCCCTCACACACATACACCTCACAGAGACATATACACACCTCACACACCCCTCACACACACACACCTCACACACACACACCTCTCAGAGACATATACACACCTCACACACCCCTCACACACATACACCTCTCAGAGACATATACACACCTCACACACCCCTCACACACACACACCTCTCAGAGACATATACACACCTCACACACACCTCACACACACACACCTCTCAGAGACATATACATACCTCACACACCCCTCACACACATACTCCTCATAGAGACATATACACACCTCACACACCCCTCACACACACACCTCACAGAGACATATACACACCTCACACACCCCTCACACACACACACCTCACAGAGACATATACACACCTCACACACCCCTCTCACACACACACACCCCACAGAGACATATACACACCTCACACACCCCTCACACACACACACCTCACAGAGACATATACACACCTCACACACCCCTCTCACACACACACACCCCACAGAGACATATACACACCTCACACACCTCACACACACACACACCTCTCAGAGACATATACACACCTCACAAACCCCTCACACACACACACCTCTCAGAGACATATACACACCTCACACACACCTCACACACACACACACCTCACAGAGACATATACATACCTCACACACCCCTCACACACATACTCCTCATAGAGACATATACACACCTCACACACCCCTCACACACATACACCTCTCAGAGACATATACACACCTCACCCACACACACATACACACACCTCTCAGAGACATATACACACCTCACACACACACACATACACACACCTCACAGAGACATATACACACCTCATACACACCTCACACACACACACCTCTCAGAGACATATACACACCTCACACACCCCTCACACACACACACACACCTCACAGAGACATATACACACCTCACACACCCCTCACACACACACACCTCACAGAGACATATACACACCTCACACACCCCTCACACACACACACACACCCCACAGAGACATATACATACCTCACACACCCCTCACACACATACACCTCTCAGAGACATATACACACCTCACACACACCTCACACACACACACCTCACAGAGACATATACATACCTCACACACCCCTCACACACATACTCCTCATAGAGACATATACACACCTCACACACCCCTCACACACATACACCTCACAGAGACATATACACACCTCACACACCCCTCACACACACACACCTCTCAGAGACATATACACACCTCACACACCCCTCACACACACACACCTCTCAGAGACATATACACACCTCACCCACACACACATACACACACCTCTCAGAGACATATACACACCTCACACACCCCTCACACACACACACACCTCACAGAGACATATACACACCTCACACACCCCTCACACACACACACCTCACAGAGACATATACACACCTCACACACCCCTCACACACACACACCTCACAGAGACATATACACACCTCACACACCCCTCACACACACACACACACCCCACAGAGACATATACACACCTCACACACCCCTCACACACACACACCTCTCAGAGACATATACACACCTCACACACCCCTCACACACACACACCTCACAGAGACATATACATACTCACACACCCCTCACACACATACTCCTCATAGAGACATATACACACCTCACACACCCCTCACACACATACACCTCACAGAGACATATACACACCTCACACACACACACCTCTCACACACACACAAACCTGTCACATACACCCCTCATACACACCTTTCACATCCACACACACCTCACACACACCTCTCATACACACACCTCACAGAGACATATACACACCTCACACACCCCTCACACACATACACCTCATACACACACACCTCACACACTGCACACACCCCTCACACACACCTCACACACACACACACCCCTCACACACAACCCCTCACACACACACACCTCACACACACCTCACACACACACACCTCATACACACACACCTCACACACCCCTCACACACCCCTCACACACACCTCACACACGCACCCCTCACACACACATTCCTCACACACACCTCACACACACACACACCTCACGCACTGCACACACCCCTCACACACAACCCCTCACACACACACACCTCACACACACCTCACACACACACACATCTCACACACACACACCCCCCTCACACACAACCCCTCACACACACACACCTCACACACACCTCACACACACACACCTCATACACACACACCTCACACACCCCTCACACACCCCTCACACACACCTCACACACGCACCCCTCACACACACATTCCTCACACACACCTCACACACACACACACCTCATGCACTGCACACACCCCTCACACACCCCTCACACACACACACCCCTCACACACACACACCTCATACACACACCTCACACACCCCTCACACACCCCTTATACACCCCTCACACACACACCTCATACACACACCTCACACACCCCTCACACACCCCTCACACACACACCTCATACACACACCTCATATACACACCTCACACACCCCTCACATACCCCTCACACACCCCTCACATACACACCTCATACACACACCTCATACACACACCTCACATACCCCTCACACACACACCTCATACACACACTTCATACACACACCTCACACACCCCTCACATATCCCTCACACACCCCTCACATACACACCTCATACACACACCTCATACACACACCTCACACACCCCTCACACACACACCTCATACACACACCTCATACACACAACTCACACACCCCTCACATACCCCTCACACACCCCTCACATACACACCTCATACACACACCTCATACACACACCTCACACACCCCTCACACACACACCTCATACACACACCTCATACACACACCTCACACACCCCTCACATACCCCTCACACACCCCTCACATACACACACCCCTCACACACACACCTCATACACACACCTCACACATTGCACACACCCCTCACACACCCCTCACACACACACACCCCTCACACACACACACCTCATACACACACCTCACACATCCCTCACACACCCCTCACACACACACCCCCCTCACACACACCCCTCACATACACCCCTCACACACACACATCACACACTGCACACACACATCCCTCACACACACACCTCACATACTGCACACACACACACACCCCTCACACACACACCTCACACATTGCACACACACCTGTCACATACACCCCTCATACACATTCTTCACACACACACACCTCACACACTGCACACACACACACACACACACACACCCCTCACACACACCTCATACACTGCACACACACCTGTCACATACACCCCTCATACACACTCTTCATACACCCCTCACATACACCTCACACACACACACCCCTCACACACACACCTCTCATACACACATCTCACACACTGCACACACACTCCCCCTCACACACACACATCCTTCACACACACCTTACACCCCCCCCCGACACTCCCCTCACAGATTGGCACAAAGACTTCAGCCATATGGGGCATCTCCAGTCCCGCCATGTGGTTCCAAGGGTCCACACCCAAATGTATTAGTTCATGCATCTTCTTTCATGAGCACCTACTATGCTCTTGGCACTATTCTAGTCACTGCAGAAACAGCAGGGACAAAGCATGGTGATGACACTGTAGTCAGGGAGACAGGAAGGAAAATGAGCACGGATGAGAAAGAATTGGGAACTACAGAGACAGGAGAGAGAGGGCCGCGTGGAGGCTGCAATCTCAGTGAGTCCTCTCCTCCTTCCTACACCGCTTCCCTTTGCCCCAGGGCCAGGCTGTGAGCCAGGGCCCTGAGCACCCGCTCCTGCTGCTCTCCCAGGAGCCGTAGGGGCGTGGGCTGGGGACAGCGGCTGGCCAGCGGCCGACGTTGGCCCAGCGGCTCCTGGCCTGGCTAATGGGGTGCGGCTCTGTGGCACCCCGCAGCTGGCATCCCTGTGGCGGGTGGGCCGGCGCTCTCCGCTCCCCGGAGATTTGCTGCTCCAACTCCAGCGTGTCATCCTCCTCGTTACTATTCTAATCCTCATTACAGGGAAATGTCCTCGCCCTCAAACACAACACCACGCAGCGCTGTTACACAGCCCTGTGGGGAGACAGGGCATTTTTCTGAGCTGCTGGAGAGAGCAGTCAGAGCAGGGCGGGGGAGGTGGGGGAGTTGAAGCCTCTGGAGTTTCTTGCGAGGGGGGTGCAGCCCCTTCCGGATGGCAGCTTTTTCTCTCCTCTGTCCTCCAGCTCCTATTATTATCCTTACCACGGAAGACGCAACTCACTGTTTACTCAAGGCCTGCACCTGCCACCTGCTCATTCACGAGCCTTCAGAGCCAGCCCTGCCCTCCAGCTCATTCTCTGCAGCAGTGCTGGGCGCACAGTAGGTGCCCCATAAATGCCATGTGAAAGGGGGAGGGAAAATGGGGAGGGATAGGAACACAGATGAATTCAGAACTGGATGGGGGAGAAGCACGCCCTATTGCCCTGGGCCTCAGAGTGGGCAGCAGGACACAGGAAGGGTGGGGACCGGAGCTCCCCGTTTGGCCCCAAAACCAGGGTCCTTTGGAGTCATGGTCCTTGGGTTTCCACCATCACAGTACTCCCTTTGTGCCAAACACAATCCCTTCCTCCAAGGGTTCCCATTTACAAGGCAGACAATGGCTCCGCTGGGTGAGGCTCAGCGGTTGAACTTCACCCCAGGAACCAAGAGGTCACTGGTTCGATTCCGAATCCCGGTCAGGGCATACGCCTGGGACGTGGGCTTGATCCCCAGGATGGTTGTACGGGAGGCAGCAGATCAATGATTCTTTCTCATCTTTTATGTTTCTATCTCTCTTCCTTCCTTTCTGAAATCAATAGAAAGTATATATTGTAGCCCTAACCTGTTTGGCTCAGTGGATAGAGGGTCAGCCTGTGGATTCAAGGATCCCAGGTTCCATTCTGAGCAAGGGCATGTACCTTGGTTGCAGGCACATCCTCAGTAGAGGGTGTGCAGGAGTCAGCTGACCGATGTTAGTCTCTCATCAGTGTTTCTAACATTCTATCCTTCTCTCTTCCTCTCTGTAAAAAATCAATAAAATATATTTGAAATATGTATATTAAAGGCACGTGTGCTTCCCTGGAAAGGTGATGTCTTAGGTGACCCTGAGTGTGGTGCTGAAGGACCTTCTGCAATTCGTGAACTTCTCTGAGCCTCCCTGTCCTGGCCTGTAAAATGGGGCTAATTCTCACACCTGCCTCCGGGTCGTGAGAGGGTTAAGTGAGTGACTCTTTATGAAGCTCCATGCACGCCTGGCAAACAGGGGCTCAGCAAGCGGCAGATTGTGTTGGTGTGTCAATCAGCCAGCTTCCTCCAACAGGACGGACGCATCACTGGGCTGCGGCAGGAGGAGCGTTTTGAGCATCTGATCATGTTCCCCGGGGCTGGCCAGCCATGGTGGTGCTGATGGGCCTGGGATGTGAGAGGGGACCCGGGATTTAGAACTCAGGTGGTGGGGAGGTCTGGGCCCCTGGGAACGGGCACAGCCAAGACAAGGAACAGGGCCAGCATTAGGGACCTGAGTTGAGGGAGGGGGGGGGGTAGAGGAAGAAGCAGGAAGATGAAGAATGGAGAACTAGCAGGTTTACTTCCAGCCCTGAGCGATGAGCACAGGGGAGACAGAGGGAGAACAGAGCCCTCAGAAAGTTTCCAGCACATTCCTGCTAAAATTAGCCCCGTCTTGCGTATGCAACTCTATATTTAACCCAGCGGCCTGTCAGAGTCGCTGTGCTGAGCTGCCGGCACACGCCAGTGGGTTTGGGGCCCAGTGCCCAGGCAGGGGTGCAGCGGCAGCCCGGGGCACGGGCAAAGTGCCACTGAGGCCATTGCGCAGAGTCGAATGGGGGTGCATGAGTGTTACTCCCAGGCAGCATGAGAGGTCTTCTGCCTCCGGTGCTGGCCTCAAGGGACAGAACCCTAGCAGGACAGACAGACACAAACAGCATCATAGATGCAGGCACATGCAGAAGGGATGGGAGCAGACAGGTGGAAAGAACAGTCTGAGAGAAAGGAGGAGGGAGAAAGAGGCCAGTGGGTGAGGGACCGGGATGGTGGCAGAATGAATGAGCATCTGTGGAGGGCAGGGAGGGCGGCAGACGGAGACCTAGACAGCCTGACATGGGGCATGCCCTGCACCCTGCACCCCCCCGACCTCCTGGTCCCAGGGCCTGTGGGAGATCACATTGGGCTCAGCCTCCTTTGACCACCAAGCCCCCCTTCTCTGCTGGGAGCGGTGGGGGAGCCCTAGCTGCTCCCTCCTTCCCCACCCGCCACCCAGCCTCCTCCAGGGAGAGCGCTGGCTGATAAGAAGCCGGTTTTACCTGAGGCCTGGAACATTAACTTTGACACTGAAAAGGGGATATTTTATTACCCAGGAATATTTCTGCATCTCTTCAGAGATCTTCTCGCTCAACCCCCATCCCCAGCAGCAAGCCTCTTTAGACAATTAAAACTGACTCTCCAGTTAACCCTACTGGTCCTGCCCTGCTACAGGCCTCAAAGAGGGGCTTCTATGTGGGCAAGTGTCTCCTTTACCTCCCCTTTGCCCCAGCATTGTGTGTGTATGGGGGGGGGGGGGGAGAAGTGGGGGCTTGTGAGGTTCTCACCAGCTCCTTCTTTCCTGCAGCCTCGGTCTCCTCTCACTGCAGACCTGCCGGGGGCCCCAAAGAGCAGTTGGTCCCCTGTTAGCCTACAGATGAGACAACTGAGTCTCCAGGAAGGGGTCACACAGGCGCTCAGGACTATCTGGGCCTGAATCCCTGGTTCCATACTTTTTCATGTATTCTCTGCCTTCTGCTGAACAAAGTCCCCAACATCCTTAGCATGTACCTGGCTCAAATGTCACCTTCTCCCTGAGACCCAGCTCTGGCTTCCCAGGTAGGATGGCCAAGGGTCCAGATTTCCTGTAACCATCCTGGTTTGGGCATTGAATGTTCCACATCTATAGGGTGGTGGTCATTAAATCTTAAAAAAAAAAAAAATACCCAACAATACAGTTAACATTTACCCTCTCTACTGTTGTCCTAAGCAGCTGACAGTGATTCCTTCATTTAATCCTCATTAATCCTCTGATGTAGATCTGCTGTTCCCGTTTTACAGGTGGAAAAGTGAAGCCCAGCTGAGAGGGGCAGAGCCAGGATTTGAACTTGCATACTCTGGCCTCAAAGCAGGGCTCTTAGCTCATAGACTATGCAATCCCCCCTGGGTGGGCTCCTCTTGTGATTGGTGTATAAGGCTGTTCTCTTGCTCAACCAAATCCTCAGCAGAGCAGAGCCCAGGTTTCCTTTACCCCAGTGTCCGGCACAGTGCCAGGCACATGATCAACACGAAGCAAAGTTTTGCTGACCAAATCCATGCCCGGCTGTCCCCCCTTAGCTGGCTCTGATCCCTCCCCTTTGTCCCACACGCTGGGCCTTTGGCTTCCGAGCCACCTCTCTTGCTCCTGGGGGGTGTCTGTCAGCTCCCAGCTCTCTATTCCAGTCTTGAAAGAAGCAACTTTCCCTTGAGCCAGCCAAGGTCAGAGGAGGCATGCACATGCTCTGGGAAGCTCCAGACTCAGTCTTTGGCCTGAGGCCACCGCAGACCCACCCTCCATGGGCTCCAGGATGGGAGCACCCTGACTCCGGAAGCGTGCTGGTGGCCTCTGGCTTCTGGGCCCTCTGCTGCAGCCACCCCGCTCCCGTCCCGATGTAATCCCCACAGAGAGGTCCTGGTGGTACAACTCTTGCGGTTTACTCTGTTTCCAGAAACCCTTAGTGAAATTACAGCTTTAATTAAATACAGCTGGCTGTACGTTATACTCCATATAATTATCGTGTTATTATTATTATCACTTAGACAAAAGTTCAAACAAAGTTTATTGTAAATACTCTTTGACAGAAACAACTGGAGGAGCTGAGGGCTATTGGCCCGGCTGAGTGACGGACAGGAGTGGCCGCCGCTGGCTGCTCTGTAGGCGAAGGGAAGAAGGGGCTTTGCGGGGGGAATATGGGTGTGCAGGGGACACCTGGGAACAGAGAACCCGGGGACAAGGTCAGTCTAACTAGCCATGTGACCTTGGGCAAGTCACTGTCCCACTCTAAGGGCTCAGTTCCCTTCCCTGGGATATAGAAGTTTCATTCTTCTGCAAGTGTTGATTGAGACCTACTATGTGTCAGGCCCCGTTCCAGGCTTTGAACCTCTGTGGTCAACCAAGCAAAGTTCCTACCCTCGTGGAGCTCCCATTCTAGTGGGATGGAGAGAGACAGTAAGTGAACGCAGAAATAAATGCACAGTATAATGTCAGGTAGCACCTGAGGGAAAATAAAGCAGGGACGGAGAGAGAGAGGGATAGTAGAAGATCTGGAGTGGGGGTACTATTTTAAGAAAGCCCCCCTCCCCCCAAAGGCGGGACATGTGACCAGGGACTGAATGAAGTGAAGGAGTGAGCTGTGAGAAAGTAAGGGGGCAGCACAGGCAAAGGCCCTGAGGCGGGGGCCTCTTCGGCAGGCTCAAGGAATGACCAGGAGGCCAGAGTGCTGGGACCAGGGCAAGGGAGGAACAATGTGGTCAGAGGGACAGTGAGCACAGTGCGTGTAAGGCCTGGTTGGCCTTGGAGGGGACTTTGGATTTTATTCAAAATGTGAGAAGAAGCCATCGTGGAATTAAGGGAAGGCAGGTGACATCATGATCTGATTAGGATTCAATTCAAATTAGGACCACCATGTTTCCTTCCAACTCTGACCCACTCTGACTCTAAGGTCCAGTCCTTGAAACAAACCATCCTAAAGCTTAGTTGCTTAACATGAAAATGTATTATCTGTCATTGTTCTGTGGGCTGACGGGTTCAGTTAGGCATTCTTGCTTGGGGTCTTTCCCCACGTGGGGTTCAATCAAGTGGCAGTTGAGACCGGGTCAATGAAGGCTGGAGAGGGTGGGATGTCCACTGAATGCTGGATAGGGTGGGATGTCCACTGAAGGCTGGAGAGGGTGGGATGTCCACTGAAGGCTGGATAGGGTGGGATGTCCAGTGAAGGCTGGATAGGGTGGGATGTCCACTGAATGCTGGATAGGGTGGGATGTCCACTGAATGTTGGATAGGGTGGGATGTCCACTGAAGGCTGGATAGGGTGGGATGTCCACTGAATGCCGGATAGGGTGGGATGTCAACTGAATGCTGGATATGGTGGGATGTCCACTGAATGCTGGATAGAGTGGGATGTCCACTGAAGGCTGGATAGGGTGGGATGTCCAGTGAAGGCTGGATAGGGTGGGATGTCCACTGAAGGCTGGATAGGGTGGGATGTCCACTGAAGGCTGGATAGGGTGGGATGTCCACTGAATGCTGGATAGGGTGGGATGTCCACTGAAGGCTGGATAGGGTGGGATGTCCACTGAATGCTGGATAGGGTGGGATGTCCACTGAAGGCTGGATAGGGTGGGATGTCCACTGAATGCTGGATATGGTGGGATGTCCACTGAAGGCTGGATAGGGTGGGATGTCCACTGAAGGCTGGATAGGTTGGGATGTCCACTGAATGCTGGATAGGGTGGGATGTCCACTGAAGGCTGGATAGGGTGGGATGTCCACTGAATGCTGGATATGGTGGGATGTCCACTGAATGCTGGATAGGGTGGGATGTCCACTGAATGCTGGATAGGGTGGGATGTCAACTGAAGGCTGGATATGGTGGGATGTCCACTGAAGGCTGGATAGGGTGGGATGTCCACTGAATGCTGGATATGGTGGGATGTCCACTGAATGCTGGATAGGGTGGGATGTCAACTGAAGGCTGGATAGGGTGGGATGTCCACTGAAGGCTGGATAGGGTGGGATGTCCACTGAATGCTGGATAGGGTGGGATGTCCACTGAATGCTGGATAGGGTGGGATGTCAACTAAAGGCTGGATAGGGTGTGATGTCCACTGAATGCTGGATAGGGTGGGATGTCCACTGAATGCTGGATAGGGTGGGATGTCCACTGAAGGCTGGATAGGGTGGGATGTCCACTGAATGCTGGATAGGGTGGGATGTCCACTGAATGCTGGATAGGGTGGGATGTCCACTGAATGCTGGATAGGGTGGGATGTCCACTGAAGGCTGGATAGGGTGGGATGTCCACTGAATGCTGGATAGGGTGGGATGTCCACTGAACGCTGGATAGGGTGGGATGTCCACTGAATGCTGGATAGGGTGTGATGTCAACTGAATGCTGGATAGGGTGGGATGTCCACTGAATGCTGGATAGGGTGGGATGTCCACTGAAGGCTGGATAGGGTGTGATGTCCACTGAATGCTGGATAGGGTGTGATGTCCACTGAAGGCTGGATAGGGTGGGATGTCCACTGAATGTTGGATAGGGTGGGATGTCCACTGAAGGCTGGATAGGGTGGGATGTCACCTGAAGACTGGATAGGGTAGGATGTCCACTGAACGCTGGATAGGGTGGGATGTCCACTGAAGGCTGGATAGGGTGGGATGTCCAGTGAAGGCTGGATAGGGTGGGATGTCCAGTGAAGGCTGGATAGGGTGGGATGTCCACTGAATGCTGGATAGTGTGGGATGTCCACTGAATGCTGGATAGGGTGGGATGTCCACTGAAGGCTGGATAGGGTGGGATGTCCACTGAAGGCTGGATAGGGTGGGATGTCCACTGAAGGCTGGATAGGGTGGGATGTCACCTGAAGACTGGATAGGGTGGGATGTCCAGTGAAGGCTGGATAGGGTGGGATGTCCACTGAAGGCTGGATAGTGTGGGATGTCCACTGAATGCTGGATAGGGTGGGATGTCCACTGAAGGCTGGATAGGGTGGGATGTCCACTGAATGCTGGATAGTGTGGGATGTCCACTGAATGCTGGATAGTGTGGGATGTCCACTGAATGCTGGATAGTGTGGGATGTCCACTGAATGCTGGATAGTGTGGGATGTCCAGTGAAGGCTGGATAGGGTGGGATGTCCACTGAATGCTGGATAGTGTGGGATGTCCAGTGAAGGCTGGATAGGGTGGGATGTCCACTGAATGCTGGATAGTGTGGGATGTCCACTGAATGCTGGATAGTGTGGGATGTCCACTGAAGGCTGGATAGTGTGGGATGTCCAGTGAAGGCTGGATAGGGTGGGATGTCCACTGAATGCTGGATAGTGTGGGATGTCCACTGAATGCTGGATAGGGTGGGATGTCCAGTGAAGGCTGGATAGGGTGGGATGTCCACTGAAGGCTGGATAGGGTGGGATGTCCACTAATGCTGGATAGGTTGGGATGTCCACTGAAGGCTGGATAGGGTGGGATGTCCAGTGAAGGCTGGATAGGTTGGGATGTCCACTGAAGGCTGGATAGGGTGGGATGTCCACTGAAGGCTGGATAGGGTGGGATGTCCACTGAAGGCTGGATAGGGTGGGATGTCACCTGAAGACTGGATAGGGTAGGATGTCCACTGAAGGCTGGATAGGGTGAGCTGTCCAGGCATCTCCTTCACTCCCAAGTCTAGCTTCTCAGCTGGGTGTTTGGCTAAGCCTCTCTTTCTTTCTCTCCTCGCGGCTGCTCCGAGTGGCAGCATGGGCTCCCGCACAGCATGGTGGGCCAAAGGATATTTGAACTTCTTATATGACGCCTGCCAGAGGCCCAGACAGAGAAGCTTTTTCTGACCTAGCCTTGTAAGTCACACACTGTCACCTTTGCCACATTCTATTGGTGACTCTGGGCTGTCCCACATTTAATATGAGAGGGGTCAACACAAGCGTGTGAGTTCGGGGAAGCGTGGTTAATTGAGAGGCCATCTTTATAGATAAGCCATCATGGGTTCCTACTAGAAAAGCCACAGGAGTAAAAATAGCCACTATTTTTATTCGGACCAATGCTTGGAGTGCTTTCTCTCTATGGACCAGGCACTGCTCTGGTTTCCATGTATTAACTCATTTCATATTCATATCAACTCTTAGAAATGGGGAAACTGTGGCACAGAGCGGTTAAGCATCTTGCCCAAGGTCACTCATCTGGTGAGTGGGGAGCTAAGACTGAACCCAGGCTATCTGGCTCCAGAATGTTTGCTTCACCAGACTCAAGCTTTCTTGGCAGTTTAGAGAGAACACTACAACACAGCTGGAGACAGAGGGACCATTCCTGGTTCCCCCCGACTTCCCTTACCCAGGGCATGGCAAGTGTCTGATTGAACTGATTTTCAGAAATGCACAGCACAGAGGAACTTTCCCACATGTGAGAGAGGGCTCTCTGAGCCTACTGCCTGAGCACATCCATGTCCCTTACAATTGCTACATAATCACAGACCAACTACACTTTTGAACTGGAATCTTCAGTATCAAGCCCAAATCATGTAATATAGACTGAAGCCCAGAGAGAGGTGGGGACTTGCTTGAAATCACCACGGTTACTCTGCAATCATCGGTGAGCTAGATAGCCCAGAATTCACCCCATGCCCACACACAGGGTCCTCACTGAGGTCTGTGGGGTGTGCATGGCCTGTGTGTGACTGGTGTTACAGTGCTGAGCTGGAGGGGGCGGGCGTCTAGGATGGGGAAAGGGCTCTGGGATAAAGTGATGGCACAGTGCGCCAGGAATCAGAGGAACTTAGCCTTGCGACCTTGAGCACTACGTTGATAATTCCAGAGTGAAAAGCCCTTGGCACAAGGGGCGCTGTGAGGCCCAATGTTTCTTATTCCAGGGCCTGGGGCTTCTGAAGAGGGGCAGGTAGGAGCCAGCAATGAAAAAGTTTGGGGGCCTAGCATTTCACAACCCTGGGGCTTCTGGAAGGGACAGGGTCCCTTACTGGCTGAGTCTGGGGTAACTATAAGGTCTCTGGTGAATCCCATCTCCCGATGAGAGATGGTGGTAGACTGGGATGGGCCTGCCATGTTTGCTGGGATCTCAAACTTGTGGCTGCCTGGGTTTGGGGACAGGGGCAGGTTGTTCCTGGTGGCCAGGCCTGGGCCATGGGCCGGCTGTTTCTCCTCCTTCCCTGGAGTCGCCCAACCCCTCACCTGGCTGGGAGCGGGGAGCAGGTTGCTAACCTGCTGACACTGACAGGGGCAGCAGCTCCCAGCCTGATACCTCATGGCAGCCACTCTTGCACAAATCTTTAATTGTTTGGTTTAAAGAATTGTGTTTTGACCGCGAGGGGATTTTGGCTGGAGCTCAAGAAGTGATAATGATATTTCGCTGCCAAGACGTCTCCTTGGCTCTGTGTGTGTTAATGTGCACTTTCAAGACGCTCCAATTAACTGCATCAGCTCTGAGAGAGAGAGAGAGGAAGCAGGAGGAGGGGAAGAAGACTGGATTCGAAGGCAGACAGGCCCCCCTCTCCATCCTTTTATTAGCAAACAAAGGGGGCGGGTAGATGACAAAGTTCTTGAAGACAAGCTCCAAGTGAAGTGGGTCTCACGCTTTGGAGAGGAGGCACTGGATGAAGCTGGGAGCGGCCCCCAAATCCGATGCCCCAGCCCAGCCAGAGGCTCTCCTGGCTGGGAGCTCTCCGAAGAGTAGACCCGCTTCTTTTCTCCAGCATGGTCGCCCCCCATCCATTTCCTCCTTCGAGCTGGCCTCCTCCTGCATGCCTTCTGCGTCCCCATTACTCGGAAGACCTGGATCTCTCACCATTCTGGCCTCCCCTCCCTCCCCATTCTCCTCCGCCGCCCCCCTCAGGCCACACCCCCTCCCAGTCCTGAGCTGGCCTGCAGGCATGGGGTGCACGCACAGAGACCGTGCCCGGAGTGTTCCTTCTGCCCAGAATGCCCTTCACCAAGATACCTGCTTGGCTTGCTTCCCTATCTCCTTGAGGTTTTGATACAAATGGCACCTTCTCAGTGGGGCCATTTAAAGATTGCAACACAGGCCCTGCCTGTCCCCCTTCCCAGCTCTGTCTCTGCGGCACTCACCAACTCCGAGCATGTCATGTATGCACTTTCCATCCTACCTGCCTCACCCCTGGCCTGTAGGCTCGGCGGGGGCAGGGTTGTGCTGTGCTCACTGCTCTGCCTCTCCAGCAGGTGGGGTGGTGCCTGGCACATGGGAGGCGCTCAGATAATATGAGTTCTGTGACATCGCCATGAATGAACCCCCTACTTACCATTATGCTTGTCCCAGCTCGGTCCCCCCGCTGAATCCTACGTCCTCCCCTCATGGCAGGCCTGCTACTGCACTATTTGTTTCATACCAATTTCTTTACCCTGAAATCTCTGACCCTTATCCCTGACTCAGCGGCAGCCCCACACCCTTCACCTCTGCTCTTACCCTCGCTCCCACCTACCGATCTTGACCCCTTCCCCACCCAGTCGGCTCCGTGTGAATTAAATGTCCTCGGCCTTCCTGGACGCCTGTTGCACTGAGAGCTGTGGGATCCCACTCCATCAGGGCCTGCAGGCAGGGCCTTCCCCTGGAAGTCCCAACGGAGGCCACACCACCGCTCTCCAGGGAGTCCCCCAGGAGGGGGTGGCACGCTGTCCTCCAGGCCACACTCCCAGGCTCCCCTCAGGGAGCTGGGCAGGCGGGCTCTGGGCCGGCAGGATGCCTTCAGCCCCCTCTCAGGTCTGAGGTGCCTGTGGAAGGTGCCTCCCTGGTTATTTGACCTCCCCCTGGGGGAGAGGAGCCGGAGGAGGACCCCCCAAATCTCTGTCTGCTCCCAACTCAAGCACCACGGTGACTTTCCCACAGGCTGAGGTGTGAGCTCACACCACCTCCCTTGTCCCCTCTCACACATATGCTCTGCTCAAGCTCAGAAGCATCCAGAATCATCAACATATCCCAAAGCTGTGGTGCATGTGAAAGCAAAGGCTTCCTAAAGCAACA
>CM050517.1:11031000-11231000 GCA_027563665.1 Antrozous pallidus | reverse complement strand
TGCCCCACGCCCTTTATTCTATGTCCATCCTTGACCATGAAAAGAGCCAGCCTGTTGGAGTCAGGCCTCTTGAGTCTCCCAGGTACTTCACAGCTGTTGGTCCATCAGCGAGCCCCCTCCTGTCTGAGGACACTGCCAGCAAGGATTCAGCCACCTGCATCTCCTTGTCATGGGCCTGCAAAAGGGCAAGTCTGGAGCTTCAGATGTGAATACAGACTCCACAGGAGATCTGTCTTGCCAGCTTCATTCCACATCATTGTCTGCCTCCAGAACCTTGGAAAATTGATTTAAGGTTTTCTTGCCCAGAGAAAGAAGTAGATGACTTAATAAACTCTGAGATTATTCCATATGAATAAACCTCAAGGATTTTAACCTACAAACTAATCTTTATCATAATAATCACTATTGCCTTCTCCGTCACAGTGATGGCTGTGAACTCTATCATCACAGCCCCCAACTTCGACCTCATCACCACCACATATACCAACAATTGTGTCACTGTCACCATTGTCACCACCATCCTCAACACTATCACTGACATTATTTTGGTGATCACCATTGGGGTGACCACTGTTACCCAAATCAACACCATCAACCTCAGCATCCTGCACATCCTCCTCCACCCCTCATTACTCTTCTACAAGGGCTTGGCTGGGCCAGGTGCTATAGGGCAAGAGAGACATGAGGGCTCTATGGGTAACAGTCACAGCTCCATGGGAACAATAGCAGAGCAGCAATGTGAAAAACAGACACACAGGGACAGAGAGGGGTGATCTCTTTTGCACAGAGCATATCTTGCATTGGGAGGAGCAGCAGCCAGAGGATGGAGGAACATCATCACTGGGGAAGCAGTGGGAGAGAAGGCAGCAGATTCATGCCTGCAATTGGGGACAGGACACCTGGAGCTACAGAGGAAATCAGCCAGAGTATCTGGGGGGTAGATAATAGTCAGTTGTATTGATTGTTACTGTCCTTCCTTTGGACAGTGCACAAGCTGCCCAGTTTCCCTGGGGGGCATGGTAGGGTGGCGAGAAAGATAAATGCAGCCCTGATGTCTGGGAGTTGGTCCCGGTGCTCTCCTGTTAAGCATGGACAATTTCACAGAACATCAACCTCAGACAAGGCCACCCGTGGTCATGAAAGACCAAGACAAAAACAGTTTATTCTGTAATCATGTCTGAACACAGGCAAAACATGAACACTGAAAACCTTAAAATACCACCCCCAAAACTCCCAGCCAATGTGAGTGACTACTGCCTTTCCCCAGTTACAGCTTTGGCCTTGTTCTGGTCTACCCTTCCTAGAGATCAGATTGATTTAGACACCTTCCTAGGATCACCCCAATTCCTGCCAGCTCTCAATCCACAGTGAATTCCTGTTTTCTTGGACCCTCCCCAAATCACTACCTCCCCAAAGCCCAAGTTCTATGACATCTTTCTCCTCTCCTGCCCTGTCCTTTTACTGAGACCCCCTCTTCCCCACAATGACCATGCAATGGTCCCCCACGATGTATGTTCTCCTTCACTGCATCAAGTGAAAAACTCAACTACTGGTGTGTCCGTGGGGGGTCTCTGACTGGGGTACTGACTGAGGTGTGGAAAGGAATTACCTCGGGTGACTCTGAGAAGATTGATAGTGCTCCTCACCCCCCAAAAGAGCCCTCCTGCTTCCTGGAAGGACATGTGGGGTGACCACTGCACAGTGTGGTGCAGTCAGCCAGCCCCAGCCCCACTTTCTGAGACCCAGCTCCTCCAGCTGATCATCCTGATGCAGGAACAAGATGTAGGTTTCTTCGGAAATGCTCGTCAATGGGCCACAGGGCTCCCTGAGCTGCTTGTTGAAATGCAGGATCCTGGCATTGACTCCTAAAACTCTCACAACAAAAGGTCCGGAGTCTATTACTTTACCACGCCGTTCGGATGCTGATCATGTGCAACAGAGTTTGAGAACCACAGGTTCAGGGGCCTGCCACTTCGAGGGCCTTTAAGGTCACCAAGCACTCAAGATCGGGGCTAACAGGGCTAGGCTCTGCAGGGCACCCCAGAGATAATGGAAGAACACCCCACCCTGGGAGGCAACTGTCCCTTAGACTCAGGACTCTCCAGTGGGTGTTTCTCTCACCCTATAGTGAGAGAATCAGGTCCCTCTGTCTCCATAGGTTGCACACTTTCCTTTAGAGGTCAGGGGGCAGCGCTGACCAGTACACTGAAGGCAAAGGCACCTGCTCACATAAGTATAGGTCTCAAAGGCAACTCACAATGCATATCTTAAAGTGAATGAAAATGTTAATCAATCCATCATCCTGCCTCCAGGTGTCTAAACTACAGATGCAAAGAACGCAAATCAACAATGGTGTCGAACACACACGCGCGCACGCACGCACACACGCATCCCACAGTTGTTCACACACAGAGGCCAAGCAGACAGTCCGATCTCTTATACTCAAAAGATGGGGCCCAACCTCCCCATCCTCCTAGCCTCTCACCTCACCCCGTCCTCCCAAGAGGACAGTTCTGGCCAGTGAGATTTAGGGTAGGACCATTTGCCTGTACTTGGGTCAAGGTGCCCATACTTCCTTTTTCCTTTATCCCACCTCTACCTCCCATTCCAGACCAGGAGACATGTATCTTGGATGAGAGAAGGTAATGGGGAGTGTAATTATTGAGTTTGTGGGTCTTCATGAATAATTTCCCTAAATGAGTGGGATACTACTGGCAAAGCGGCCTTAGGGGTCTCAAGGTTGGAGGCTATGCGAACCTCCTCCCATTTCTGGACTGGCTAAAGCAGCTGGAGGTCTTAGTCCTGTGGGTAGGACAGCTCCCTCTCATTTATGCTGAGTGACCTTGAGCATCTTTTTTACTCTTCCGAGCCTCAGTTGCCTCATTGGGAAAGGGGGATGATGCATGGTAACTCAGGAAAGTAACTAAGGTGGTGGATGCCCATGGCAGGTCTTTAATAAAAGGTTGTTGAAGCCTGTGAGGCCCTTTAACCTTTCAGGCAGAGCAGTGAAAGACAGATCCCACAGATGTGTACCCAGGCAGGGCGGCCTGTGTGGGGCACGGACTCTGGTGCCTTGCAGACCCCTTCCTGCCTCCCGCCCCTGCCCACGGGCCTGGATGGCAGTTCCAGGTTGGTGCCCACAGTTTGCTGAGCCCTGCAGTTTCAACAAGCAGCCGAGGCACCCAGAGGCCCTGTGTGGAAGATGCCTAATTAATCATTGCAATAATGGTCCGGCAACAGCAGCCACTGCACTAGGCCACATGCGCGCCATCCTGCAGCTGCTTGCTCACTCTGGAGCCCAGAGAGCCCGGGGCACCCATTATCTGTGCACACTCACCCCATGATCCCACATCCCAGGTGCCAGACTGGGTAAACCCAGATCTGGAAATATGGGACAACTGCATTTCTCTGACTCCCAGAGATGCGGATGCATCACACTGGGTCAAGAAGCCCATATTTCCTTATCCCTCCATCCTTCCTTTTCCTTTATCCTTCCCTGATGGGTGGAGGGGGGGGGTGTGGAGCTTCCTCTGAGCTCATCCCCTGCTGAGATCCCAGATGCAAGCAGGAGTCCCTCACACACTGCAGCGAGGCCTGATGATAAGCCCTGGATTTGGAGCTGGGAGACCATGGCTGAAGTGCCCGTGTTGCCCTTCCTCGCTGTGTGCCCAGAGGAAACCTCTTCACCTGTCTGAGCCTCACTTCTCTTGTCTGTGAAATGGGGACAATAAGGCCCATCCTGACCAGCACATGGGACTGAAGTGTATTACTTAATAGACATGGATTGCTCTAGGTGCTGTACCACAGGATAAGTGCCTGGAGGTTTCCTTGAGCATCCTGGGAAGCCCCTTCCTGCACCTATAGTGACGAGGTGCCCTCTGGCTCCTCCATGTGGACCTTTCTGAGCAGTGCATCACCCGCTGTGCCCACTTTATTTTGGTAGATGGGTCTGGTCTAGGAGGGTCCTGGGGATGTGGACGGGGACCTGGGGGACAAGGCTGCCTGGTTCTATCATGACAATCCAATCTGGGAAGCAGCATGTCAGGGAGGATGGATGTACCCTGCCTCAGAGCAGTTTCCATGATTCACAGACTCTGATCCCCACTCCACCCCCATCACTGGACCTTCAAGCCAGAGCCCATCTTGAGGATGGAGAGAAGATGCACCTGCCCCTGGGAACCTGCTCCACCTGCTCCACCTGCTCTAGCATTGGGCCCTACAGCTGGGCTGGGGTACATGCCCCCTCTTCGAAGCTCCCATCGAGGTGAAAAGGCTCCAGGTGCAGGAGGCCCTCACTGCTGTCCAGTGAAAAAGCACCTGGAGACACCTGCCCGGTGGTTTAGAACTAATGGCCCTTTTGGGATGGGACAGCTGCCAGTGAACCTGGGAAGACCTGCATCCTCACCCCAGGAACATCTGGGGGAACCTGGCCCCACTCACATTTTCTGGGCCTTAGGGCTAAGCAGAGGACAGATTTGGGTAGATCAGGATCAAAGGGTACCCATTCCCCGGTGCAGTCAGCAAAAGGCACTCCCTACCCTCTTGACTCACTTTACCTCTTTGAGACACTTGTTTCACCCAGAATTTTCTTTTCAGCCTCTCTGTGCCTCAGCTCTTCTTCTTCTTTTTTAAAAAATATTTTTATTGATTTCAGAGAGGAAGAGAGAGGGAGAGAAAGAAACATCAATGATAAAAGAGAATCATTGAGCTGAATTGAGCCTGCAAACCAGGCATATGCCCTGATTGGGAATCAAACCGTGACCTATTGGTTCATAGGTCGATGCTCAACCACTGAGCCATGCTGGCCAGGCTCAGCTCTTCCTTTTGAGAAATGGAGGGGGAATCTATTGTTCTCCCTTTGTTCTGAAAACAGAAGGTAAAATGGTGATCAATATAAAAAGACATCTTTAAAGCAAAGGTACCGAATAACTGAGTAATTTACTCCTATTAACAGTGATGCTGACATGCACGCAGCATCTTCCATCTGCAGGGCTGTGCCCTAATGGCTTTTCTTATTCGTACTCTCATCCTCCCTCTGTGGTAGGTGCTCTTAACACTGAGGCACAGAAAAAAGACTTGCTCAAAGTCTCACGATGAGCTAGTGTCTGGTTTCAAACCCAGACAGCTTGACTCCAGAATCTGTGCTCTTAATTGCCAGCTCCTCCATCCTCTGCTGTGGTGGCTCCTTCCGTGCCCACCTCCCACACTGGACTGGGAGCTCAGGAGGCAGGATCCCACAGCTCCAGGCACACTACCTGGCTCAGACCAGGTGCCCAGAACTACATGAATGAATGTGTGAATGGGTGAATGGGTAAATGAATGAATAAATGAGAAGCATAGTTACAGATGCCCTGAAAAGGTATTTGGAGTCCAGATCAAGGGGGCTTCAGATGCTTGGTAATGGGAAGACGGGGAGGGGGGGCGGGGAGGAGTAGGGGGGAAAGAGGCGGGAGTTCCAGCATTTCAGGACACATGTTCCACGGAGTCACCAGACCTAAGCAGTGTTAACCTGGGACCAACCTACATTTTTGTGCCCTGGAAGCTTTACCACCCCCTCTACACCACTGCAGGAGGGTATAGCCCATTAAGGTCTTTAGGACCAAGCCATGCTCAGGTCACCACCCAGGTCCCACCATCCATGGTGAGTATTCTGAGACCCATTCTGACTTGTATTGTTATTAAGATCACTGGGATTTTCACTAATCCCCACAATGCATTTTTTTCCCTGGAGGAAAAGTCGCTTCACACGCTGAGACTGGAATGCTAAGTGTTCTGGTAGGAATTGGAAATAATCATGAGCACAGGCAGGAGGTGGCGTGTGAGGAGCACTGGTATGTGGGGAGGAGGGAACCCACTCCACCGAAAAACACTCTTTTTCATAAAGTCCTGCCCTGGATGGGAGCTGAGGCTTCCAGAAGGGGATGCCTCCAGTGGACAAGGTGATGGAGGGGCCAGGGGAGAAGGCCCACTTCTCCGCATCTTATGGGAGGGAGAGGATAAATACCCAGTGGGTGTGTGGTGGTGGGGAGATGGGAAGGCCTGCAGAGTAAGGAATAACGAGTTAAAAGAATCATTCAGCGAGTAGAGAGAACTATCAGGAATATCAGGAATCAAACTGCAGGGGAGATTTCAAGTAATCATAAAGGATTTTCTAAATATATTCACTGCTAAGAGTTACAGATGTCAGCAGAGAAAATTGGTTCACTTACCAATAATCGTTGTGGAGGCTGGAGGAGCAGGATGCAGACTAGAAAGTACTTAACCAGCCTTCCCACCCCCTTCTTTCCTGGGGTGGTCAGAGATGGCGTGTGGAATAGCTGGTCCATTTGCGGAGAGCCTGGGAATGGGTCTCCTGGGAAGTGGGCAGGTGGCCAGAGCAGGCTGAGCCAGGGGTCAGCTTAGAGGGGAGCAAGGAGACTGGTCTGAGCAGCCCTGCCCCAGTGTGATGTCCTCTTCCGTCCCGGACACTTGTACAGGTCAAGTGAGGTAAAGATAGGTGCCCTGCTTGGCATTGAGCAAGAGGCTTGTTGATAGCATCACCGAGAATTTATGGATGGTTTATGATGAGCAGAGAAGTCTGCCAGGTGTGTGACAGATTGGAGACACTCAGTACCTGCCCTGGGCTTGCAATCTAATTAAGGAGATTCAAACAACATCCAAGGGAAAATGAGGAAAATCTTCAGCATTATGCTGGGAGAGATGGACTCACCATGATGGGACACAATACTGTGCAGCGATCATCAGGGCAGACCATCAGGGAAAGCTCCAGGATGCTCAGCCATATCCACTGTGTTCTGCCTCGAGGCAGCCTCTCTCAGCCTCCCCTACAACCCCCACCCCCACCTCAAGCACAGCAACTTGTGCTGACAGCGCACAGACCTGCTTCCACCTGCCAGGAGAAAGTCCAGGATGGTTCTGTCAGCAAGAGCAAACTCTGGGCAGCATGTTGAAGCTGCCTCAAATCTGTCTGTAAGTGATGTCATTGGCCATTTTCACTGACATCAGGGACACATTTTATTCCATCTTATCTAGTATAAGTCTTCCCATTTCCTGAGCCCTAATTCCCATGTGCAGGTGAAGAGGACCAATTAATACTCCCACATGCAACGGCTGACATTCCAGGAGAGGACCCTACACATGCACTACTCAAATGTTTTATAACAAACAGTAGGAGGGCCTGGCCTTTGCACCAGAAGAGACAATGACTGCATGAAACTGAAGAGTCCATAAGTCTCCCTCGACTGCAGTGGGAAACTCTGTCCCTAGCTCCCAAGGCTGGTTGCCACAACCATGTATTTTCCCCTTCACACGCTGAGGCTGGAACACTAAGTGTTCTGGTAGGCATTGGAAATCATTGGGAGCACAGGCAGGAGGTAGTGTGCAAGGCAACCTGGTGCTTGGGAGGAGGGGATCCATCTCCCCGTTGAAAGAATAATACAGATCAAGAAGCAATCAGTTCCTCGCTTGCAATATGTGTGAAAATGTAAGGCGGGGACGGGGGGAGGTAACTGTCTCCCAACATTAACAAACTATGTGATGCATTCACACTAATAAAAGAGAAACATGCAAATTGACCATCACTCTGCTATGCCCACCAGCCAATCAGAGCAAGTATGCAAATTAACTGAACAAAGATGGCAGTTAATTTGCATACACAGATGCAGAGTGAAGACTGAAGACAGCATAGAAGGAAGAAGGAGGGAAAGCAGAAAGCAGGGTGGTGCTGGCAGTGGGAGGGAAAGAAAGGGGGTGGCAGCAGTGGGAGAAGAAGCTCTGGGCAGTGGCAGTGGGAGGAAAAGTGTGGGGTGGGGGACAGCAGCGGTGGGAGGGAAGGGAAAGCCCAGGGTGGTGGCTGTGGGAGGGAAGCCCACCTGGCCAGGCTTTACTCAGGCCATAGGAAGCCCTGGTCTTGTAGTAATCTTTCTGCAACGGGCCTCTAATTTATTTTTATGCTTATTGTGATGCCTGTCTTTTCCAGCTGGCATGGATGCTCCATGAGGGCTGGATGAATGTCTGTTTTGTTCCCTGGTGTATCATCAGTAACTAGAACAGTATCTGACACACACGATTTCAGGAGGAAGGAGAAAGTCCCTGCTTGGCACCTCCCATTCAGGAAGTTTCCTTGCCAAATTGCCAGCATTCCAGTGGAAGAAGCAAGCATGGTTCTGGAGAAGCAATCTCTTTCCATGTCCCTTGAATTGGCCGGGGTCACATGTATCCCCTATTTGTTCCCTGCACCTCTCTGTTGCTTGGAACCAACTGCTGGCTCCCATGAGGCCGGGAGGTGATCAGGGAAGAGACCACTGCTTGACTATTTGGGCAGCCGGCAGTGTATGAGTATCACCAGGCCCAGGCGTCTCTCCTGGGCCTCCCCAGCTCCCTCCCTTCTCAGGCTGGTAATTAAAAGTATCAAAGCAAAGGAGGGCTGTCTCATTACAGGTCCTGCTTCTGTGACTCTAATGTGCTTAGCAATGATGTGAAGGGCTGGAAGTGAGCAGCGGAACTCCCTCCAGGTCCAGCCTGGAGCTGGCAACCCTGAGATAAGGGTATCAAGTCCCGGCTATGAATTAGTTCCAAAGTAAGCCGATAATGCATCAGTGCGGGCGAGGAATAAAAGAATAACAGAGAGGATGCACGTGTCTTTCATTAATTAGCCATCCTAGTTACTTCTGCTGCTCAGAGAGACAAATCCTGGGTCCAAATAGTGGAGCAATTTTCTCTTGGCTCCATGCCTGCATCCACCGTGGGACCAGTAGGGACACTGAGCGGAAGGGCTCCCCCGAAGGAGGCTGCTCCACCACTTGGGGACTTTTCTGTACTTTTGGACTCTCTCCTCAAACTAGGAGGGTCCACAAAGTGAAAGAAGGATGAGGATTGAACCAGCACCGAGTCCCCCATTCAGGGATGTTTGGTGATTCCTAAGGACAAGATGCTGGGAGGAGAAGGTGGACTTTTGTGACTGTGCCATCATCCATCCAGGGTTATCTCAAAGACCCTGAACTCTACTGTTTCATTCATTCATTCGCTCATTCTTTTACTCATCCATTCATTTATTGCCTGTTTATTCTGCCTCTTCCACAAACTGGGCTTTTCACTGATCCCAGAGATGCCGAAGTGAAAGAGGAATGCCTGCCGACCTCTGTGAAGGGAACGTTCAGCCTGAGCCTGGAACACAGCAGCTCTGACTGCAAGAGACTTCTGTCCAGGTCACAGACACCTCAGAGCTCAGGTCCAGAAGCAGAGAGGCAGATGGTCTTCACCAGAATATCACACAGGCAGGTTTTTATCCATCACTCCCCCACTGTCCGGATTTGGGCCGTGAGCCTGTATTTTTGTATTTGTTTGTTTTTAGGAGAACAGACATACTCTGCTTCTTCCCAGAAACAAACTTGCAGACTCAGGAACTTGGTGCCCTGGGCTAGAGCGTGGGGCACCAGACTCGGGTCTACTCTGCGACAGACATGGTGGTGGCCCAGGCCAAGCCCCTGTCCAATCCAGATATTTGTTCTTAATTTGCTCCTGCCTCCAGATTTCTGCTCCAAGAAAACTCCCAGCCCACAGCTTCCCAACAAGTGAGACTCTGATTAGTTCCAGATATATAAGAGGCCCAGGCCACACTTTGGAGAATTCAGGGCAAGGGGACTCCTGGGGAACTGAGTGTAGACAAGGGGAACATCTGCTCAGGGCTTCTGAGCTGCAGGGGACAGGTGGGCTCTGTGGAAACTGTGCTGAGCAGCTGTAAAGGTAGCCTTGATTAAGTTCTCTCAATTTGCCAGGCTGGCTGAACTGTAGGCCTATGGGTGCCTGCTTTCCATCTTTTCAGAAGTCATAATTCCATTTTTTATGTGAAAAAAACCTCTTGGTTTTAACATGCTGGACTACACTTTAAATGATGTGGACCAACAAACTATGCCTGGGAACCAGACTCAGTTGGTGAATGTGTCAATCAGAATGAGGTTTAGCCTACAGTAACATAAAACAAACAAAGAAACAAAATAGCGGTGACTTCAATAAGATAGTTTATTTCTCTCACATCTAAGAAATTCAGAGGTAGTCAATCCCAGACTGCTAAAGCATTACACGAGATCTAGGCTCTTTCTATCCTGTCCCCCACTATGCATGGCCTCCATTTTCCATAGGACCTCATGGTGGAGGATGTGTGCTGGAGCCCTATTCATTATGTCTACATTCCTTTTTTTATAATATGTTTTTGATTGATTTTAGGGAGAGAGGAAGGGAGCAGAATAGAGAGATAGAAGCATCATGGATCAGCTGCCTCCTGCATTCCCCACACTGGGGATCGAGCCTGCAAGCTGGGCATGTGCACTGAACAGGAATCAAACCAGTGCCCTCTTGGTTTATAAGTCGATACTCAACCCCTGAGCACACTGTACAGGCAGGTCTATATTCTTGTCAGCAGAATGAAGAAAGGGCATAAGAGGAGCATGTTTCCTTACCTTTAAAGACATTTTCCAAAAGTTGCACACTTTATTTCTTCTCATAGCCCATTGGCCAAAACTTGGTCATATAGTCCAATCTAGGTGCAATAGAGGCCAGGAAAGATTGTCTTTATTCTAAATTTAGGGTAATCATGTGTCCAGATAGAAAGCAGTTAGAATGGGGAAAGGAGAGAGTAGATTCTAAGGGCCAGGTAGCAGTTTGGTCCTAGTTTGCTTTTAGTGTGATATCTATATGACCCACTCTACTCTTTGTGGTGGAGGAGAGGGAGTATGGGATCTGGGCACTTGGAGACCCCCAGAAAGGGCGGTGCTGCTTTGGAGAAGGATCTGCTCTCAGGTGGGAGAGTTGAGTGGGACAGGCTCTGCCCCAGTGACTTGACCTCCTTGGAGGTGTGACTCAAAGACACCCTTTGGATAATTTGTTTCTTGATTTCTCACAGGAGCAGGAGTTACAGAACATCAACATTTAGGCAATGTCACAAGCACCCTCAGCCACACCGTGGCAGAGCAGGGGCAATGCCTGAGTCAGCCACTTAACTATCAGGGGGCTCCAGGAAAGGAACAGGGTAAAGGACCTTCACCTGCAGCAAGAGTGATTCAGAGAAGGAATCGAGATCTTTCTTCCTTGTGATGGTGAGGCTCTTGGAGCTACCTGTGTGAATGAGGTCTGACATGCATCCAGCAAACACCTTTTATGTACTCAGGTATGCTGGTTACCAGACTCAGAATAGGACAAGAGATAGGCAGGGCAGAGACCTAGAGGAATGATACATGGAGCATGTCCTCAGGGCCTCACCAAGACAACTGAAACTCAGGATGGAAACACATGCTCCTCAAAGATGCCCTTATTGAAGGTCATTATCATTGCCATCACTTCCATCATCATCAGCATCATCACCACCACCATCAACACTGCCATTATCATCACCCCATATCATCATTGCTACCATCCTCATCATCACCATCTCCACGATCATCACCATCATCACCATCACTTCTATCATCACCGTCATTACCATCATCATAATCACCATCACTATGGAAACTGACCTACATCATCAGTAAAGTCACCCTTTATATCATAGCCATCATCTTCACTGTTACCTCCAAAAGTCACACACATACTTTTAAAAGGAGTTAAACAGAGAGAGTGACCAAGCCCCTATTTGTGGGATAATTTGTCATAGAGGCCTAGTGCATGAATTTGTGCACCAGTGGGGTCCCTCATCCTGGCCTGTGGGATTGGGCCTAAACTGGCTCTCTGACATTTCCCAAAGGGTCCTGGGTTGCGAGAGGATGCAGGCCAGGCCAAGAGACCCCACTGGTGCATGACTGGGGCCAGGGAGGGATACAGGAAGTTGGCCAGCCAGAGAGATACTGCAGGAGGGCTCCAGGGCAAGTCCAGCCTGTCTTGCTCAGTCTCAAAAGGCTGAACTCCAGCAGCAAGCTAATTTACCAGTTGGAGCGTCTTCCCCCTGGTGGTCAGTTTACATCATAGTGAGTGGTTGAGCAGCGTTAGCATATTATTAGCATAGTATGCTTTGATTGGCTGAATGGATGACCAGACAGCATATTAGGGTTTTATTATATAGAGCCATTAGATTACAACATGTAACATTTGATGAGTATGTACCATGTATCAGAGACTTCTCTAACCACTTTGCCTATTTTGGCTCTTTAAACAATCTGTGATGTAGGTGTGGTTACTTCCATTTTGTAGATGAGGAATCTGAGGCACTGATAGATAAGGAGACTCAGAAAGAATGACATGGAATCAATGAACAGAAGGAAAACAGAACTAAATTCTGACCATGTCCTCTGGTGAGCACAGTGGTCTGTTTTGTGGTGGGGCAGCTGGGTGGCAAGGAAGGGGAGTCTTCTGAAGATAGGTCTCCACTACCTGGTCCAGAGTGACTTGAAGAGCTTTACTCTGCTGACCACCCATGGGGATGAGACTCTGCACAGAGAATTTAAGGGCAGCTTCTTCCCTGTGGTGAGAATTCACCTCCTCAGGTCCCCCAGCCCCACATCCCCCATAATCCTCACAGAGGAGGAGCTGACCCTTGTCCCTGGGCTTAAGGACTCAGAGTAACACACCAAACCCTCAATCCAGTGAGTCAGTTTTTCCCAGTGCCTCCAGCCTGCACATCACTTCCTCCAGGACACCCTCCCCCCCACCCCACCCCCCAGGTGGACTCCCCTCTTGTGCTCTCCTGCAGGTCTCTCCTTGTGATCACCTGTCTACGAACCTAAATTTCCCTCTAAAATATCTTCCTGGGAGAGCAAGAACTTTGGTTCACTGCTTTCTGCCCAGGGCTGGTGCGGTGCCTGAACTAGCAACATGTATTCAGTGAGTGAATAAATAAGCAATAGAAGTCTGGGCCGACTGACACAACCACCTATACATCTCAACATCTTCCAGACCCTCAGCTTCACCTCTGCAAAATGAGAATGATATTTCAAATGCTGTGTGAAGATTAAAACAGAAATAACCACGACAAAATGTCCTCCCATCAGGTGGGGGTGCACTGTTCACCGACTGACCCTTGCCATTGCTCTGCATGGTGTCTCAAATGCAGATTTGTCCAGCTTTTAGATGAGGACATGGGGCCTTACTTAGCAACAACTCAGGTCTCTTTCCAGCTCCAACACTTCCAGCCTCAGAGGCCTGTCCAAATGCCCATGTGCCTCCTCTTCCCACCTGATGCAGGAGTGTGGAGGCTCTGGATGCCTGAGGGGCAGGGTTGGGGGGCAGGTGTAAAGAGGAACATATGGAAGAAAAGTGTGGAACCTGGCATCTCCCTGAGGGTGGGTGGAAATTTTGCCATTTCTTGCCAGTTCCCACCCTAATTCTCCCACCCCAGAAACCCACTAGAACTTCCCTACCCCTCAACCCCCTTGAACTGGCCACCCATGGACAAATTTTTCTTACAGTCCTGGGCTGGGTGGCTGCAGAGGGGCGGGGAGGTGGGGCTGGGTTCTATCCCAGCTCAGCTATGCACTCCATTCGTGGAATCTGTCTCTGACATGCCATTGACTCCTGTGATGCTGGGCATGGCCATGCCAGCCTGGCCTCGGTGTGGACAGAGGCTGGGAGGGAAGCTGCTGGATTGGTGCTGCAGGGCTGAAGTCACACCCACTGCTGCTCCCATCAGGGTCTCTCTCTGAACATGAGTACTAAAGTCCTGGTATGTTGCAGGAAAGTCTTTCTTCCCTAACTCATTAAAAAAAAAAAAACAACCCACATCTCAAACAGATAATGGTGGAAATAACCTCTATAATCCAACTAAAACAGGATATAAAAACCAAGTTTAATGAACTGTAATGAGCATGTCTATAAAGCTGGGTCAATTTTTTAAATAAGTCTCAGGAAACGCTGATATAAGTAACTCAGCTTCCACAAAGCTGAGAGCTCCCTGAGGACAGGGCTATATCTCCCCTCAGACTGGAGCTACCTGAGAACAGGGCTGTATTCCCTCAGACTGGGGCTCCCTGAGGACAGGGCTGTGTCCCCCTCAGACTGGGGCTCCCTGAGGACAGGGCTATGTGTCTCCTCAGACTGGGGCTCCCTGAGGACAGGCTGTATCCTCCTCAGACTGGGGCTCCCTGAAGACAGGCTGTGTCCCCATCAGACTGGGGCTCCCTGAAGACAGGCTGTGTCCCCTCAGACTGGGGCTTCCTGAGAACAGGGCTGTGTCCCCTCAGACTGGGGCTCCCTGAGGACAAGGCTGTGTCCCCCTCAGACTGGAGCTCCCCGAGGGCAAGAATGTGTCCACATTCCATTTGGGAGACCTTTGGGGTAAGGCTGTGCCTCCTCTATTATGTGAAATATTCCTGAAGACAGGCTCTGTCTCTGCTTCATAGGGAATCCGAGGCTCTCTGTGGGGGGCAAAGGCTGTAATTACTCTGAATTTCATTTTATTTGTTTATCTTGAGCACAACCACGCTGGCCCTGTAGGACTGCTGTGCATGGCTGTGGCGTGAAAGATTGTAAGTCCTGGAGCACAACCCTTCAGGCGGTCGACTCACAGCCTTGACTACGGACTGATGTCAGTGATGGGCTCAGGGGGTGCTGCTGGACTTTCAAGCCCAGGTCATGGGGAGCACTACAACTGCCCCTACTGGTGCACACACTCTTTCTCTCCCCTGTCACTTGCTCTCAGAACCTAGATGCCCTGAGGAAGCCAGGCATGAAGAGGACACATGTGAGTGGTTCTGCCATAAACCCCAACTGTGGCCAGATGACAGCTGGCATCCACCTCTGGGCATGTGGATGAGAGCCTTGGAGATGCTCTATCTGACAATCCTCACCATGGATGGACCCAGTGAAACCGCCCAACTGAGCCCAGCCGAGCCCCTGACTCATGAACAATGTGTATGTTTGCTACTGTCTCAGGCCACTGTATGGTGGTGTGCGGCCAGCAGTGGATCACTGGCATTGTGCTAAATGGAACAGCTTTATGCCCGGTGCCAGCACTATGACTGACACACAGCCAGTTCCCATAAATTTTATAGCTTTTTGGTGTTTCACCCTGTGTCCATTGAGTTCAGGGCTGTGTGCAGCGAGCTGGGCATGTACACACCTGCGGGATCCCAGGACTGACACCTGCTGTCTTGAAGATGCTGTGGCAGAGGACTCAGCAGAGGGGCGAAGGTTAGGGAACACATCTGGGGAGGGAATCAAAGAGAAGCCAAGCAGGCGCTGACTCTGGCTGACTATCTACAAGCATTGTCAAGGTGCTAGACATCATCCCCTCAAACAGGTTCTAAGGTTCAGCCCATTCAGCAGGTGAGAAAACTGAGGCTGGTGGGTAGGTGTGCTCTGGTGTCTCATCTACCATCTCAGAGCTAATTAACATAGTCCAGCCAGTGTGCAGTCTGTCTGTGTCCTGCACCCACCACCCTGCTACCCTCTTGTCCTCAGCTAGTCAATAAGCAGTAATCACTGTGAGCCCCACTGCAGTGCCCAGAACTGCTTCCTGATGCTTCCTATCCATTGCCATTCAAAAATTTCCTTAGTTTGTGGAAGACCCAGAATGTCATCACATCTTCCTTCTTTCCATAAATCTCCCCAGACCTAATAATTCTTGCTAAGCTCCACACGGCTCCCCAGTTGCCTCCAGCTCCCCACACCCCATCTCCTCTAATGGAAGAATGGGCTCCCTTGGGGACTCCCCCTTAGCTGGTTGGGGGCTTTCATTCACTGATCCAGAGAATGAATGACTCAACTGGGCAACAGTGCTTCCACAGGGACACAAGTAGGCTGTTGGGGGAGGGGAGAATCACTCAGCTAGTGCCAAGGTTGAGGCCATGAAAGCAGAGAGTAAACCTTCAGCATGAAGTGCTCCATTGAAGGGGTTGCCCAGGGGCAACAATGGAGAAACAGTGTACAACACACTCAGCTAGCGTCTTTGTCTCGGAGGTTTGAATCCTTAGGTTATTTCTTGGGGAGGGTGATGGGGCTTGTGGGCCTCCTGGAGCAGGGACCCTGGCATGGCCCTGATTCCCTGGTCCTCAAAAGTCTCTGGGAAGAGACCGCTGGCCCACAGATGCCAGGTCAGGGGCGGCAACTCTGTGTTTTCTTTTCCAGGCCTCAGCACTTGCTTCTGGGCCAGAGTGCACGAAGAATGTTTTCTTTAGAAAATCAATGATTATTTATTCTGCTGGAAATAAATAGATCTTGTCACCAGGGTCAGAGATTAACCAAAGCTCTGAGCTGCCGCTGGGAGTTTTGACATCTGTGTTTTAGGCTCTTTCCCTCATTCACATTCCCACCCCATGGCCAGCATGGGGTAGGGGGTGACAGAACCTCCTCTACCAGACACCCGCCCACCACCCTGACTCCAGTTCAATTCCTTCATCTCAGCAGGTGGGGCTGACAGCAGGCCCTGCCCGGCCTCTGGGCCTCACGGGCACAGGAAGAACTGTCCTTCAGAAGCCCCGAAGTCTTCTAAATCCCATGAGCCTCTGCGGTTTCATTTCACAGCATTGAGAGAAGGGTCATCTGTGTCAGTGGATAGAGCCTAGAGTGTGCCATGAACCAGCCTCCCATATGTGTGTATCAGTGTATTAGTGTGTTTTATTGCTCATGCATGTCTTCATGTGCATTTTCTCACCTGTCCAGCGGCTGTGTGTGTCCACCCGCATGAGCCTCTTCTCTGGGTGGTCACCCCAATCTGACCATGGGAAACACCAAGCAGGGTGATTTCCACACCAGGCCCAGCTACCCTGTTATCTTAGGAGAGAGGGCTGGTTTTCATGGGAGGAAGTTAATACAACTCTGGCTTCTCTAACATTGAGGACAGTGGGAAGCAAGTGCATGATGCTTCCTATCCATTGCCATTGCCACGGCTGCTTATGAGGGTCCCAGCCTGAGGGGAGAGGGAGTGGGCTGGGCATGCGGTGACCTGATGGGAGGCACACCTGTGCATGGCACACACACGGGGCA
Source organism: Antrozous pallidus (assembly GCA_027563665.1). Lineage (NCBI taxonomy): Eukaryota > Metazoa > Chordata > Mammalia > Chiroptera > Vespertilionidae > Antrozous > Antrozous pallidus. Next base: position 11,214,092 of record CM050517.1, on the reverse strand, counting down.
GATACAACATGAGGTTTGAGATGTTAATAAACCCGGCCCAATAAGATGGAAGCCAGAGACTTGGGATCAGGAGAAAGAGGAAGCTTGAGAGGAAGATGTGGCTGGGGTTGGAATTGGCTCTGTCACTGAGCCATCTGGACAGGGCTCATTCCTAGAGTGGGTAAACTGCGGCTCTGTGGTAGGCTGATCGGATCAAGTGCTCAAGAGAGTGGCTGGCTCCCGGAGGCCCTCAGGGAAAGGGTGCTGGGAGACAAATGTTTGGGCTCCGGTCTCAAATGTAGACTCTGCTCTGGTTCTGAGACCTGACAGCTGCCTTTGTCCAGCCCCAGGTATGAGATGCCCTCATCCATGCCAGTGCTAAGGCCCGTGTGAGTACTGCACCTGGCATTCCAACCCTGCCACGGTGGCCAAAATCAAAGCACCAGCAGCCCTGAGGCGTTCTGGATGCTGTGTATTTGAAGGCCTCACACCAGGTCCAGGAGGCTCCTTTCTGAGCCTTGCTTTCTGCTCCCCTGAAGAGGTTGAGCGAGAGAACCTGCCGCCATGACCTGTCAATAGTTCTTAGGGCAACACTGGTCTGTAGCAGGTGCTACATCAATGTTACCTACTGGTATCATTCTCATTTTACAGATGGCCAAATCAAGGTATGGAGAGAGCAAGCAACTTGCCCAGGGATTTGACCCCTGGCTCCAGAGCCATGTCATTTCTTCCACTAACCCTTGCCTTGATCTTGCCAGGAACTGGCCCAGAGACCAGAGTCCTGCTTTTTATTCCTGCCAACTGGCAGTGCCTTTCCCCCTGAGGTGCTGGAAGCCAAACCCTTGGTACTGACTGTCAGCCTGTCTATCATCCAGGTTCCTGAGCTGCCAATGCACCCTGGTCTCCCGTTTGGTCCCTTCCCTGCTCATGGACCTTGTCCCACCCTGCAGCCCATATTCCTGCCATGGGGACCCAGAGTTAGAACCGCTGAGATTATTGTCTCTACTTAGGTTGTCCCAACTGCTGTGGCCTAGGAAGACAAGAGCGTTGACTGAAGCCCAGGACCACAGAAGTCCTGGTACCTAGTCCCTCTAGTTGGCTGAGGTCCCCTAGGCTTGATGGCTGTGTATCAATGGTCAGCATTGATTTTCTTATCTTATCTGTTGAATCGGTAGTTTCTTTAGTTATTCTTTGGCTCCACTTGTGCTGGTTCTTCAAACTTGCTGAGGAGGGGTTTTACAGTTGCGGGGAAGATGACCGAATGCCGTCCTTGGAGCTTTCCTTTGGCTTCGTCCTGTGGACTAATTAGCAAGAATCATCCTCTCAGATCCCTGCCCAGATTTGCAGATGGTGCTTACTCTTTCTTTCATGTTTCAGCCCTTCTGAGTTTTCTTCATTTCGTGATGATCTGCTGTTCCATTCCCACCGAGGGGCTGGGGTGCAGGCCACATCCCTGCCTCACGTACAGCATCCCAGCTGTCATGCTTCTTTCCCTGATGGGATGCACACTTGTGCATGGCACACACACATGGGGGCGCATGTTAATAGGCATGCAAGGTGTATGTTAAGCCTATAAATATTTATTGAATGAGCATTCAGGCCAGGCACTGTTAGAGGTGCTGGGATGCATTGCTCAAAAAGGCAGACAAGCATAATGCTCCTGTGGATATTATACACACATGCTTACACACACACACACACACACACACACACACACACACATTTACACACACACAACCACATATACTCATACACCCACAACCCCACAAATACCATACTTTTCTGTCACTTTCCTTGAGGTAAAACTTCTGGACACGTTGAGCACATTAAGTGTGAATCCCACTGCCCCTGGCAAAGTGCCCCTGCCATGTAGACATTGGAGGTTCTCAACCAGCGAGTGTCTGTGGCACCCACTCACTTGCACCCCTCCTCCACCCTCTTGCAGAGTGAAACCTATTCAAAGACTCCCCATCCATAGGTGTGTCCCTGGGATCTCTCGTGTGTGCGCACAGGGGACATGAGCTCAGTTGCTCATTGTAGCTTTGTTTGCAAGAGCAATCAGTACTTGGAGAAAACAGAATGTACATCTATACAGCAGAAGAAATGATTGAGCCATAGCTACATGGTTCATTGTGGGTAAGTTTCAAATATTATGAAAGAAATGCAACTTGTGGAAGAATGTAATTGATATAGCATTGGTATGAAGCTGAAAGCCACACCAGCTAGGTATCATTTATGGATGCATGTATTGCACAAGCCCACACACCCGGGCAGGACAAACACCAGGTTTGAAGTCTAGTGGCATGGGCACAGCGGCCGAGGTCAGAACCAGGCAGAACTCATATGGCTTCAGCTACAACTTAATGTTTAACTCTGTAAATTGGTTGCTGAGTACATGATGTTCATTGTGTTATTAATTACCCATTTTACATACAAAATGTTTTGTTTTAAAAGATCCTATATAATAAAAGCCTGGAGACCAGGAGTTTGACCACTCGCTATGACATGTGCTGACCACCAGGGGGTGGCACGGAATATGGCGGGTGTTTGCAATACAGTGTTGGCAGTGGGCAGCAGTGTAGACACTGCTGGCCCAGATGGGCCCTGATGAGGGTGGAACCATAGTCAGATGGTGGAGCAGGTGAGCAGGAGGTGCCAGGCCATAGCAGGTGTGAACAGGGTCCTGATCACCCCACAGATGGCAACAAGCAGCAGTGGCAGGGGGCAGAGCCACTGCCAAGCTCCTTGGTGCTAAGGGAGTTGGGCCAGGAGCCTGGCACCAATTGATATCCCTACAGGTGGGATGGTAGAGCAGGTGAGGGGGCAATGCCAGGCCAAGGCAGGGCTGTGGGGCTGCAAGCCTGGGGGCACAAGCTGAGGGCATGAGCTGGGGCTGTGAGGCTAGGGGTGTGATCTGGAACCCAATCCCTGCAGACCATCCTGAGGGACCCCACCGTGCATGAATTTGTGCACTGGGCCTCTAGTTGTATATAATCTATACTAAGTTTACCATTAAAATGTGCAAATTTACCATACACCTGTGACATCCACCAGCCAATCAGGAGCAAGTATGCAAATTAAACCAACAAAGATGGTAGGTTAATTTGAATATGCTGGCATGGAGTTAAAACTGAAGGCTCCAGCCTGAGTGAAGACTGAAGACTGAAGACAACTGGAGACTGAAGGTGACTGAAGATGACTGAAGACTGAAGAGGCTTAGCTTCTCCACTGTGCCTGGAGTGAAGGCCTGGGTCTGGGTGCTGGAGGAATACCGGTGCTGTCAGCTAGGAGAAGGAAGGCCTATTGCACAAATCTTCATGCAACAGGCCTCTAGTCCCATATAATAAAAGGCTAATATGCAAACAGACCTAATGGTGGAACAATTGAACAACCAAACAACTGGTCACTATGACATGTCTGAGCACCAGGGGGCATGTGCGAACATGGTAGGCACTGGCCACAGCAGGATGATGGAGCAGGTGAGCAGGGGTGCCAGACCAAGGTGAGGCACCAGTCGCTGTCATCAGGATGAGCCTCTGGTGGTTACTGAAAATTCTTTGCTCACATGTGCAGCATTCCCGCTTGGCTCTCACATCTGTTGCCTGCATCAGCCTTGGTTGCACCTACTGCCAGTGCCAGCCCTGCTTGCACTTGCAGCTGGAGCTGCTGCTCGTACCCGCTGCTGGGGCCCAGCACCGGTCCTGATCACTAGGTGCCATCAGCAGGTGTGAGCAATAGTTTTTGGCCCTGATCCCTCCTGAGGGCTTCTCCACCTGCCCTTGCTCCTGAGGGGTGATTGGGGCAGCAGCTGCCACTCACACCTGCTGCCAGAACCGGCTCTAATGGCTCTGCACCATCAGCGAGTGCAAGCGGGCCTGTGTTGTCAGTGCATGGGAGCAGCGGTGGCAGGAGTGCTGCCAGCAGACAGGGGACCTGAGCCATGGTGGGAGGGGCTGGGTGGGGGTGCAGAGGATGGGCCAAGACCTGCCCTGTGCCCACTGCAGCCTCGAGGCCCATAGTTTCTTTCAAGGTGTACAAATTTGTGCACTGGGTCCCTAGTGTAATAATAAAAAAGAACCGAAGATGTTTGTTTATCCAGAATTCTTCTGGAGTCAGTTAGAATCCCATTGGAGCCTTTATTTCTTCATTTGGTTTGTCTTCAAGTTGCAGGTAAGTTTTTTCTGGATAAAAGGCTTCCATTCAGAGAAAATGACTGGAGCTCTGCGTGAAAGATGGCCAAGCCTGTCTGTGCTACACTGGAGCTTTTCACTCCATTTGGACCGTGGTTTGTTTGATGTTGCTAACCCGCCGCTGACAGCTCCAGCAGCAGGATTATCTGGCCCTGTCCCAGTGTGCGAGGTGCCCACAGCATCAGACAAGTGATGGGGAGAAATCTTTCCCTGTGACTTCTTGTCTGGCAAAAAAGATGGGCTGGAGCCTCTTCATAGCTGAGCCTACACAGGCGTTCCATCTGAGAGCCTCGTTCCAACACAGAGCAGGAGAAGGCGTGTAGCCCATTGGTGCCCCAAGGGCACCACTGCTCAACACCCCCTTCCCAAGCCCCTCTCTCATCAAAGACCGTGTCGTCTGGAGAACAGATCCTGGTTCGAAGTATATGGTGGCACCCAGAAGACTGGCTGCAGCCTAAAAGAAAGCGGAGCAGTCGGGCATGCGGGCATCACCTCCTCTCCTCAGCCAGGAGACCTGAGGTCAAGGATTGCATTCACTGGGCCACTGAGGATGTCCAGTTGAGCTGTGTGTCCCCAAGAGGGTTTGGGAAGAAGTACATCAAAAGGGCCCCTGTCAGAATGGCACCCACTGTGCTGGTCCCAGTCCGTGGCTCAGCGCACCCCCTCGTCCCACTGCCAACACCCGTAATCTGTCTTCAGTGCTGCTCACATTTGTGTTATCAGCGAGAATCAAATCTGGCAAAATGGCAGGAAAAGTGCTTGCACAGGACTTTTCAGCAAAACTCAATTAAAGTGGGGAATTGGACTTGAAAATGAGCCACTTTGCTCACTCCTCAGCTCTGAGCATTCCCTCCCTTCCCACCCATGCTGGGTACTTCCAGTTGCCCAGGCCTGGGATGCCAGTGACAATCGGTGAAAGGAGCCCTGGCATGGTTTCTCCCCATTGGGGAAACCGAGGCATGCTTTCCAAGGCCATACAACTGGTCAAAAACAGACTGAAGTAAGAGTCCTGGTGTCTCTGGCCTTATCACTACTCTGTGCCGCTTTGAGGACTCTGCACCCGGATCCGTCGGATCCCACCCAACAGAGCTAAGCCTTATCCACTCCAGAGCTTCCCCCTCCAAAGTCTGGAGAGGTTCCTCCATGGACTCAGCTGTGCGGAGCCTGTACACAGTGGACACAGCCCCCCTTCCTCCGGGCTGCGCAGGTGGCCTGCGCCCCCCGGGGGATCTGTGGAACTCTGTGGGACATCGCCTGCGCCTTAGCCCGTGCATAAGAGGCCCCAGAGCACCAGGACCTGTGACTCCCCCAACCCTTCGCCAAAGCCTTTCATCCTCACCACACACCTGCATGATCACTGGCCTCCTTCACTCCTGAGGGTGGTGGAACGCAGAGAAGGAGTGGAAGTGTCCAGGGCCACACACCTGATGTGCACCAGGATGGTTCATTCTGGGAACTCCTACACCACAGCCACTCTGCTCCTCTTGCCAGGCTTTAGGGGGCACCCCACCCAAGGGAGCTAGCTCCTTCTCTGCAGCTGCTCTGCTTCTTTTCAAGGCAGCCCCCTTTCCCCCAGAGGTAAAGGTCCCTGCCTCCCACAGCCCCAGCACCTGCAAAGGAGGCCCCTTAAAGTCACATCTGTTAGGATCTCCACTTGAAACCAAAGAAAAGAAAACGTCAGCCGGTGTACAGGGAGTTTTCTAATTGATGTTATTGGAATTTTGTCTTCCTGGGAAGTCACATGATTGAATTTTGAGTGCAGTAGTGACTGTATTTTGATTTGAACTGTGCAGTGAGTCAGAGCTGATTGTGTGCCTGTTGTTGAGATGTGGCCTGGAAAAGACTCTCATGCCTCAGGTACTTACCGAGGGGCCCTCCCTAGCTAAGCGTGGGAACATGCTTGTTGGTGCTGATCGAATCCCCTGCCGTATACCAGCTCTTAGGAGGAGGCAAGGCAGTGAGAATTGTTTTTGGTAATTCTCTGAGAAAGCCAGTAACCCATAATCTGACCAAAAGTGGTTCCAGTTGTAGGGGTTTTGATCCTATAACCAGAGGTCCATAGGTTATTCTGATTTGGGGCAGCTCAGTGATGTCATCAAAGCCCAGGCCTTTCCTTCTTTCATGACAGCAGCCGCCTGTGGGTGCGGGATGGCTGCCTGGCCCCAGGTGGCCAGGCTGGAGGATGTTCCTCCTTGGGGGACAGGGTTTTCCAGTGTCCCCTTCCCCACAGGCTTCCTTGTCACCTCGGTTACATGCCTGGTCCTGGACCAATCACTGGCACGAGGACATGCAAGGATCACAGCCCTGTCAGGCCAAAGATGTCTCTCCCCGGGGTGTTTGTTAGAAGGAAGAAGGAGGCCACGTCTGCCGAGTAGCCATGAACAGCTGGGTGTGCCTCAAGAAGTCAACATCTGCTGCTCAAGTAGCCGTGAAGAGCTGATCTGAAATGATCCATGGGAGCTGGGGGTGGGGGTGGAAGTGGGGGTCTAATGTCTGTGCATGTTCTAGCCCCCCTTTTCAGATTATGCTTTGATTTCCAACCCTACCCCGAGTCTCCTCAAGGTAGGAAAGGTAGAGCCCCTGCAGAGAAGCCAGATTTTGGGGGGTATAATGTCACCTGTGTGGTATGATGTATTGTTAGCAGCATGTGCCATGGAGCTGTGCAACCTGGGTTTTGATGAGCTGTGTGATGCTGGGCATCTTACTTAACTTGTCTGTGGTTCTGTTTCTTCATCGGAAAACGGAGACAATAGTGTTTCTCTTGCAGACCTAAGAGGACAGCACCGTGGCTTGGAACTGATGCTTCTCATTGCAGTTGGTGCCACGGTTTGCAGAATCCCTGGGCGAACAGTTTTTCCAGTGTGAGTCACCTCTCTCAGATGTACTGCGAGACAGGCTCATGAAACCCTCCTCTTGCATGAAGCCTTCCTGGATTGTCTCAGGAGGTGGGCCTGACACTGTAGACACGGTCCCTGCAGCTCTTATCTCCTCTTTCCTCATCTCTTAGATGCTGTCCTGTACCTGGTGATCTCTGAGAAACCTCATATTTGAACAATCATTTACAGTTTTAGTAAACGTGTCCATGTACATTACTGCATGGAATCCTTACGACATCCCTGTGAGGTGGGAACAAGATTATACAAGAAACCAAAGCCTCAAGAAATTAAATGCCTGGACATAGAGTCAGATGAAAATCAAATTCAAGTCCTCTGAGTCTAGTAGTAGCCATAAAAATAATGTCACACTTATATACTATTCATTTTATGCTGGCACTATTCTATTATCTCATTAAATCATCATAGCAAACTTAAGAGGTAGTTACTATTATTAGTCCCATTTTACAGTTGAGGAAACTGAAGCACAGAGAGGGAAAGCAGGCTTCCCAGGGTTGCACAGTTCATTGGCTCGAGAGTCCGGACTGAAACCTGGGCCATCTGGTGCCAGTGACCATGTTCATAACCACCTGTCTACACTCCAAGCCTGCTGTGCCCACTCTTCCAAGTCACGGGGGACTCGAGTTCTTCTGTTATCAACAACTTAATCACAAAATCCAGACATCCAGGTGCCCGCCCCCTGGGCTGCTGCATGCTGTTCGTTATTCACTCATCAGCTCACATTCTAGACCTCTCAGGACTTGCCTCCTGACCCTCAGTCCACTTATATTTTTATCTTTGATGCATGCAGTGATGTATTTTCCCACAAGAGACATGGCCAGGAATACAATCAATCTGATCCAGATGTCAGTATGGCATGCTACCAAGAAACCCATGCCCACAGGCCCAGCCTTATCCCATCCGAGAGTGGGTGGCCTCCGAAGGCCACCATCATCGCTGTCAGAAATCCCAGGTTGAACCCTACAAAACACTCCTGACCTCAGCCAGCAGGCAGGCCTCCAGAGAACTCAGCCCTGCCTCAGTGGCTGTGGCCAGTGAGCCTGGCAGAGCAGGGAGGTCACTGCCCTGCCGACTGGTGAGGGCGGGGGGCAGTATGCAGAAGGTCCGGTGACAGCATGGCCTGCTGTCTTTGACATGTTCCTGCCACCCTATGCAAAGGATACTCTGACGCCCAGCCCTCTCATCCCCAGGCAGGAGAAGCTCCGGGGAGATTAGGAGGTGGCGAGCCCAGCTGACACCTCCCTTCTGTCTTTGCCTGGACCCTGGACCTGCTCCAAGTCACCTCGCTCAGCAGGCCCACGTACTTCCCTTGACCCAGAGTACACAGCTCAGCTCTGCGAGAGGCACAGGGCATAGGAAATCTGAGCCAGTCTCCTCTCTACAAGGTCAGCCTGAAAGGCAAGCTGAGCAGCAAGCAGGGGAAAAGGGTTCCCTCTAGCACCCTACCCCCTCCGACTTCCCCGATGCTGCCTGGTTTTGTCTGGCACCTTCCCTGGCAGGCCTGACAGCTTGTTGAGGGGCAGAAGCAAGCAAACCACGGAGCCATTGCTTGCTGAAGAAACTGAGGCACGGAGAGGGAAAGCAGACATCCCAGGGTTGAGAGCCAGAGGTCCAGGCTGAGTGGGGAAGCAGCTGTTTGAGAGTTTTTCTGCAGATGCAGAGATGGATGCCCGGAATCGATCCCTTCTGAAGATGAATCACAGCGAGAGGCACAAAGAAAGCCCCTCTGGTCTGCACAGGCGGATCATGTTCCAGACGGGCCTGAGCAGGTCAATTTCTTGTGATACGTGGGAGGGAGGAAAGGGGGAAGGGGGTAGAGAGAGAGACAGACAGAGAGAGAGAGAGAGAGAGAGAGAGAGAGAGAGAGAGAAGAGAGAAGGTGGAGAGAGAGGTAGAGATGCAGAGAAAGGGACAGAGATATGAAGAGAGATATGCAAATGAGAGACAGGGATACTGAGAGGGAAAGAGGGAGAAATAGAAACAGAGAACATGGAACTGGCATGAGGAGGGTCAGAAGGGAGGGCAGAGGTGTTTGCTGAGGTATGGGTGGGGACTGCAGAGTAGGAAGACTCTCAAACATTAACCAGACATTCAAGTCATGTTAGGTGTGTGTTCATTGCTAAAAACTAATAAAAATAAATGTCTGATAAACTCAATGGATTGCTCCCCCCCACATTTTAGCCTCTCCATGAGTTCTGTGGTCTTCCTTCTAATACATAGGAGGAGAGGAAGAAAAGAGAGGGCGGGAGGAAAGGAAGGAAAAAGGAAGGAGGGAGGTTAGGAGAGAGAGAGAGAGAGAGAGAGAGAGAGAGAGAGAGAGATGAGAAAAGAGAGACAAAATTGGTTGTCTTCTATGGCCTGCAAGATTAAGTTCGGATTTATCTTTTCCTTTAGAATTAGCAATGCTTGCCTATACCCATTCAGGTAATTAAGAGGTAACTGCGGGGAATTCATAGCACGCTCTGCACATCCTTGATGCACAGCACACGAGGCCTTTTCTAATTATAATCTTAGAGTCAGAGAAGCTCAGAACGTGGCTCATCAGAGTTGGGTGGAAGCCCTGGATGTCCTCCAGCTCAGTCCCTTCCCTTGCAGAGGTGGGGAGGCAGGGCCGGGTGCTGCAGGGTCTGCTCAGTACGCACGTACCTGCAGATGCAGCCCCAGGTGCCCGGGCTTCTACCTGCACAGGGCACAGGTAGAAGTGCCACATCCCCAAAAGCACAGGTCCCCGGGGCCAGGCTTTCAGGGCTAGGACCCTCCTCCTAGTTCTGCCTCTCACTGGCTGGGCTAGGCTTTCTATCTCTAGTCTTCACCAGACTGAGCCGGCTTTCTGGGAAGCAGACCCCAGAGGCAGGAGAAGGAAAGCCACATTGTTGATGTTTATACAGTCTCCTCCTGGTGCCCCTAGAAAAACAACACCAGACACTGGGGCTGGGTGGGGTACATGCTGAGGCCTGCTTGTGAGATGGGTCCTCCTGAGACCCGGGAAGGGAAAGTAACCATTTCTAAAAACTCATTCCAGGAAGCTGATGGCCCCTGGAGCAGTGGATCTGAACAGGAGACCTTTTTGGTTGTCACACTTTGGTGTTCTACCGGCATCCCAAGGGTTGGGGGCAAGAGATGATGCTAAGCATCCTACAATGCACAGGTCAGCCCACAACAAAATGATCCTATCTGAAATGTCCATGGTTAGAGCAGCCCACCTTGTTTCACTTGCATCTCTGCATCGCACACTCAGGTCTGGAAATGCTCATTGTTTCGCCTGTGTAAACACAGGTCTTACTCCCACTGGGTCAGAGAAGGTGAGCCACTAAAGTGGGGTGGGGGCGAGCTGGGTGACTCAGGTCTTGATCACCAAGGTGGGTTCTGTTCATCTGGTTGTCCCCTCCCCCTTTCTCCTCATTTGATACAATTACCTTCCCAATGAGAGAAGGCTCATTTTTCAAGGGCCGTCTGGGACCTGACCTACCTGCTGGAACCCTAACTCAGTTTTCCAAGGTCATTTGTAGGAGACACGTTTACTTCACATGGGTGTCTGTCAAGGAGACTTTCCCTTCCCGCCTGAGCTTAGGAGGGAGAAGAAAGGACAACCCCGGCTTGATGTCATCTTTTCTTCTTTCCTTTTCATTCTTACCTTTGTCTTTCTCTCCCTTCTTCCTTATTCATTTTCTGTTCCACCTCCTGGTGTAGGTTTTGTGATTTTCTTGATGTCTTCCTTTTGCCCAAAGCTGAATATTGTACAGAACAAAACAAAATGTTTCCTTAAAACCTATAGGTCTCAAAAGATAGTTACCACCAGCTTCACTCTCTACCCCCATAGTGTATTATATTAAGGAATTGAGATCTGACTAAAATCAACCCATGGTCCAGGGTCCCCAGAGCATCCACATTCCCATAACATAGTCCCGGGGTGGCCTCACAGTTCAGACCCTTCTCCTGACCATGCCCCCTGCTGACAGGCATGAACTTCAGGAGCTATGTAAGCCTGTGATGGAACTGCAGCTGTGGCGAATGTGATCAATGGTTATACTACTGACTAGCCTGTGACTCAGGCAGTGGGAGCATGGACATTGTTGCATGGAGGTCTGGCTAAGGGGACCTTCTCCATCTTTGTGATTCACAGAGGCCTCTTCCCCTAGTGGGCTTGGCCTGGAGGCTGGAAGCCTTGAGATTCACATGCTTAGACCCAGACACTTGTTCTTTTTTTTTCTTTTTCTTTTTCCAATTTTCATCAGGCTGTATTATTCCAGAGAGGGGGCATGAGGGAGTAAAGTGAGGACCAAGAGGAGGGGAGTGGGAGGGGCACTTCCCAGCCAATAAAGGGTGTCTTCCAACCCCATAAAGGACATTCAGACAAGCAGACAGTGACACACCCAGGACAAACCCCATCCTTCCCTTTTCCTCCCTCTTTGCACCACCTTTTCCCTCACCCATCTTTCCTCAAGTGCCACATTTGGAGCCGTGTGTGTGTGTGTGTGTGTGTGTGTGTGTGTGTGTGTGAAAGCAGAGGCCCCCAGAAGATAAATAGGCTTTTTACCTCATCATTTCTAAAAGGGCTTTGAGGGGGATAATGAAATTAAATGTAATCGTGCACTGTGGAGCTAAATTACAGCCTGTAAAGGCCATGTCAGCTTACAAAGTGTCTTCACGTTCAATCACCAATACACCCTGTGACTTCTGCCTGTCAGCCCTGAGCTACACATATGAAACTGAAGCGCAGATAAGATAAGCCACTGGCCTGAAGGTCTGGGCTGGTAAGTGACGTCAGGGGCCTGGAGGCAGGGAGCTGGCAGGAACAGAGAACTGGGGTATGCAAACGCCCTAAGACTGGGGAGCTGCTGGGACTGAGGCAGGATACAGCCCTGGGGTCCAAGAGCCCAGGCCAGCAGCTGGAGAAGAGGGATGGAGCAAGATTGTATAAGTGGGTGGAAGGGCCGGGCAGTTGTGGGGAGATGGCCCTGGGATTTCAGGGCCAAAGGCGGGCAGGCACAAGGGGCTGCAGGACAAGAGCATCATGGAGAGCCGAAACCAGTTTGGCTCAGTGGATAGAGCGTCGGCCTGCGGACTGAGAGGTCCTGGGTTCCATTCCGATCAAGGGCATGTGCCTTGGTTGCGAGCACATCCCCAGTGGGAGGTGTGCAGGAGGCAGCTGGTCAATGTTTCTCTCTCATCAATGTTTCTGACTTTCCATCCTTCTCCCTTCCTCTCTGTAAAAAAAAAAAAAAAAGAGAGCATCATGGAGCGATGAAGGGACAGAGATGCCTTTGCCTGCTCCCTCTGTGGGTCCCTGTCCCTCTGTCTCTGCCTTCACTTCTTGGCATCTGTCCCTCATTGAGCTGGTCTTATACACACACTTCAGGAGCCTTTCTAGGAATGAGAAAGCTCATAAGAGGTATGAGAAGATCTAGTTAAAGGCTCTGGCTCCACAGCACAATCTTCCTCCCATCACTCCTCCTGCTCGTCTGCTCCTGTGGACACCCAGCCCCACTGTAATGAGACTACAAGAACTCCAAGAACTCCAAACTATAGGGTTATCTGGTCAACCCTAAGACATTGTAGAAGAAACAGACCCAGAGAGGAAAAATGGCTTGCCATTCGACACATACTAGCTAAGAGTGTGTATGTAGGAGTGAGTAGGGGCTCGGGGGAGACTAGCATACTGGTCTCCCAACTCAGACCAGACTCTTCCCTCCACTGCAAATGTAGGTGTTGGGGAGCCTTAGCACTGCCGACATGCAGTCCGCAGGGCCATGGCCTGAAACACTGCATGTCCGGTCAGAGTCAGTCATAGCCGCTCTGTCTCCACAGCTCTCCTTCCTCCCTGGCTTACTGTTCAGTGTTTTAAAAGCACATCTCATTTTAGTGCTCTTGCTACAGTAAATATCTAATAATTGTTTCAGACTCTATTACTTGCCTCACAAAATAGTACCTGGAAGTGATGCTTATTTAATTTTGTGCTGAGAGAAAAAGACTCAGAAGAGGCCTGAAAACGCCTGTCACATCTCAAGTGCTGTTGACTATTCATGGTTTAGAGAGGGGCGTGGCCCCCTGAGCAGCGCCTGGAACTGATACTTATTCTAGCTGTGCGAGTATTGGCGCTTTTCTTAACCCTGTGCAGCCATTCTTCATAAAAGCTTCTGAGGTGTGTGTGTGTGTGTGTGTGTGTGTGTGTGTGTGTGTGTGTGTGTGAAAGAGAGAGAGAGAGAGAGAGAGAGAGAGAGAGAGAGAGAGAGAGAGAATGCTTAAAATGTAGATTGAAGTATATCTATGAGTATTAGCATAAAAATGTACATGCCACAAATCCCACTGCCAGTGTATATGCATGTTTATATACATGCATGTGTTTAAGCAGGAGAGTGGGCTTATGCTCTCTATTTGCTCAATAATCTCAAAAATAGCTCCACCAATGAGTCCACTGGTGAAGGACACCAGTCATGAATAACAGCCGTATCCACTGCACTGTTCACAAAGGGCTCCCATTGTGATTCTCTGGAGAGCCTCACTACCCCAACAATTCATGCCGGTTTTACAGAGGAGCGTCCTGGAGCTCAGCGAGGGAATGGAGTTCAAGAATTGAATGACGTGTTGGATTTGAGCGCCTGGCTCTTTGAGAGCACAGAGGCCCAGGAGACCAGGTTCCGAAACACTAGCTGAGGGTCAGATTTGAATCCTGACCTCAGTATGTCTAGCTGTGAGGCTTTGGGAAGGACATTCTCTTGTCTGAGGAATGATTTTCTTGTCTGTAAAATGGGATAGAGTATCTGTCTGCCTATCTCCTAAGGAGGCTGTGAAAAGGAAATGGTTGGTGTGAGAAGTACGCAAAGTGACAGGGGTGAATGCTCCCCATTGAGCCTGGCTTGTGGCAGGCACCTGCAAATGTTTGCCTTTATCACAAGCCATGCCAGTTTTTGTCACCCTGTGTGCAGTCCCCGCTCAGTAAGGGCCCCATCCCCTGGCCCAGGCCAACCATGGTGTCACTGGATCACAGTGCTAAAATATTTGGGGCAGAGGACCTCTTTACACTTCTAAATATTACTGAGGACTCCAAAGAGCTTCTACTTATGTGAGTTACATCTGTTTTCATTTACTGAGAAATTTGAAAATAATTAATATCTTAAAACAGTGATAACAAACCCATTACAAATGAACATAAATTACATTTTCATAAAAATGACTGTATTTTGCTCAGCCAGCAAATGGTTGTCATTGTCAGTGGTCCAATGTTGACTTATGAACCAAGAGGTCATGGTTCGTTCGATTCCTGGTCAGAGCACACGGCCAGATTTCAGGCTCCATCCCCAGTTGTGGGGCGTGCTGAATGCAGGCAATCAATGATTCTCTCTCATCATTGGTGTTTCTATCTCTCTCTACCTCTCCCTTTCTCTCTGAAATCAATAAAAATATATTTTAAAAAATAGACTGCATTTTATAGAATACATTTGTAAGAAGATGGCCCTTTTTTACATTTTTAAAAAAATATCCTTAATGTCTGCCTTTGTTGAAGACAGCTGGATTCTCATATCCATTCCTGCATCCAATCTGTGGGTATCACGTACCAGGCAGCCGCTGGAAAAGGCCCTGTGCATTCATGAGAGAATAAGAGAGAAAACAGTAAATCACACCTTAGTTTCACTCTAAACATCATTTTGATCTCATGGTTCCCCCGAGGACCAATCCTTGACAACCCCAGCATAAGATGAGCTTTAAGCCCCCACTGCCAAGGCAGGTTGCGATTCTCTACATTGCTGGGACTCTATCTGAAAAATTAAAACTGAGTAGGACAAAAACAACCAGTTTTCCTCAGATTTTTCTCTGGGAACACAGGCTCACGGATCTAATATTGATAAACTAAGGTTTGGCTGCTTCTCAGCTAGCCATCAATAGTCACCCGCATCTGCAGTTGGCCCTGGACTTGAGAGGCTGAGGATTGATCGATACACGCGCTGTGTCACAGAGGACGCACTTCCCTGTAAAGGACCTGCTCAAAATGATTTTGATCACAAGTGAACTTGTTATCTTGCACAAAAAGGTGTCCCCAGGTTACATTGCGGAGCTTGTCATTTATTTCAGAGGCTCGACAAGAGTCATCAAACACCGTGTGTATTCCATCTTTTTTTTCCCCCCTCTCTCTCTCAGCAGGTTGATAATACCAGTCTAATCTCATGCTCACAGAATGGCTGCAGCAACTCCCACCATCACATGCAAATACACCAACATCCTCCTTAGAGAGATCACTGTTTCCTTTGGGTCTCTGCATTGGTGGGAAACATTTTTGTCAGCCAACTTTCCTTTGAATGTCGTTGGCCAAAATGGGTTCTCGTGCCGTGTTCGTTTCCTAGGGGCTGCTGCAACAAAGTACCGGAAACTACCGGTACTCTGCTCCAGGGCAGTGGCTACTTTCCTTTCTGCCCTGTATGAGTGCTGAGTACCTAGTACCAAGCACCTGATACCAGACACTGAGCTCCAAGCACCGAACTACAGTGACTTAGACATTTATTGTCTCAGAGTCCTGGAGGCTGGGCATCCAAAGTCAAGGTTTCAGCAAAGCCAGGCTCCCTCTGAGCCTATAGGGAAGGGACCCTTCCCTGCTCTTGCAGCTTCTGGTAGCCCCACCTTTCCTTGGCTTGTGGCAGCACTCTCCACTCTTCACATTGGGTCCTATAAGGATCCCTTCACCTGGCCTTTCCTCTGTGTCTTCTATGTCTGTGTCCAAAACCTTCCCTTGTCATAAGAACACCAGTCACATTGGACTAAGGTCCCGCCTAATGACCTCTCTTAACTTGATCAGCAGCATAGACCCTATTTCCAGATTGAAGCCACATTCACAGCAGCTGGGGATTAGGATTTCAACACATATAGTTTGGAAGAGACACCATTCAACCCATAAGACCTGCCTTTTCTTAAGTCACTGGCAAGAGGAATGGCATCATTTTCGTTGGCTTCCAGGGAGCCCTAGATCTCCTGGGGCATTTGCACACAAGGGTAAGAGTTTTCACAAGTCCTAACACCTGGGGGCCCTCTGAGCACACAGCCCCCTCACCCCCCCCCCAGGAAACCCTGGAGACGAATCCAGGGTGAGGGGCTGGGGAGGGGGTACCTGCACAGCACCGGTGGCCTCTGGGAAAGGGTAAACATGGGCAGAGAGCCTGAGCCCCACCAGAGACAAGAAAAGGGGAACAGGCTCCAGAAGCCACTGACCACGCCTGCTACCCTGGTGCTGAGTTCCTCGTGTGTCAGTCCCAGGGCCTCCCACCCAGACCTGGAGCTGTATCATGTGAATCAGCAAACCCCTCTCTTCCTCCTGAGGGAGCAGGGGGATGAGGGAGAGTGGCAGGGATGACTCCATTTGTGTGAAACAGGCCCTCCCCTTTCCCACCATGCATCACGGTTTCATTCTTGTAGCTGATTCCGTGGGGTGGGGGTAGTAGAAGAAAAAGAGGGGAAAAATCACACTGTGATTCTAAAAGCAGCCAGAGTTACTTTCTCATGTCATTCTGTTCTCAGATGTTTGCTATATGTGTTTTGTTTACCGAATTGGGATCCTGTGTGTATTCAAACCCAGGCACATACTTCCAGGAGAGCAGAGCCTCTTTTTCTAATTATAAAACTGGAAGGATGCAGACACATATAAATAAGTTAGCCAGATCTAATTCTGTTGGATCTGCCCAGAATTCTTTTTCCTCCTTAAGCAATCTAAAATAAAATATTTGAGGTCACACTGCTATATATACAGGTGTTTTTTGGCGCATCAGAACTGCTACGAGATTCCCCCAATGGAATGAGCCTGATGATTCAGACAGTGGAGCTCAGGTCTCTGAAAGCCTGGGCCTCCCCTCCAGGCAGAGTGGACTGGCTGGGAACCGGCTGTCTCCTCTATATTTCGTGGCCCTGGTGGGATGGGACACGGCCCAGACCCCGGTGGAGTCAGCACTTCCTTCTGCAGGGTCTCTGCAGGGTCTTCCCTGCCTGTTGTTTCAGGCCCGTCCCATCCCTCCAGCGAGGCTCAGGGACAGAGGCCATGATTTGGGGGGCCCTCAATGCCTGCACAGAGCCCACTTTCAGCCTAAGCCCCTATCAGTACCCATCTGGCAGAGGAGGCCCCGGTGGCGAGTGCCTTGGACCTGGGAGGGCTCCTGCCGGCCCTAGCCCAGCTCCTCCTGGGCAGACTGGGGAGCTAAGACTGCTTTTCTTTCCCAGGTTCTCTAGTGCCTTACACACCTTGCCACCTGCTCTCTGCCCCAGCTGAAGGCAGTTACCCTCAGCACTGCCCTTGCTGATTCCAACTCTGCTCCAGGGCAGTGGCTACTTTCCTTTCTGCCCTGTATGAGTGCTGAGTACCTAGTACCAAGCACCTAATACCAGACACTGAGCTCCAAGCACCAAGCACTGGACACTGAGCACTGGACACTGAGCACCAGCTTTTTAGGGCCTCCGCATGGGCTGTGGGACTGCAGGCTGTCTAACCTTCCACCTTCCCGTCCCTCAGGGAGACAGAGGGCAGTGCTTAGTCCCAAGGAGGATGCCAGTGGCCCTGGGAGACCTTGGATTGCATCATGGACACAAACCCTGGCTTTTTATGCCAACGGACATCCACCTCCTTTGTCTTCCAACCTCTCCCCACTGCTCTGCATCTCTTGCTGGCCATGATTCCCCCATGCCACTGTGCCTTCTTCTGTTCCCTCTGTCTCTCACAGACCTTGCTTACCCTCCATGCCCAGCGCACCCCCCCCCCCCCGCCACTGCGCTACATCCCCTCCTCTGTGTGAAGGGAAAGGTTAAGTGGAGACACGCCTTCCCTGTCTGTTGCAATAGAGACACAGCAACTTTCTCCCCTAATCAATCTGTCAGGCATGATTAGTCCGCCCTGAGGTTCAGATGGCTCACAGCCCAGCCAGCCCAACAGATTGACAGCTCCCGGCACTCCAGGACATGCGCACACGCCCCCCCCCATACACACACACATGCACTCACACACACTTGTACACGTGTGCACACACAGATAATATAGAAAGGACCTTGCACATGCATGTGCACACACATGCACAAACACTTGTGCTCATATACATAGTCTGCTGAGACTGGGTAGGGGCTTCCCATTGTGACTGAGGAAACCTGTTTCTACAGAGGAGCCCGTCCTTTGGGTGACACCCTGCTGCCCAGTCCTTTCTTCATTTGTTCCAGGAGCATGGATGGAGTGGTCACATGGCAGGTCCTGTTCCAGGAGCCGGGAAGCAGTGCCCTCAGGGGACACAGAACCAGAGAGAAACTTAACCAGCAAGTGATCAAAGATGCCAAGTGCTTGGGAGAAGGAAAAGGAAGAAGAGAGTCAGGGAGGGCAGTGCTGAGGGGCAGGAAGAGCCTCTAAGTCCCCTGGTTCCAGGACTGCCCACCACCAGGAGCAGAAGCCTGAGTCTGAGCCACCCTGTCGCTGACAGCCTGTGCCCTGGTCTCCCCTTTTCCAAGTGGAGAAATCACAATATCTGCTTATGGAGGCATCGTGAGAATTAAGCAATTAGGCATTATGAAAGTCAATCTACTCCAGGGACTGGTGCACTGCAAAGCTCCTCACACACTAGCACTACCACTATTGTTACTCATTTACTGGGTTCCCCTCAAAGCAGAGCGTCCACAGGTTTGCATGCCTTCTAGGAGGTGAGCCCATAGGGCTACAGGGGTGGAGGGAAGAGGCTGGAGGGCAGGAAGCAACTCTTCGCTATGCTAATGAGCAGCTGCCACTGTGCAGCAATGGACCCCATCCCCCTAGAGACCTCTGGGCCACTGCATGGAACATGCCTTGCGGATGTCCCTCCTCCGGAGGGTGAGGAAGCCAAGACAGTCACTGTGCAGCCCCAGGTGTCACTGGATGCTGCTGGGCCTGCTAGCTTCCCTGCTGTGTGCACGGGCTAGGGGAAGGCCCGAGCCAAGGCACGGTTCTCTCAGTGGGGCCCCATGAGCATGAGCTGGAGCAGTGGGTGGGAGAGCACTTGCTGCATCTGCTACAAAGACCCCCGCCCCCTCGGGGAAATGTGGTTCTCCTCACATCCCATTGTGCTCTGGATAGAATTATAAAATCTTTCAGCTGAAGCTCTCAAAGGCAGGGGCTCTGTCTGTTTGGGCCACTGCTGTTTGCTAGAGCCCATCACACTGCACTACCCACAGTCGGTGTTTAAGAAACACTTCCAGAATACAAAATCCCCTGAATAACACGTTACTCCTCATCTATGTCTCCTAACACACACACACTGACTAGGGCTGACCAGGGATGCTGTGCAAACCTCCAACAGTACTTGGCACAGTGCCTGGCATGTGGCAAGCATCTGAGACATGTGCATTGATTAAATGCAGGGGGTTCCTGGAATCTAAGGCATTACAGAGCTCTGTCTAGGATGAAGAATGGAAGCCAGTAGCCAGACCACTCCATGAGCATAGAGGCTGGAGTGGAGAAGCCTGATGAATAAGGATTAAAAGTGTCAAAGCCGCCTGAGAGAAGGCAGGAGATAACGTCTCATTGCCTCACCACTTGGCTGGCCTGTGCATTTCCCGAGGAGCTGGCCCCTGGCTTGAGAAAGCCGCTGCAGAACCCATGTTGTAGAAAGAAAAGATAAATAGGAATTTTTAAGAAAGGAAGGCCTGCAGAGGAGGCTACATGAGTGACAAATGAGGAGACCCATGGGGGATTGTGCAGCTTTGGCAGCAATACAGAGTCTTAAAACAGCAGCTAGAGCAGAGGGAAGGCCACACGAAGGCAGTGAGAGCTGAAGGGCAGAGGGGCTTCTGTCTGCTACCTCAGTCCAGTGGATGATTGGGAAGGAAAAGAAGATAACAGGAGGAGAGCCACCACAGGTGCAAAAGTCCTTGAAAGTCTTTTCTGGAGTTCCATTTCCTCCAGATTAAGCTAACCTCAGAATAATGGCTGACGCCTGGCAGGAAATTATTTTTTAAAGGTGTATCAGTCCAACATTGCCACAGTAATGCTGTGTAACAAATCACCCTAAACTTCAGTTGTTTAAAATGACATGCATTTATTTGTGTCTCAGTTATTTTCACATGACTTCCTGCAAGACATAGGGTCTAGGTCCTCGCCCCTTGAACTTGACTCTGAAGTGGCCTATCTCTAGACTTTAGTTATGCAAATAATAAACATTGTTTTAATTATATATTCTGTTACTGACATCTGAAAACACCCCAACAGATACAATGGCGTTTTAAGTAAGATTCAACACCAGGGAGAGCTTGTTAGCCAGGAGACTTCTCCCAGGGCCCCAGAGAGACACCCCTCAGGCTGAGCTGTGGACCCAGTAGAAAGTTATGCTCTGTTATCACTGCTTCTCTGCCACCCCATGTCCATCGCCAATGAACCAGAACATTCTCATGTCCTCTCTCACCTTGGCTTGTGAGTCCATCCCCATAGGACCTCTAGCTCCCACCGGTGTCCTCTCTCCCAAACCCAGAGGACTGTTCAACTTGGGGTTTCAGGGAGAATCTGTTCTACACTCCTGTCCTCAGGGAACCAACCAAGCAGTTGGCCTTGCTGTTCGTGTTCCCATCCTTGGGTGGGCTTGGAGCCAAGAACATCAGTTCTTACAGAGAGAAGCCTCTGTCTCGGCCAAATAGGTTTATGTGCATAATACATACAGATTCCAAGACTCAATCATTGTCATGTAGCTGCTGGGACAGGGGTCTGGAGTGTGGACTCTGCAGGATGCAGCTGGTGGACCCAGGGCTGGAGCAGGGGTGACCAATTAAGTGCCATCTCATTGTCTGTGGTGTTAATGGGCCCCCCATGCTGCTCTGTGTATTTATAGTTTATCCCGTGGGCATGGCATCCTGGTGCTCGTCTGTCTCTGCTTCCACCTCTTCCTCAGCATGTATGTATGCATGTGCCTGTCTCTCTGTCCTTTTCTCAGCCTGTCACTCGGTGTGTCACTCTCTCTCTGTATTTTGTCCCGCTAAGTCTCCTTTTCCCTCATGGCCACAGAATGCTCAGCAAATAGGAGCCAACTATTGGACAACATGCTGAGAGTTCATGTTCATCTCTCCCAGGTCTTCCTTGAGTCCCTCTGTTCTGAACTCTTAAACACTTCAGATCCAGGGGTGACAAGCAGCTGCAGGCAGCACTTGAAGGCAGATGGGAGTTTTTCCCCCCGCAGCTGGGAGGTCCTGCGCTCCTCTGGCCTTGGCAAGACACAGACGTCCTTGTCTTTTGAGTAAAGCGTTTCCATTTGCAGAAGCCGAAATGGTGCGGTGTCATTTTCCTTAATTTTAACAGACTGAAGAAATTGGCTTGTGGGCTGCATGAGGACTTTTGGAAAACCATGCACTGCACACAGTAAAAGGAACGACACCCCCAGGTTTCCCTCATCTCCCCCCACTCCTCCAGCCCTTCCCAGCCCCAGGCAAGCCAGCCAGGGACACAGGATCTCTGGTCGCCACTCCTACTTCCTGAGAGAAGGTGAAGGAGGAGGTGCGCCTCCTCAGACATCTGCCCCACCGCCTGATTGGCAGTCATCCCCCACATCCATGTGCCTCCACTTCCCCATCTGGGAGCCGAGCTGTCGCTGTCTTAGGCATTCAGATGACTAATGCTGGAACAGAATTCTTGGTGAACTCCGAGGGGGCAGGAAACTTTAAGGCTTGGCCCCTTCCCCAGTCCCTGCTAGTGGGGTGACATTTTCTCAAGGCAGACTAGCTCTGCAACATCTGCATCCTGGCTTTGCTTGGCTCCATCTCTGCCTGCTTAATCGAGCTAGAATATTGCAGTGGAGCCTGTGGGGCTCCAGGCTGTGTACCTGGACGCAGTCCCTGCCACCTGGATATGGGTGGGGAGTGAGGCACGCATGCTTCCCCAGTGGCACAGCACAGCCAGAAGTGCAGGTCTTTGTTCAAAGGCCCAGAGAGAGCCCCGGAGAGAAGGGGAGCTGGTGTCTCTCCTCCTGCTTCCCTTTCCCCATGGGGGAGAGCGGAGGGGCCTGGAGGGGAGATGGGCTTGTGAATCCGTGGGAGCTCCCTTCTCTCAGTGACCTTTAGTAGTCACTGTGCTGAACTCCATGTAGCACAGGATCCTCTGGGGACCAGGAGACCTTCCCTGGTTCCATCAGTCCAGATGCCTCTGCCTCGACATGATTACTCCCGGACACGGGGTCGGGGAGGGCCACAGCCAAAGGAGGTGGGTCTTCATCCTTGCAACCAGTTCTCCATGGTCTGTTCTGGCACCTGAACATCACAGCCAGGAGGAACATGGGCCCTTTGGTCCAACCCTTCATGTTACCCTGGGGAAAACTGAGGCCTGAAGGGAAAAAGCAGATTCAGAGACACTCGGTAGCTTAGAGAAGCACATTTGTGGGAGAACTGATCCCAAAACGTGCTGACTATGAACTCCAACCCCACTTCCAAATCCAGATTCCCAACCCAGGCTGCACATTAGAACTTGGGAACACCCCGAGTCTCTGCAGGTGGGCCGGGACAGTGGTATCTCTTCAAGCCTGTGCATTAAACGATGCCATTCTCGCATGCTAAGTGTACACCTCTTACCTCTCTCGCATGCTAAATGTTCACACACAACACACTCATGTCACTGGCACCCAAAGCAAGAGGCAGAGAGTAGCCAGTCCCCCAGACCTTCCAGGTCTCTCTCCCAGTCACCCCCAAAGTGACCAACAATATCCCATCTCTGACATCCTAGCTTTGTTTTGCCAATTTGTGAGTCATGCAACTGGAATGAAAAGTGTGCCCTTCTGCGTGTGTGTGTGTGTGTCAGGCTTTACTCACGAGCATCATGATTGTGAGGGCCGTCCACATCGCTGCTTGTAATTGTGTGTGCTCATTCTCACTGTGCCCTCAAACGTCATTGTATGAAAATGCCACCCTTTCTTTTTTTTTTCTTTTCTGTTTTTTTTTATCTTTATTGTTCAGTTTATTAATTACATTGTTCCACCTTTTTTTTTTCACCCTATAGTTCCCCTCCACCTGGTACCCATCCCATCCTCTGCCCTCACCCCCCACCCCTGTCCTCTCCCATAGTTGCATGATTTTTGTCCAGTCTCTTGCTGGACTTCCCACACCCCCTTTCTCCCCAAGAGTTGTCAGTCCATTCCCTCTCTATGTCCGTGATTCGGTTACATTCACCAGTTTATCCTGTTCATCAGCTTATTAATTCACTTGATTTTTAGATTCATTTGTTGATAGATGTGTATTTGTTGTTCCTAATTTACACTTTTATCTTTTTCTTCTTCCTCTTCTTAAAGAATATCTTTCAGCATTTCATATAATATTGGTTTGGTGGTGATAAACTCCTTTAGCTTTTTCTTATCTGCGAAGCACTTCATCTGACCTTCAATTCTGAATGATATCTTTGCTGGATAGAGTAATCTTGGTTGTAGATTCTTGCTGTTCATCACTTTGAATATTTCTTGCCACTCCCGTCTGGCCTGCATCGTTTCTGTTGAGAAATCCGCTGACAGTCGTATGGGTGCTCCCTTATAGGTAACCAACTGTTTCTCTCTTGCTGCTTTTAATATTCTCTCTTTGTCTTTTGCTCTTGGCATTTTAATTATGATGTGCCTCGGTGTGGTCCTCTTAGGGTTCCTATATATTGGGGTTCGGTGCACTTCTTGGACTCCTAAGTCAATTTCTTTCACCATGTGTGGGAAGTTTTCAGTCACTATTTCTTCAAATAGGTTTTCATTGTCTTGCTCTCTCTCTTTTTCTGGCACCCCTATAATTCGGATGTTGGTATGCTTGAGGTCGTCCCAGAGGCCCTTTACACTATCTTCAATTTTTTGGATTCTTTTGGTTTCTTGCTTTTTCAGCTGAGTGGATTTTACCTCTTTGTATTTCAAATCATTAACTTGGTTCTTGGGGTGCTCTAGAGTACTTTTAGGTCTTTGTATAATATTTTTTATTTCAGTCAGTGTATGCTTAATTTCTGGTTGGTCCTTTTTCATATCCTTGAGAATCTCCTTTATATCCTTGAGGGTCTCCTTCATTTCCTTGTAGGACTCATTCATTTCCACGTTGGTCTTGATCATTTCCACGTTGGTCTTGATCATTTCCTTGCAGGTCTTGTTCATATCCTTGAGGGTCTCATTCATTTCCTTGTAGGACTCATTCATTTCCCTGTAGGTCTTGCTTATTTCCTTATAGGCATCGACCTTTTGTTGGAGCCTCTTGAAAAGCCCTATAACCGTGGTTTTGAATTCCATGTCCAGTCATTTTTTTCCCTCCATTTCTTTCACATCTAATTTCTTTCCATGTCTCTGCATGGTGACTGCTTCCCTGAGTTGGTCAATTAGCTTTGTGTGGTAGACTTCCTACTAGGGACAGTGGCTCAGCCTCCCCAGTTACCTGAGGTGGATATGGGTTGCACAGTCTTGCTGAAGTTAAGCTCAGTTAATCGTTGTTAGCACTTGGAGGGGTTAACCTCCAGGCCAATTGTCTGTGAAGTTCAGCTGTGCTCAGGTTGGATGGGCGGAGTCTCCGGGCCAAGCAGACAGCATCAGCTCTGACCTGTGTGGCCCCAGAGACTCTGTGTCAGTGGCAATGGTCGCCAGCACCTCTGAGAGAGAGCCACTGCCTAGCTCCACTGGCTCCCGGGGAATTCATACTCTCCCCAAATGAGTCTGCATGCCCAATGTCTCACCCAGGGTCGTAAAACAAAGCAGTCTGAAGGTTTTCCGAATGAGAAAGCGAGTCGCAGAGTGCTATCTGTGCGGTCACACAGCTGAGCTATTCCCGAAAGCTGCCTTCTCCACAAGCCAGCAGACCCGGCAGCACCCGAGCTTCGGAGTGCCCTCCCACTGTCCAGTTTTCACCCCGTGTGATAGTGGGTTCCCTGGACTTCACCCAGAGCTGGAGAATCAGTCCAATGGGACGTCTTTGTGTCCCCGTTCGAGAAAACTGGCCAGTTTTCAGCCGCCTGCCCTCTCCGCTGGTGAGCGCTCCAAACCTCTCTCTGCACGAATCTTTCAATGCTGTCCACCGCTGCTCCTTCTAGTCACAGTGTCTTCTTTTCACTTTTCTTTGTGGAATTTTCACTCGGCCAGCTTTCTGGTGATTCTGGAAGGTGTTTGTTCTTGCGTTAAGTTGTAGTATTAAAATTGCTGAGTATGACAGCAAGATAGGTATTTTACCAATGCCGCCATCTTGGTTCCCCCTCGTCACCCTTTCTTTATCCGTTTTCTGACTGATGAGCACATCATCGTTTCGGCTTGGCTGCCTATGAACATTCTTACTTGCTGTGGCCATTCTGGACATGCTTGTTTGGTGAATACATGCAATCTTCTGGTGGGCATCCACCCACCTAGGACTGTGCTTGGTCAGGGGCATGTGTGTATCTGTTTAAGGACTGTTGAGCAGTTTTGGGGTGTGATGCTGAAGTTTCTGCCCTCACCAGCAGTCTATCTGAGTTCTGGAGCTCCTACCCAGGCAGGACTCTGCAGTTTACAGCCCGTGGGGGGCACAGCAGACTCCCATTGTGTTACTATGCCTTCCCTGACGGCTAGTGGAGTTGAGCAGTGGACATGTTTATTGGTCATTTAGGCAGCTCCTTTACAAAGTACTTGGTAAGTTTCTCTCCATGCATCTGTATTCTTTAGAACTCCCTGGGTGGTACTGAGGCAGAATCAGGGCTGAGATCTTCCGTGGCTTAGCCATTAGGGGAGCGCTTTGGCTTTGAGACAGAGCTGGTAAAACTGGGCGGGGGGAGCAGGGAGAGGATATGTGTGCGTGTGTGTTTTCAGGAGCAGTAAAGGGCAAGGTGCCCAGAGGAGCCATGACTCTGAAGTCCGGGGTGCTCATTGGGAGAAGCTGAACTGGGGCTTTCTCAGAGGCACACTTTTGAAGAAAGGGTAAGAAACGTGGCCCAAGAGAGAAACGTGGCAGCCACAGGACTATGCTGAGATCCTGCCCCAGCAGCAGGTGCACAGCCCTTCGGGGCTGACCCCAAGGGCTGCGCACCATCCCTCTGATGTAACAGCCTATGAATTAAAGGGCTTGTCTCAGGCCTGGCCCCACTGGAGCCTTCTGTATTAGGAACAAAATAAGGGAAGGTCATTGAGACACTTAAACCAGAAAAAGTGACATCGGATATCGACTGTAAGAGAGGGGGATTAATGATGGTTTGCTGACAGGAAGGCAGGAGCAGGCTCCAGCCACCCCCCAAGTGGGGACCTAGAGACAAACATTTCATTTTGACATCTGCCAGCAGAGCCCAGGTAATCAGATTTCTCTGGGAGGACAGGCAGAGGCATCAATAAAAGGAGGCAGCTTTATCCTCCCAGCCTCCCAAGCTTAGTGTGGGCTGGGCTGGTCCTCCAGTCACAGCAAGACCTTGTCACCATCACCTTCACCATCTCCAGTGTCCTCTTGGGTTGTTCAGTACAGAGGGTAGGATGGGACCTCCCCAGACCTCTTCCCTCCTGGGCTCATCTGGGAGCTGGAGGGTCCCACCGAGGCGGCAGCTTTGTGAGGCCATCTGTGTGCCTGGGGCACCTTGGGTCCCTCACATAAGGCACACTCAGGCTGATTGTCTTGTGTGCTGGTAACAACATGCTCTGCAGACAAAGGACACATCAAGGGACAGACTCCAGGTCCAGCTGTGGTTGACGGTTCAGAACTGAGTCCCAGGACCCAGGGCCAGGACACAAGGCTTCCTTGAGCATAGACTTCTCTCCCTGTTCCTCCCAAACACTGCGCCTTCTCTCTTGTTTTACTCTGCAGCCAACCTGCAGGAAGCTGGAGAGGCTTTCTTTCACTTGTTTGACCATTTTAAAAGCAGTGTTGTTTGCCGGTTTGGCTCAACATGTTGGCCTGTGGACAAAGGGTCACAGCTTCAATTCCTGGTTACCTATGTTGCAGGCCAGTGTAGGAGGCAGCCAATGGATGTGTCCCTCTCAGGTCGATGCTTTGTTCTCTCTTTCTCTCTCTCTCTTCTCCCCTCCCTCTTCCCTTCCACTCTCTCTGGAAATTAATAGAAAAAATATCCTCTGGTGAGGATTAAAACATAAAAATAAAAGCAATGTTATAGTAGCTGGTTTTCTAGCTAGAAGTATTGAGGATCATTTAGTTCTTCCTCTCAGTTTGTATCATCATCACCACCCTCCTGTTTAGTAAGAACTCACTATGTGCCAGTTTCTCTTCCCAGGGTTCCACATTTGAGCTTATTTTATGCTCTTGGCCATCCTCTGAAGTAGGTGCTCGTCACTTCCCTTTTGCAGATAAGAGGAATGGGACACAGGGAGACTACAATATCTGTCCATGTCACACAGCCACATTATATAAAGAAGTGAAAACAGAAACATAAAATATTATCGTCATAACTTATTGCATGCACACGTGTCAGAAGTTTTATATATTGTATTCTTAAGTCCTATAAAATCTCTTTAGTGTGGTACATTCATTTGCTAGGGCTGCCACAACAAAGTGCCATAAACTGTGTGGATAAAACAATAAAAATAAATTGTTCTGGAGATAAGGAAGATCAAAATCCAGATGTGGGCAGGGCCAGGTTCCTGCTGAAGGCCCCAGAGAAGGCTGTGGTCCCTGCCTCTCTCCCAGCTCGGTGGATCCGAGGCTGGTGGCACAACCCCCCGAATCAGCATATGCTGCACTCCTTGAGTCTGGCTCTTCGTGTCCAAATTTCTCCCTTTTATAAGGGCATCAGTCATATTGGATCAGGACCACCCCAACACCCTCATCTGAATTTGACTACATCAGCAAAGACCTTATTTCTAACTAAGGTCATGTTCACCATCTCCAACCCTAATAGTGGTGGGTGTTCCATTTAACCTGAGCACCTAACTCAACTCTGAGAGGTGGTGTTCTCCTCTCTTACCAATGAGGAAAGTAGAGCTGAGAAGTGAGGTGACTAGGCCATACACCCAGGCAGTAGAGCTAGTCAGTGTGGGGCCAGGACTCAACTCCAAGGCTGCACAGGGGACTTACCCAGGGACTTTCAAGCACACTGCTGCCTCTGCACCTGGGGAGGTGCCTTGGCCTCCCGGGTGAGTCTCTGCAGCTGAGGTTGAGGACCTCGGGCCCCAATCTGAGGGGTCCCCACACAGGTGTTGCCTGTGTTCTGCATTGGAGAGCGTTGGAGCTGACCTTGCTGCAATGCTGACTCCACCATGGGAGGTTGAGAGGGGGGCAATCGGAGCCCCAACAGGTCATTCCAGTTGTTCCATCATTCCAGTTGTTTGGCTTTTATATATATAGATGAGGAATTGAGATCTTAGGGAGATAATTAGGTTTAGATGAGATCATGAGGGTGGTGTCTTTATAAGAATAGATACCATAAAGCTCTCTATCTCTTTCTCTCCCCTTCTTTACCATATAAAGACACAGGTGGATGGCAGCTACCTGTAAGCCAGAAGAGAGCTCCCATCAGAACCTGACCATGTGGGCACCTTTATGTAGCCTCCAGAATGTGAGAAAATACATTTCTGTTAATTGAGCCACCCAGTCTATGTAATTTTGTTATGGCAGCCTGAGCAGACTAATACAAACTCTTCCATAAAATTAAGGAGATGATGAAAAAATGTTCTACTCATTTTACGAGGCTATCATTACCCTAATACCAAAATCAGATACAGTTTAAGAAAATAAATCCAATAGACCAATATTCCTCAAGAGCCCAGGTTTCTTAATAAAGAAAAAAACAAGATTCCTTAACAAAATATTAGCAAAGTGAGTATAGTAACATATATGTATTTATATGACATTATGACTAAGGTTTACTCAGTAATGTAAGATTGGTTTAACGTTAAAAATTAATCATTATAATTCACTATATCTGTAATAAAATCTTTATATGCTAATTAGACTGGATGTCCTTCCAGATGACCTTCCGGACAAAGCCAGGGCTACGAGGGAAGTCTGGGCCCTGGGTGCCTGCCAGCAGCTGGAGGCCCAAGTCCTGAGTGCCAGAGGGAAGCCAGTGCCAGCATCCAGGGGAAGAAAGGCCTACTCTTTCACAAATTTCATGCATTGGGCCTCTAATTAATAAAATAAAGGAGAAAAAAATGATCATATCAGCAGACACAGCAAAATATTTGACAAAATGAAACATCCAATTATATTAAAAACTCTTAGAAAATTAAAAATAGAGGGTGACTTTCTCAATTTGATTAAAAGTGTCTATAAAAATCTTATAACAAAACTCATGCTTAATGGTTAAAGATTTAAGGCTTTCCCTCTTGTCAAGAAATGTGAAGAAGAGTCTGAATTTCACCCTACCTGTAAGCTAGGGAGTTAGCCCACCAGTTTTATGAATGCTGTATTGGCATGGGCTGCCATAATAACATACTACAGACTGTGTGGCTTAAACAACAAAAATTTATTTTCTTATTCTTCAGGAGGTTGGAAAGCCCGAGGTCAAGTTTCCAGCAGGATTTGGTTTTTAGTGAGAGCTCTTTTACTGGCTTATAGACAGGACATTGCCCCTATATGGCCTTTCCTTTAAACATGGAGAAGGGAGAGAGAGAGAGAGAGAGAGAGAGAGAGAGAGAGAGAGAGAGAGAGAGAGAGAGAGAGAGACAGGGAGAGAGAGAGAGAGAGAGAGAGAGAGAGAGAGAGAGAGATAGGGAGAGAGAGAGAGACAGGGGGAGAGAGAGGGATAGGGAGAGAGAGAGAGAGAGACACGGAGAGAGAGAGAAGAAGCTCTCTCTGGTATCTTTTCTGACAAGGATACTAATCCTGTTGGATCAGGGCCCCATCCTTGTGATCTCATTTAACCTTAATTATAGGCTTTATCTGTAAATACAGTCACACTGGGGATTAATGCTCTGACATATGAATATTTGGGAGACACCATTTAATCCACAGCAGATGCTGACAAAAGATATGATACTCTTTGGCCAGAGACAAACAACTTTACTCATAGCACCAAAGATAGCATGAGCTTCCTGTTCTCATCATTGACCCTCAAGTTCTATTGGCCCTAAATGGATGTTTCACAAGAAGTGGGCTTTTGTCACAGATGTGGAGCCCCAAGGTTAGGAAACCCCAACCTTTTATAAGGGCTTTCAAGCAAACCTGCCCAGTCTTTGCCCGGGAAAGACTATCCTTGAAAGCAAACAATTCCTCTTCTCCAGAGGGGACACTGTCCCTGTGTTCCTAGGCTGTTTGCTGTACGAACATTATTGAAAGATAGTCCATAACAAAAGATACTCCAAAGGCTAGTGCCTTTGCCTACAAGCATTTCTCTTCCAGAAATGCTTACACAAATGTGAGGCGTCCATAGATATTTTCTAGCGCTCCTAATGTGGAGAGCAAGGCAAGAATGTCCACTCTCACTAACTCAACAATGTACCGGGCATGATGGCCAGTGCAATAATGAAAGAAAAGCATAGCCCCGGCCGGTTTGGCTCAGTGGATAGAGCATTGGCCTGCAGACTGAAGTGTCTCGGGTTCGATTCCAGTCAAGGGCAGGGGGCTCAATCCCCAGTGGGGGACATGCAGGAGACAGCCAATCAATGATTCTCTCCCATCATTGATGTTTCTATCTCTCTCTCCATCTCCTTTCCTCTCTTTGGAATCAATAAGAATGTATTTTTTAAAAAAAGAGAATAAAAAGAAAGAAAAGCATAAAGATTGGAAAGGAAGCATGAAACTGCATTTGTAGATTGGTTTATGTTTGTAGAAAATGTACAAGCCCTAAACCTTAGAAAATGCTAAGGTTTAGGGCTTGTACTACAAAAAAAAAAAAAAACCCTACTAAAATTACTAAGTGAATTTACTGAGATCACAGGATATAAAGTCAAATGCTAAAAGCAATTGGATTTCTACATACCAGCAATAAAAAATGTTTCTTAAAATTTTACTTACAATATCAACAAACTATAAAATACTTAAGAATTAGTTATGAAAATAAATGCAAGACTGAAAAAATACAAACACTAAGAGAAAGTAAACATCTAAATCATTGGACTAGTATCCGATATTCATGAATAGGAAGACTCAAAATTGGTATGATGTCAAGTCTCCCCAAATTAGAATCATTCCTTACTTTCAATGAAATCCCAATAATAATCCCAACAGATTTTAAAAGAAGAATTTGCTTGCTAAACTTAAATTTTATATGAAAATACACAGGACTTAGAATATCCAAAGCAATTATTTAAGGAAGAACAGAATTGGAGGGCTTATGCTAATTGTCTACAATATTTACTATAAATTTACCACAATCCAAACAGTATGGAATGATGTAGGATCAGCAAATAGATCAATGGGATAGATAGAATAGAGTCTGAGAATAAACTCAGATATCTATAAAAATTTGATTTTCACCAAATACATCAAATCAATGTGATAGAGAGAAAGAGTCTTTTCAGCCAATAGAACTGGAAGAACTGGATATTAACATGGAAAAATGAATTTGAGCCCTTGCCTTCCACATGCACAAAAATTAATTTAATACGGATTATAAATGATAAAACTCCTAGAAGAAACTGGGAAAATATCTTTGTGACTTGGGGATAGCAAGGGATTTCTAGACAGGATCTAAAAATACAATAACTATAAAAGAAAACATTGTTAACCCAGACTTCATAAACATTAGAAACTTCCGCTCACCAAGAGACAATACTGAGGAAAACAGCCAGGATGCAGATTCAGGGACATACTTGCAGAACATATATCTGACAAAGGACTAATGTCCAGAATATATCCATCCCTCCTGCAACTCAATAATAAAAAGACAAATCACCCAATAAACTTGGGGGAAAGATTTGAACAGGCACTTCACACAGGAAGATAAATGAATGGCCAATAATTAAATGAAAAAAGATGCTCCACATCATTAGTCATCAGGGAAATGTAAACTAAAACTACAGTGAGATACCCCAGCGCAGCCATGTGAATGGCTGCCAACAGAACCACTGACAGCTCCCTGATGAGGAGGATGGGAAGCTGGAACTCTCATAGTGCCAATGGGAGTGCAAATTGGTACAATCACTTTGGAAAGTTCTGGCAGTTTTGTAAAGAAAACTAAACATGCATCCAACCTACGATTCAATCATTTCATCTCTGGATACTTACCCAAATAAAATGAGAGCAAGTGTCTGAAAGAAGTGGTGTAGTTGATGTTCATATCAGCTTTAATCATAACTGCCCCAAACTGAAAACAGCCTGGGTGGCCATCAGCAGGTGGAGAACTCAGACTGATGTACTCATTCAAGAACTACTACTCAGCCATCAAAAGGAATCATTTACTGATTCACACAGATGAAACTCAGAAACATGCCAAGTGAAGGAAGCCTATGCAGAAGAGAGTGTACTGAATGCTAATGCTTTTATGACTGTTTCCCTAAAATCCTGGAACCGGCAAACCAGTCCATGTGAAAAATCACAACAGTGCTTAACCTGTGTGTGGGTGAGGGGCATGGAGAGATTGGCTGCAAGGGATGTGAGAGGACTTTCTGAAGTGACAGTAATGTTCTAAGGATTTTCATTATAAAAGACATGTGCATTTGTCAAAACTCATCCAATGGTATATTTAAGGTTGATGCTTCACCGCAGGTACATTTTATATAAAATAACTGTAAACAAATTTTAAACTTCTGTTAACTATATGTACACTCACATGTTAAAGGTGAATTGCACTGATGCCGGTAATATGTTTTGAAATGCATCAAAAATTAAGATTGACTAATAGATGAGTAGATTGATGACAGAACAGATATTCTCAAAGTTTGATGGATGGTAGAATATCGCTGACAAGTATATGGGTGTTCATTAAAAATTCCTTTTCTGTTTTTCAGTATGTTTAATATTTTTATTTAAAAATGTTGGAAAAATATTGTTGAAAAATATATACAACCCTGGTGGGAAATAACATTTTTCTTTATAATGATACTAGTGGCCTGGTGCACAAAAAATTCATGCACATTAAAAAAGTATTAACTAGAGGAAATAATTTAATATTGTTATTTGGTCTTTCTCTTATAATAGAAGTATCAGAGACTAAAGAAAATTGGTAAAATGTATGTGAAAACCTTCCTCCTGTCAGAGTCTGGGGTGCACTACGGGACCTAAAGTCAAGTCCCCACTCACTCACATGTGCCTCAAAATCACATGAGACCCAGATTTAGCTGCCTCCCCCTCGCATTGGGGTAGAACCAGACCCGGCCAGTCCCATCCTTGTCAAGCCCTGCAGGGGGTGTCCCCTGGCCCAGCACCAGAAAGGGGGCGTGGCCTGAGGTCCCCCATCAAGTCCCACCAGGTGGGAGACACAACCTGAGATCCCCTGTCAAGCCCCGCTGGGTAGGGGGCATGGCCTGAGGTTCCCCTTCAAGTCCCACTAGGCAGAGGAGCACAGCCTCAGGTCCCCTGGCCCAGCATCAGGAATGAGGTGCAGCCTCAGGTCCCTCGTCAATCCCCACTGGCATGGGGGTGCAGGCTCAGGTCCCTTGTGAAGCCCCGCCAGGTGGGGGGAACAGCCTGAGGTCCCCTGTCAAGCCCAGCCAGGAAGGAGGGGCACAGTCTCAGGTCCCCTGGCCTGGTGCTGGGGCTGAGGGTATGGTCTGAGGTCCCCCAGCCTGGTGCCATGGTGGGGGTGTGGCTTGAGGTCCCCTGTCAAGCCCTGCCAGGTGGAGAGAACACTCTGAGGTCCCCTAACCCATCACCAGGATGGGAAGTGCACCTTGAGGACCCCTGTCAAGCCCTGCCAGGTTGGAAGTGTGGCCTGCAGTCCCTTGTCAAGGTGCACCAGATGGGAGGCATGACCTGAGTTCTCCCAGGCTGGAGCTGGAGCACGGGAGCAGCATGAGGTACCCTAGCCCAGCACCAGGGCAGGAAACACACCTTGAGGTTCCCTGTCAAGCCCTGCCGGGTGTGGGGGCGTGGCCTGTGGTCCCCTGTCAAGCCTTGTGGGGCAGGGGGAGCAGCTGAAGGTCCCTTAGCCCAGCAACAGGATGGGAAGTACACTTTGAGGTCTCCCATCAAGCCCCACTGTGTGGAGGACATGGCCTCAGGTCCCCTGGCCTGGTGCTAGGACGGGGTTTGAGGCCTGAGATCCCCTATCAAGCCCCTCTGGATTGGGGGAGGGTGTAGGCCTCCTGTCCAGTGTGCCGTGGCCACTTCCCCCGCTGCCACAACCACCTCATACTCTCTGTGAGCAGGTATGCATAGGGAAGGCTGGGCCAGGAAAATTGGGAGGGGGTGATGGGGGCCAGCATCCTGGATGAGCTGGGCCTCACAGCCTCTCTGCTTCAGTTCCCAGCACCCCAGACCTAAGGAGTAGTGCTTTCACAGGGGCCTGGCAGGCACTAGAAATGGCGATGCCTTAAAAATAGAAGGAGCCCCCTTTAAATCTGGCTGGAAGTGAATTGGGAACTTATGGTTGGGGGAAGCAGCCCAACATCAGGGCTGAAATAAGACCTTGGGTGGCCTCCAGAGGGGTGACTTCAGTCCTTCACCGTGGCCACGCTCCCGCCGGCCTCCCGATCCTGATTGGCTGGTAGCGAAGGTACATTAATTTGCATGTTTCTCTTTTATTAGATAGGATAGACCAGCGTGCTTAGCTTTTAAGCAACAGATTTGCAGCAAAAGGCTGCCCCAAAGAACAGAGATGGCATGCATTAATTAGAGAACTTTCAAGGAAGCATTAGCCTCACGGCTCATCTCGTCAGGGTTTGGTATGATGTTCTGCCTTCATCAAAGTCATTATCCGGAGTGAGGCTGCGATTATGTCTTCCCGCGTCTGTTCACATTTCACAGCTGTGAGTCGGACTCGGCCACCATTTCCTCGTGCTGGTAATCATAATCAACCTACTCGTTTGTTTAAGACAAACAAATGACTCCTCTTTGGGGGGGAGAAATGCCTTGAGTCCTCATTTGTTAATTTTTAATTCCTATGAACATTAGCCAGCTATTCTGTTTCTCTCTCCAAACATATGGACCTCAGAGCTACTTTCTTTCTGCCCTAAAAGATTAGTCTGAGAACTTTGTTCTACTCCCCACCTGGTTTGTAATAGCCATTTAAAAAATGTGCCTTGGATATGTTACACACACACACACACACACACGCACACATGCGCACACACAATAATGGGCAGAGGAGAGGCATTTCATTTTAGTGCATGCATTATCATTGAAATCACATTGCAAAGCCTTATAAGCACATTGTAGTGAATATCACAATAACCATGCTTCACCCCATGCCCAGGGGTGAAAGGGACGCCCGATCACATTAGAGGATTTGACATACCCATTCAGCTGTCCCTCCACAGGCAAAGTCCAGGTCAGAAGATGAATATCCTTCAACAAAGATGTCTATGAGTCTCACCTGAAAGTGGAATAAAGATATCTGAAGACTCATGAAAACTCCTCCTCTTGGGAGTCTTCCGGGAAAAGAAGAGCTCAGAGGCTGGTTGGGATGGCAAGAGAATATCCGAACAACGAAGAGGGGCGATTGCCAGGAGGCGTTGGGACGGAGAGTGGAGGGAAAGGATGCACGTGTACTGACTGCCATGCACATGGGAGTGAGAGCTCCCAATTCCCTGGCATCTTCTTTCACAGCTGGATCTTCACTCGAAGGTCCAGGACGAGCAGTGGGAATGGTGATAAAGCTGTGAGCCAATGCCGCAGGCCCCAGCCCCTTGGTCAGAGCACCTGCATCCCTAGAAGTCAGCCAATGCCCTCTAGTTTCCCACACAGCCCTCTCGGGGCTGCTCTGAACACACACGGTGCTTGCTTTCAGCATTTGCATGTGGAGGCTTGTGGATGTCACCTATTCACTCATTTCTCTACTGTGTTCCCTTTGTGGTTTATGCTGGGACAACAGCTGAATAGGAAGTTTTGGCCCAGAGAGATGTTTAAAGAACAGAAAGGAAGATGGGAACCAGAAACCAAGGCAACAGGTAGGGTGACCGACTACCTTGTCCTGGTTCGCCCAGGATTTGCCCAGTTTTAGCCGAAAGTCCCACATCCTAAGAACCTGCCTCCCCTGCCCCAGTCCCAGTCCCAGGCAAACTGAGGTAGTTGGTCAGGCTGCTGCTCTCCAGCGCCCCTCAGGGACCTGTGACGTGCCTGTGCCCTGCCCCCACCTCCCAGGGCAGACAGAGATGCAGTCTAGGGGGCCCCAGAGGAAGCAGAAGTGGCACAGATGACGTTGTCTTATCCAGGGGGTCAGAGGCCTGCCTACAGATCTGGAAGTCTCCAGCTGAGACTGTCTTGGAGACTGGGGAAGGAACAGTGGTGGGCACTGTGCCCACGCTGCCAGGCTGCAGACGAGGAGTCTGAATAGCACAGTCCCAGGAGCGGGGTCACTCTGCATTCCGGGCTGTGGTTCAAAGAATGGGGCTTCTATCCCAGCCATCCTCACAGACTGGCCTCTTTGCTTGGCCGCCAGCCTCATCGCTCCTCAGAGTCCCTGGCAGGAGCGAGACAATCATGTTGACTGTGTTGGGCCAGCCTCTCTGACTTCTGCTGTGACCACTGCGGCAGGCAGCCTGGACCAGGGCTATAGGCACATGCTTGCCCCCTTTCCCTGCCCCCAGGCTGGCGCTCAGGACAGGCAAGCATGCCCTCTAAGACACAGTGCTTGCGGTGGGCCCCCCATTTTGCCTGCTGTTGGATGGGCCCCCAGCCCTTTGCATCATGGGTGACCTTGAGCCAGCATCCCAGGCTTTCTTTGTGCCAGCACTGCCCTCTGGAAAATGGATTCATGACTGATAATAGAGGGTTCGAGAAATAAACTCACTGAAGGGAGCGTTAGCTGCGGGAGTTGGGTGGAAAGCTAGAAAGAGGCACAGAGCCGCGGTGTTGGCCGGCTGCTCTGGGCAGGTTTACAAATCTCAGCATTCAGTTACCAGGGCACACTGACCTGACATCCGGGGAACAGGCCCCCGGGGACCTGCAGCCACTCCGAGCCAGGCATGGGAGGGCAGGGCAATGGGATCTGTCTTTGGCAGCCAACACAGAAGGAGAATGGATGTGAACCCAACAGTGGCAATTCAGATGTTGTTAGGCAACTAGCTCAGTGCCTGGCATGAAGCTGGCCCTCTACAAATTGACATGGTTGTTACTGAGAGTCTGAGGGGTAGAGATTGACACATGGTTCTGAGGGCAGGGAAGGAAAGAGGCACAGAAAGAAGTGGCCACAAGGCAGAGACCAACCATCACAGGCCAGTATGCTTAGCCCCTTTCGCTGATGTTAGAGGGAGCCACAGTTCAGCTCGCCATGTCCTCCCTGGGATGCAGGCAGCCAGGAAAGGAGGCCTGGTTTATAGACGATGGAGCTGGCATCTATTCTGATCCAGCTCCCAAGGCCTGTGCTTTCCCGATCTTTCTGTTGCATCACCTCTCCAGTGGTCTTCCAGTTCTGGGGTGAGTTGGTGCCAGCTGCTAACATGGAAACTCCTGAGGGTTGGGGTTGTGTCCGCCCCATCAGACTGGAAGCTCTGTGACAGCCTGGACTGTGTCTACTCTGTCAGAGGGAGTCCCTGAAGGGGATCGCCTGCCCTCTGATTGGAACTCTAGGCTCACAGTACAGAATGGGTGGAGGGTGTGTCTGGTCTGGCCTGTCATGAAAGCCACCCCTGAACTGGGCGCAGCCTATTTGAAGCCTCTTTGGGCAGAAATGGAGACTGTCCTAGGGCCCTGTCTAAGGGGTGGGAGTCCGGCACATGCAAACAGGAAGGGAAGATGGTGTGACAGGCAAGGAACACAGGGTCAGGTCACAGCCCCGTCTGAGCCTGCTGCTTCTGTGCCCTCAGAGCTAATTCCAAGCAGCTGCTCTGGGAACAGGGAGAAGTGGCCTCTATAGAGGTCCAGGGCAACAGCAAGCGGGTGCTCCCTGCTAAGACCTGAGTTATTGCTTTTCCTTCTCCTCTAATAAAAGGAGCATTTTATTGGCTTCAGTTTAGAAACAATGCATAAAAAGTGGCTTGTTTATATTTTCTGATGTCATGAAGCTACAGCTGGAGAAGGAAGTGGAGGAAAGGGAGGGGAAGGTGGAGAAGGATCAGGCAGAAGAAGGAAGAAGTGACACGGTGGAGAATGAGAAGAACTGACAAGGTAGGTGGGAGGAGGGCAGAGGAAGATGGAGCAGGGGAACGAGGAGAAGGATGAGGGGGAGAGGGAAGAGGAGGAGGAGGAGAGGAGAAGGAAGGAATAGATGCTCATCTTGGGCATTGGCACCCATCTCCCAGGCGGCTCCCATTGGGCAAGTGCTCAGAGCCAAAGGTACAATCAGAGTCTATTGGGAAAAGCCTCAGCTCCCTGGAGACACAGTCCAGCTAGAAGCCAAGGGTGCAGAGAGCGGCTTGGAGGCCAAGGAGATGGGGCAGAGTTTTCAGGGGTTACTCTGGCCCCAGGTTCCTACACTATTTTTTGTTTGGCTGCTCTTTTGTTTTTCCTAAATCTGGAATTGGAGGTCTCTTGGGTCTAGGACTCCACATTTCTCTGGTTTTGTGAAGTAGAAAGAAAAGAAGTTCTTAATTT
Organism: Antrozous pallidus; assembly: GCA_027563665.1. Lineage (NCBI taxonomy): Eukaryota > Metazoa > Chordata > Mammalia > Chiroptera > Vespertilionidae > Antrozous > Antrozous pallidus. The sequence continues at coordinate 11,175,592 of CM050517.1, read as the reverse complement.
GGGGTGCCCTGAAGTGGCTCTTCTCCCTCAGTGAACTGAGAATGCCACTTGACGTGGAGGGTGGAGATGGCCATGCAGAGGGGACACGACTCCACCTGCACCATCACCATCCCCCAATCCCAACAGCTCTTTCAGAGCTCCCTTGCCCCTGCCCATAGGGCTCCTTTTGCCAACTGCCATCACATGCCTCAATGGACTGTCAAATGCTGGGCAACCTTGATGTTTTGACTCAAAGTTTGCTTCCCTTCTGGGGTTTTCATGCTCCTCTGTCTATGAGCCACCCCACTGCAATCATTTTTATCATTATTGGGGTCCCCCAGTAGGTATTTCTGTTATCAGTTAATGTTATCAGCTGAGCATCAACTGGGAGGTCTTTGGAAGCAAGAACCGAGTCTCATTTACCTTGTATCCTTCACACTGGGCCAGAAACCCAGCCAGCACCTGCTGGCGCTCAGGGAGGAGGGAAGGCAGGCACTGTGGTGAGGCTGTACAGTGTAGAGGATGATACATGGACATGGGATGAGACAACCATCGATGCATATCTCTCCTCTGTCACTTACAAGCTATGTGGCCTTGAGAGGTTATTTTTTGAAGATGCCATAAGGACAAGAAGTAACATATATAAACTACTTAGCCCATAGCCTGGTACATAGTAGGTGCTCCAGTTCTCCTGAGAGCCAGGGTCAGTTCTCACATAAATCCCCATGCCCCCTGTAACCCTGCCACCAGGGTCTCCCACAGATCATCTGGACTGCTTCTCCCAGGAGGCAGCCATGCAGGATTCTTGCATCTCTGCCGGTGTTGGCAGTGTGTTTGCCACAAGACTGTTGATAGGAGGTGCAAATATATTTCCTAATTTGAGATGATGGTGCTTGGGATGCCTGGCACTGAAGTATATTTAGCTCTGAATTCCCCAAATAGCAACAGGGAGGAAGAGCCCAACATCCAAACATGTCTCATCCAGCTGGAAAATATAATCATCATAATGGTTATTTTTATTATCGGTATTGTTATTTATTGATTAAATAAATTAATGGTGTTTGGTACCCACTGGCATCTAGAATGAGTTTTAAAATATCAGGGCTCAACTTCCCTTCAATGCCATACAGTTAAATATAACCTGTTCAACAAATAAGGAAACTGAGTCTGAAAGAGGCAATGTGACGTGTATACCCAACATTGGAGTCAAGATATTTATATTCTTGATTTGATTAGTTTTGTTCTTAAGTACTAAAGGACTTCATGAAAAGGCATTGAGATGGTTTTAACCAAGAAGCCAGGCATGCTCTGCTGAACCCTCTATCTGCCTCTACTTTTCAAGTCCTGTGGAGGCCAAGTGGAGCTCTGAACTGGGAGTCAGAAGGTCTGCATTTTAGTCTCTGCCCAAAACTGTGAGGCCTTGGGTAGGTTATTTCATTATTATGGGCTTCCATTTTCTCATTCAGTTTCCATTATTCATCCATCCATCCAGCCAGCCAGCCAGCCAGCCAAAAAATGTATGTAGAAAATCTATATGCTCAAGTGGGCACATTGTACATCCAAGGGAGGCACTAGCATCATTTCTGCCTTCAGGACATACAGAAAACCCACAGGTAGTGGAAAACTACCTGATATGCCTACAGAGGAGAGTTATAAAGAGCTGGCTACAGCCAGGAAGGGCAGCAGAGGTATGTGAACTCAAAGTAACAATCATCCTGAAGATCCTTTCTCTGGTATTGAAAAATAATGAGAGGCATATTCACACACACACACACACACACACACACACACACACACACACACACACTCCTACCTATCCCCAGCCACCCTCAATGAACATCTGAAAAGGATCCTTGACAGAGCTGGGGAAGGAAGGGCCAGGCTTACACCTGACCTAGAGCAGGTGTGCTGCTGGCCACAGTGTGTTGCGGCTGCAGGCTGCTGGGAGAGATGTGTTTATGTCAGTCAGGAACCCTTCCCAGAAAGAAGGGGACTGAGCCTCAATACTTCTCAGAAGCCCTGGAGCATCGGGCACAGCGCAGGGGACATCACTATGTGCCAATTGATTGAACAGCAGTGAGTGACCTTGAATAAGTCATTTCCTTCTTGGGCCTCAGTTTCCAAGTCAGCAAAATGAAGAAGGGGTGTTAGAGTGGATGCCACTTGAGATCATAAGCAACCTTAAGAATCTGTTGTTTCCTGAATTCATGATCCTCAAAGACCTTCTCTCTGACACTTAATCTGAATTTTTTCTTATGTTTTGTCCCCAGATTGCAGGATTTAATGTCTCAAACACCCCTTCATTTCTGCTTCATCATCATCCCTCCATTATTGTTTTTATCCCAATCCCATAACCCTTAACTCAGCTAATATTGGCTCTCTTCTAATTTCCTGGAAGCTGTTCTTAAACTAGAGTAAAGCACCTAACCTGTGGTTGGAGGGCTCATACATGACCCTCACTTCTCTGCTGTAGCACACAGACACACTTATACTCATCTGTGAATTGTGATGAGCTGAGGGTCCCAGGAGGGATTACAGCACTTGTCCAAGTTAATAGGAGAGGGGATGAGAAGAGAGGAACTGAATTTCAATCACAAGATGATTATTGGTCTTTTTGAAGTTTTGCTGAGTTTTTTTTTCACTTGGTTGGCTCAATATCACTAACCAAACGCTTGTCTCACAAATTGGCTTTGGCCACAACTCAAATTTAATTATATTCTAACTAAGTAGCAAGAAAGAAAGTGTGAGAGAGAAAGAGAGAGAGAGAAGTGTGCTTATGTTTGGAGACCAGATGACACCATCCAAAATCTTTTCAGATATCCCCAAGTGCAACAGTCAGTGTGAGACTGGGTCAACTCTGAGATAGATGTGAAGCAATAACAAGCTTCATGTAATTGAAGTTAGCTTCATGTAATTGAAAGCTAGTGAACACTGCATGTCAAAGAGGTAAGAAAATTGAAAAGTTGGCAGAGTTTGGCTTAAGTGCTCCAGCTGATTCTGTGCCTGGGAGAGCCCTGTGTTCTTCATTTAGCTACTATCTAAGGCACTCAAGCCTTCTCTTCAACTCACTTATATTTCAGGAAACTTGTTCACACTGACGTGTAAATGACTGATGATCACTTGCCCTCTCCCTGCTTAGACTTACATTTTACTAAGAATAAAACAAGGACATGCACACACACACACACACACACACACACACACACACACACACACCAGCATCTAAAAATGAAATGAGAAGCTCAACCGACAAATAAATAAGGTATATTTTATGGCCATGACACCAGACATTCGGTAAGTGCAGATTCAAAGTCTATGGCATGCTAGTACAGAAAGGTGAGGGATGGAGTCAAGGTGACGCGTGTTCTTTGCTATATAAAACAAGAAAAAAAGATACCTTTGGGTGAAAGAGTGATGATTTCTGTGAAGAGTAGGGTGAGTTCAAGGTGCTTATGGACATCAATGAGGGTGATCATCAGGCCTTGAGATATTCTTGTTTGATTAAAAGAAAAGGCTATGCTGGGCCGGGCATTTGAAGCAATTAAGTCAGGACTAATCCCCAGGGCCATGGGTGGGTTTACCCCAGGAAAATGCATAAAGTAAGAAGTGAGGGTCGAGGGCAGGATACTGAGGAACAAAAACAAGATTTAAGAAGTTCTCAAAAAAAATGAGAAGTTGATTATGAGGTAGGAGAAAAACCATTGTTGTCAAACATATCAAATAAAGAGCATAATTTTTAAAGTACTAAAAATATGAAGTAAGGTGAAATTAAGTAAGAAGAGGATTGTGGGGCAGGGATTCAGGGGAAGTGGCAATTACAAAATTATTTGTGTCCTAAACAAGGTGGTTCCTGTGGAATAATTTGTCAGGAACCCACAATGCAATGGGTCGAGGGATGAACAGGGTGAGACAGTAGAGCAAGTATAGGTTATCTCTTAGAAGTTGTGACTTTTAAAGGAAGAAGATTGTTAGCTATAAGGGTGGTTTATAAGATGTCATGAACTTAAACCTGCCCTTTGCTGACAAGGAAGCATAGTGGGAGGGAGAAGGTGATAAGAAGAGAGGCATTGTTAGTGGGACAAGTTTTTCGAAGAGGATGAAGGCTCTACATCATGTCTAGGAGGGTTTTCCTTGGGCAGAAAAAGAAACACTTCCTCCTTTATGAGAGAAGGAATAGATAATTATGAGAGCAGATGGATTTATAATGAGGTTGAGGAAATCCCTGTCTGATAGCCTGATTCTTCATTGTTAACAAGAAAGCCCTGTCATTTATTAAAAGAAACTGGGAAAGTTTAAGGGTCTTCATAAAAATTGGAAAAGGTTAGTATAGTTGATGCAGGGAGTTAGAAGACATTATCCAAGTCCAAGTCCCAGGAGGGGATAAGGGACTATATGGAAACATAGGATCTAAACTCGGGTCTGAGCTCAGTATGCACATTTTCTCCCCAGGGCTCAGCAGCAGAGGAATAAGGGAAGATGGTTGGATTAGATACAAGATGGGGGATTTTAGAATGCATGAAGCGACAGATTGGCAAAGAGATGGGATGCTGTATATTCTGGAAAGAGGTGGTGGGTACAATTTTCTTTAGGAATTATATCTTAAAGCCATGCTGTGTGTGTGTGTGTGTGTGTGTGTGTGTGTGTGTGTGTGTGTAGGAAACTGTTGTGAAAACTAGTGAAGGAAATATGTTTGTACTAGTGGAGTGGATGTAGTTACCCCATGTAGACTGTCCACAGGGCATCCTTAATCCTAGGCTTTTCTCCCTTCCTTCTCCACCTTTTTCTCTCTCTTGTCTCGTTCAGCAGGGCTCAACATAACTACAAAGGTACACCTGCAAATACTTTCCTCTCCCCGAAATCAAACTCAATCTACACTCAAAGTAGAAATTATTTGTATTACATGACATTTGGAAATCTATGAGCTTTGCCTTCCCTTCCATTGACACAGGTAATCATAGCCAAGTTATATTTGATTTTCCTAAATAGCAAGCATAATCATGCGAATGGAACACACCCATCCATCCTCTGGTCCCCACATCGCCAACCTGTACCACAAGGCAGGTGGAAAATACATGCCCAGCTCTAATAGTGTTCTGAGCCTCTAACCACCAACAGCCTAGTCTAGTTCAGCTCTGGCCAGCGCAAGTTCAGCACCAAGGCCAGCAACTGCTTGAAAGAGGCCTGCTAGGACAGGAATGCAAAGCTGTTTTAACCTCTCTGGTCCCAGAGTTTCAGGACAACTATGTAATCAATGCGGGTCAGGTATTATTGGACTCTTTTTTTCTGCACTCATTCACTCTTTCCCTACCCCCACTTACCCCATTCCCTAACCAGTTTCACCAATTCTTGGTGGTGCATTTCCAGTGACACATGGCTGCCAGGGAATGCAGAAGGGGATTCCAGGATGGAATGAGCTAGAGGCATCTGGGGCTCCAGGCCTGCTCTGACAAGTGTAACCTTGTACAGGTCACCTCCTGCTCTGGGAGTTAAATTATTCATGAGATGTTTGAAACAGATGACCTCTAAGCTTCCAAGGAGATTGTCTTAGCTTGGCTTCCTCAAAAGCAGGATCACTGAGTCTAGGATTCAAGTGTAAGTAGTTTGTTTATTTGGGGGGTGAGTCCAGCAAGTACCAGTAGCAGAATGGGGAAGTGAGACAGGAAAAGAGCCAACACAAGGTCTGTAAATAATCATTTCACCAGTGTGGACAACTGGGGTTCAATCCCACAGGGATCTTTGGGAGATAGTGTGGAACAGAATTGTCCCTCATGAGTGGTGACAAAGGAGTTCACCACCAAATTCTTATTTGTCGTTGATTTGGATCTTCTCTCAGGAAGTTAGCATTTCCAGCCTCTCGGGTGGGAGGGATGTTCTCGCTGCTGGAGCCAGCCCTCGGGCAGGGAGGTGCAGGTGCTTGCAATAAGAGACTCAGCAGCACAGAACAGTACATGCTAAAGGGATATGGCAGGGGCCTGGCACACCGTCTTGCGTGTTTAATGTCCTGAAAAGTCTATGACTTCCTTTGGCCAAACCATGAACGAGAGCGAGAAGAACCATCCATCTGGGGAGGACTAGAAGGGAAAGTTTTTACTTTGAATGCCCGACTCTTCCTTCCTCTAAAACTAACAGCTCACCCATTCCGAGACTCTTTCCTGGGTGTAGAAGGCTGATAGCCTGTTATAATCTCAGCCCACCAGATACTGTGGACAAATGATTCAACCTCTGTGAGATTCCACTCCTACATCTGCAGGGAAGGAACACAAATACTTATCTTAAAGAGCTGTCATGTTGATTAAATGTAATGGGCAAGTGGGCTAAAGAAGGACTAGGTGGGCTGGGCCTAGGGGAACTGATAGGAACATGTCTAATTCCTCCATTAAATTGTCATGTTATAGCATAGGAAGTGAGACAGTTCCTGTCTCCTTGGAGACCACCAATGTGATGGGACATACCAGTGTGGGTCTGTGGTCATGGGAGTACACTGAGCTCAGTGGCGAGGTCAGCATATCTTGGTTTTAGATGAGACTTCTGCTTTGGAGCATCAGCTATCAAACCAGATTATTCTAATAAGGAAAATAAGAAAGACTCCAGGAGAAAATTTCCAAAGTAGGGAATCATGTTCTAGGATAGTCCCAGCAAGCAATCCAAGCATGAGTCATGATCTGGGAAAAATTAGGAATCTCTCATACTACATGTATAAGACTCATGCCATAAACTTTGCTTAGAACTGAAACAGACACATGAATATCTTTCAAACTTTCTTTATGGAAGCCGGGATATAGCATAAAAATATGAACATCATTGGTAAAACCTGGCATGACTTAGAAATCAGGTTCATGCAGGGAGTGAGATAATCACTTTAATAAAACATTGTCAGAGTAAAGACAAAGGATTCTTGTGACTTCTAATTCCATGCATGGACTTGTATGGGCCTTAAGAAAGTGGTGACCTCCATGGAAGAACTTAGAGGAGGGTCTCCATCAGAGAGGGATGGAAGGGAGGACTGGGTATTCAGAAGTGGATATGGCTGTAGAGTGCACAATATTGAGAATGATGTCCAAAGCATACAGTTAGTGAAAAAAAAAGAAGAATGGCAGCTAAGTGTGGGTGGAAAAGGACAGAATGCAAGATAAATGATAGGGGTAGAGAATATAAAGACTTAGTGTTTGACAATGAGGGAAGGAGTCTTGTGTATAGACCTCTGAGCAAGAGGGAGCTGTGCCCAGTGCTGAACCAGTTTGATTGCAACTACCATTAGGAACTTTGTTTGCTACTGAAGCCCACTTTGCCCATTTTACCATCCCAGCACCAAGTTCCCTGAGTGTCACTGTGCTGGAGTCAAACCTCATCCCACCCTCACATAATGTGTTGTGATAGACAATCCAACCTCATCTCTTCAAGCACCTCCCTCACCAGCAGCAACTACAAACCACCCTCAGCACAGATGGCATCTGGCAGCTAGGGAGAAGAGATAGAACTAGGGGAAAAGGAGAGTCTTTGTTGGGGGGAGGCCCCAATGTGGAGACATGTGGATAAGTAGGGAGAGAGGAAGAACCTTGAGCAAAGAGGAAGCTCAAGAACAGAAGAGGATGAAAAGAAGACCAGATAAAGGAAGCTCTCTCAGAAAGCCAGTTGTCCCCCGAGGCTCCCTGATGAGTGAGCAGAGCAGTGACCACTCCTTAGTGGTATGCTATGTGCTACACAGATAGGGAGCCCTCCAGGACACTGAGGAAGCTGCACATGAAAAACCCATGCAGGAGGCTCTGTGCCCAAAGGGGCAGCCATCTCCCCATTGTATGAGCACTCGGCATGAGCCCACACAGCTGTGCTTCCACCACATTCAGCTGCACACCCTTCCTGGGGCCCTTATCAGCTGGTGTTACAGTTAGCTATCCACCTGTCTGTCTTCCCTGGGAGACTAGGACCTTTCTGAGAACAACTTCCTTCCCTTATGGATTGTTCATCTGTGAGGACCTGAGATCTTCCTGGGACACAATGAGTGCTTAGAAAGTTTTGGGCCCAGCTAGTGTGGCTCGGTATTGATGGTTGATCCATGAACCAAGAGGTTGCTGGTCTCATTCCCAGTTGCAGGCTTGCTTCCCAATAGGGGGCAGACCATGCAGGAGGCAGACAATTGATGATATTTCTCTCTCATGGATGTTTCTACCTCTCTATCCTTCTTTCTTCCTATCTCTAAAAATAAATAAAAACAGATTTTTAAAGGTTTTGAAATAACTAAGTAATTTGTGCACAGACATGCTGGTGTGTATGTGTGCGTGTTGCTCAGATATGAGAATAGGAGATGCAAGGGCAGAGAAGTCATAGTGAAGAGTTCAGAAAGTCAAAAAATCAGATGTCCCAATGCAGTATTTCTCAAATTCCTCTGACTAGTGCCAGAGTCAACCAGGATGGCATGATAAAAATACATTCTCCTAGGCCTACTGACTCAGCATACCATGGCTGGGTCCAAGAATATGCATTTTAATCTCCTTCCACAGGTGATACTGATGGCCAGCGGCCTAAGAACCATTGTTCTATGGCCATCGATTGCACTGATTAATGCAATCGTGGCACTGGGTGTCTTTTGACAACATGTGAAACAAATCCTCACTTTATAAGAAAAGTGGAGACCCAGCGAGGAGATGGGCCTCACTCAAATCCCACACTGCGACCTGGTCCTCCTGCCTGGAACACATCACCCAGGCTTTCCCATCTTCCTGGTCTGGGTGACACATTCCACTTTCCTGGGCCTGCAGTGCGCTGTCCAGCACCACGCTCTCCTCAAGAGGGTACTGGCCTGCAGCTGGGCGTATTCCACATCTGGCACCTATGTGAATTAAAGGATGGTGGGCCGCTCTGCAATGGGGACCGCTGAGGTGCCCCAGCCTCTCCTGGACACCAGGCAGTGCTCAGATCCGCAGCAGCAGCAGCAGCAGCAGCAGCAGCAGCAGCAGCAGATAGGGGCTTGCTCCTACAGCACGTTATCCAGCTTCAGGCTGATTATAAATGGCTGCGGCGGGAGATGGGAAACTCATGCTCCGCACTTTGCTCGCTGATGGATTCCCTTGTTAAGGGACCACAGGCAGAGGAAGTAGATTAAAATACAATGTATTGCATTGAAATTTAACACAATGCTATACATAATATTCAGTTGGATTTGCATATTCACATTTCTCCCCTCAATTTTTCCAGCAGGGTCCCCAGGGCCTTTCCTATTAAGCTGCTATCACTGCCACACAAAGAAATTTAATGACTTGAGGGGCTAAAAGGGCCTTTAAAATGTCCTCTCACATAGCTCCCTGTTTCTAACCCGGGAATATTGAAATCCTGCACTCTGCCCTTAAACTTAGTGAAGAGGGGGAAAGGAAGGCTGTCATACATCTGTTGGGTGGTTTCCATTTCCCCTTTGACGTACTCCATGTGTCTACTTCCATCTGTCCTTCCATCTGCAAACCTTCTCTGAGCTATAAGAAATGGCTGAACTTTCCCTGCTGCACCCTAACCCCCCACATGATCCCCGGCCCCTGCAACAAGCCCCAACCTTCTGTTTTCATTAGTATCCTCTCACTTGATTGGGAGCTGAGCTAATAGGGGACAATGTTAGATAAATGCCTAGTCTCTGGAGGCTTCAAATGATGGTAGGACAGGTACCAAAGAAAATAACTCAGTGTGTTGAAAAGAATGACAGCCAAAGAATCCCATTTAATTTGATGGCATGATGAATATTTAAGGTTTTATATAGAAATACAGGAAAGCAATCAGGCTTATTCAGGCATGGGCTCTGGGGAGCAGAGTACGCTCCCCATGTGCTGCCAATATAGGGTTGGGAGATGAGGATGGGTAGGGGGGGATGCATAAATAGTCCATACTCTTCTCATTTTTTTGTATTGAAGTGGAAAGGAGCTTACTAGTGCAGTTCAAGAAGAATGGGGCGGGGGGTCCCACCCAGATGATTATCATAACATGCTGACACCCTAAACAGTTTCTTTTTAAAATTGAATTTCTAATATCATCACTTTGGAGATTATAATATTGAAACATGAGTTCTTTGGAAAATGATTCAGGAACTGTACATGCTGTGATAAAGGCACCTGCCAAAGAAACGGAGGGGACATAAATCTGCCACCAAGTGTGCAGAATTCCTAATGGTGCTGCCCCTCCAACAGTGTGGGGTCATCAGAAACCTGCAAACTGCCACACTGTGGGCAGTTCATTCATTGTAAACACAGACAAGATATTTTCCATGTTGTGTTAGCCGTCATGCCGAATTCCGGTGTCAGAAAGGTAGGGATGATACAACACCTGCCTTCAGAAAGTTGCCAGTCCTCTGGGTGAGACCATCATGCACGCTCACAATATCATAGTGCTAGTCCAGCGCAGAGCAAAGGCAAAAAAGGGACAAGCTAAGGGCTAACGGTATGGGAGGTCGGCATCTATCAGTGCTGATGGTGGGGACAGGGAAAGGCTTCGTATTAGTCACTGTGGCAGTCACTGTCATTGCCCTGCTGTTATCTCTTGAGAAGGCACCTTTGTACAACTCAGTTGCTACTGTGAACACCAGGGACTTCATGCCTGAGCATGCTTCCTGGCCAAGGGAGCCAGTAGTGCTGGAGAGCTAATGTCCCTGAAAGCATTTCAGCCAATGATAGATGGCAAGTAGGCAAACAAATACTCTACCTCCTCACCCCTGGGGACAACAATTCAGGGTGTGCTTCATATCTTTTCTCAGAAACCCTAGTGGGAGGAGCTGCAACTGAAAACACCCTTCCTTCTTCTCACACTGTCTACCTATCCCCAGATCCCCACCAGAGTAAGCTCACCCCGACTGTCATCCCATAACCCCTGTCTAGCCTCACATGCCTGCTTACTCATTTCCCCATGATCCAACTTTCAAAAGGAATCAAAGTTCGCTGCTTGCTTGGTTTGTCCTACGCCCTCCTGACTACCCCAATCCAAGAATATGCACGTGCTGGTTCTTTCTGTTGTTCCCAGTTGACAAATTGCAGGACCAAGTCCCATGACCTCCCTGAATATCTGCCACAACATAGTAAGAACAATGGGCTTCATTTCTGTCTAAAAAACCCATATTCATCCTCTGGCTAACAGCCAGTCTCATGCCCCAGGGGCTGCTCCAATCTTCCACTCCCCTCAGATCCTGCTTTCTCTCTCTGTACCACCCAGCTTGCAATGTACAGATCACAAATCACTTCCCTATACCTCAAAATATCTGTTGTCTCCTTCCCCTCTGTTCATTTCCTCTGGTTGCTGTGGAAGTAGGCACCTTCCTCTCTCTAGGGCTCATGCACCCCCCCCCCCCCCCCCCCATGGAACGTTTCTTCTTGCTTTCTCTGCACTGGCTCCTTCATGCTGGCTTTCACCCAAGTGCTTCCACCCCCAAGAGCGTCTTTCCTCCACTTTGCTTTCTCCTGAGCTTCCACCCCACTTTCCACTCTCCTCTCACAGCTAAACTTCTCAAAAAAGTATTGTGCGCTTACCGCCTCTACTTCCTCACCTCCCACTCAGTCCAGCCTCTAGCAAGCTGGCATCCACACTGCAGCCCTGCAGAAATTGCTCCCTTAAAGGCCACCAGCGACCTCTGAATCGCCAAACCTGATTGCTCTGCTTCACCAGTCCCCATCCTCAAGACCTACTCCTCCACAGGTCAAATGCACTATTTGACACGATCCTTAGCCAGTGGACCTCCTGAGGTGTCACGGCTCATGGATGTGCTCAGGATGGGTCACCATACAGCCATATTGAGGATGGAAATAGAGAAATATTTCCCAACCATTGCTTGAGCCCCCTATGGGTTCCCTTCCACTGCCTGATCTAGGACCCTGAGGTGGGGTGCCTCATTATATAACAAATACAGAATGATGTTTGGTGTGACAGGGGCTAAACATGGGTATACCAGTTGTAGATATTTTCAATATCACCCCTGCTTACGGCTGGGCTGAGATATTGATTACTTCAGTAATGGAAAGAGGCAGGTGGAATCAGGGGAGTGTGGAGGGCAAATCTCCTCCCATAAAGAGGAGTCTCTCCATTTACCTCCATGTCTCATACAAATATCATTTGCTACATGAGACCTGGCATAGGGAATTTGGCAAGCAAAACTCTAAGCTCTCTCCCCTTCCTAATTTCCACAATAGTAGCCTGCTATTCTATCCTCCATGGGCTGCTTCTCTGTCTCCTTGCCAGCTTCTCTAACAGGCTGATCTTGGACAAACTGCTTAATCTTGTTGAGCCTCAGTCTTCTTATCCATAAAATGGGGCTAACCAATTTCCGCTTTACAGGGAGGAGCACAGGTGATATGTGGAAAATGGCTAATGCAGGACCATGCACACATAAGGCTGAATGAGTGTAACTCCCAACCCCCACTTCCTTCTAACTCCACCTTTCTCCTCTGGGGATCTTTGCATTCCCATGATCTTCCACCTCCATTCTATCGCTGACTCTTTCTTCAAGACCCATTTACTGAATTATGCTCTAGACAACGTGTCCCTAAGCTCTCAAACTACAGACAACCATAAGAAACTGATCACTCCATCCTCCAAGCCCTCCCACTTTCTCCTACCTTCCCAGTGTCTATCTCTCAAGAACACCAACCATTCCTCCAGTTGATGAGGCTTCATGGCAGGCAGTGGGTTCTCACCACAACCCTCCCTCCTCAGACCCCACACCTAGTTACCTCTGGGATCCAGTCCATTCTACTCTTCACAACCCCCTTCTATTGTCACCATTGTAGTCTCGATCTCAGTCCTTTCTTCTCCTACCTGGGTTATTTCAATAAATTTATAAATGCTTTTCTTTTATCCAGGTCTTCTCCCAGCAGTTCATCCACCAAATCCCTACATTAACCTGTTCAAAACACTTCAGTGTCACCCAGTTATCTGCCTAAAAGAGACTTAAACTCATTACCTTCATGTTCAAGGGGATGTCAACCTATCCTGCTCTTTATTTCCCCCTGTGCTCTCCAATAATAATAACAACATGAATAAAAACAACTGCTAGTTCTTGAAAATTTACTATGTGTCACTAATATTCTAAAGTCATGTCAATTAACTTCTCCTCTACCTGTGACGTTGTCACTATGATTGTTACCACTTTATTGGTGAAGAAAGTGAGCCACAAAGAGGCTAAAGTAACTGGCTAAAGTAACTTCCCTTACAGTTGGGACTTGAAGGGGAACCCAGAGTCTGTATGCGGAGCCCACAACCCTGACCACAAGGCCTTCTCCGCCTTTGCTTGGGTCACACCAGAAAACTCCCCAGGGCCCCTGACACTGTGGCATCCTGCCTCCTCGCCTTCACCTGTGCTGTTACCGGCACCAGGACAGCCAGTTTCCCTCATCTTTAAATCCCCCAAATGCTTCTGTCAAGCGCCATGCAAATGTCAATACCTCCTTGATATTTGTTCTTGTGGATAGTTTGATTTTCTTGCTTGGATCTCTTGATCTATTTATTCTGGAAATACAGAAATTGCCCAGACATTTTATTTTTACCTTATTCTCTTTTACTAGTATTAGCATCATTTGAATATGTAACTGGCCAGCACTACCAGAGTGTGGGATGGGCCATAGCTTATATTTCCCTTAATCCTTCTCTGTACTTTTTGTATGAAACTTACAAAGGCAATTTTAGTAGAAGTCAAATTATTGTCAAGCTTGGGACCAGGACGAGATTGGTCTCTGCTCCTCTCTCCAGGTCCCTTTGAAAGAAAAGCCAAGGGCTTGCTTAAGGAATGGAAATAATTTAGTAGTCAGTCAGCTCCTACTGTGGCAAATCTCATGGCTGAAGGATGCTGGGGGCAGGAACTTAGATGATGAGAGCTATGCTCTCACAGCTAACTGGATTATAAGACAAGCCACAGACTATAACTATATGTTCCAAACAATACATACAAGAAGGCAGAGAGAGGTGAAGGAAGGGTCTCAGCGTTGGTGTGAGAGGAGCGAGCCTGCCCTCTCCATGTTGGAGAAGAGGAAAGTGATTTCCCTTAAACCATTTACTTCCCAACCACTCACACCCAGCACAGGCTCTGGAGTTGGGGTGCCAAGGATGTGGCTCTGCCGTCTGTCAACTCTCTCACCCAGCAAGATGCTCAGCCTCTGTGCCTTGATTTCCAGATATGCAAAATGAAAATAATAGTAGCACCTGCCTCATGGGGTTTAAATGAGAATGAAATAAAATCAACATTGTCCAGGGCAGAGAAGTGGCTGGCATACTGTGTGCCCTGAATGCTGCCTAGGGCTCTGATATGTGTGTGATGGCAAGAGAGGAGACTGGGAGGGAGGGGGGGTCTGGGGAAACCCTAGGAGGGCTGTGGCAAGTGTGAGGAGTGGGGGAAATAGCTTTGAGCTGTGACCCTTCCAGACTCTCCTGGGCACTTGCCACAGCCCACAGTGTTTCTGCTTCAATGTCACCCTTAAGATTTGGGGGTTTCCTGGCAGGAGGCAAGAGCCAAGGAGGTCAGTGGCATCTATTATCTTAATTCCCTCTCTGGATGGCTGTTTTCTTGGCTGTTCTTCATTGGATAGTAGAAACCATTTAGCCCCAACTTTACCATTTTAAAGATGGAGAAGTTGAGGCCCAGTAAGAGGAAGAGGTGCTCCGGATCACACTAGAGAAATAGGGTCCAGACCTCTATGTTCCCCTCTGGTGCTCTGTCTACCACACGGCCCACAATTCCAGTGCTTCTCTTGGGCTGCACAGCCTTCAACAAATGCCTATTGCCCTTCAGGAGACACTAGGTCACTCCCCACCAAGTGGCCCTGAGGCTAGTACTGGAGAGGCTGCCTTACTCTCAGGAAGGAACCTCGGATGAGGAGTCAGACATTTTTTGAAATCCAGTGTCATCCATCAAGAGCTCCAAACTCTTGGAGCTGTAGCGTTACCTGTATAAGACTTAGTGTCTTTGTAAAATGGGGATAATGATCCATTTCGTGTGATGGTTGTGACAAACGAGCGAGGCAGCGTTTGGGGATGCTCTTATAAAGCACAAGGCACTGCGCCAGGGTTGGTTAATGTCCTCCCTCTAGGAATAGACTGTTTTCCTCCTCCCTGTCTTCTCCCCAACAGCACTGAATGACACGCTAGGTGGTGGGCTCAGTGAAGAGTTTTCGCTCACAGAATACCTCTCCCAGGATGGTCTGACCCTTTGGTACATCGGGAACCCAACCCCAGACTTGAGGTTGTGAAGTGAGCCCATAAGGCCTGTGGAGGGGGAGAGGTAAACAGAGGGTTTGATAATGAGACGTAAACTGGATTTAGAAAACAAACTGGAGCTAATGACTGTAGGTGGTGTTAGTCACTCTGTTAAGGAATCTGGGAATGCATATGCATACTAATAAGATTCTATTTTGCTTGTCTCTTACTCCTGATTTGGGGAAGGGAGGAGGGTAGAGGGTACTGTGGGATTAAGACACTCAACCTGCATCTCCAGAACATGCACTCCAGGGCTGGGCCTCAGCTCCTGATGATCTATGCACCAAGTTCCAGGAGCATGGGATACACTGGAATGTAGGCTGGCTGTCGGTGCCAGGGAGAAGGGGGATCAATGGGGAGCTAAAACTTTAGGAGTGGCTCCTAGCTTTCGGTGCATGCAGTAGACTCAGTGGAGTGAGATCCCAGGCCTTATGAGACTGTGCAACAGGATCTCTGTTTTTTCCCTGGCCACAAAGTCACTCTCCAAGCCTGAGGGGTCATGGGAGACTTGGGAGAAGCTTCTAGTGCATTCCTGGAATTATAGATCCCACTGGGATTCAATAGTCTCAAGCACCTGGCTCTGTCCTGTTATCTAACCTGAATCTCTCCCCTCAGCTCACCATTTTTACACCAGTCCCCCTCTTTTTCACACTCAGTAGACACAGAGAAGACAGGGGCTCCCATAGTCCTTTGCACAGGGGTAGTTCCTCTACTGGTTATGAAGGCCTAGGCCACCTTGACCTTTTCTTCCTCAGGCCAAATGCCTTTCTGCCCATCCTGAGAACTCTTCTTATCAATCTGTCATCTAATTGATAGTGGGTATGGGGAGCTTGCCATGTGCCCAGCTGGTCACAAGTGCCTAGGAAGGTGGGGGAAGATGAATCATAATTGGAGGCAGGGGTAGCATAAACCTTCTTCACATCGGGGCACTGGAGTTATAGGCACGGGTGCAGTGCGGCCATGACATGCAGCATGAAGCACAGGGTGCAGAGCCAGGAAAGGGTGTGTGAACATCCTGCACACCTGCAGAGCACTCTGGGAAGTCACTGCCCTGCAAGTCAGGGCCTTGGCTCTGAAGCTGAAACAAAAAAGTATGTGCGGTAGCCTCTCAAGGTTCAGAGCCTTTGGCCCAGTGATTCTATTTCAGGGACTCTAGCCCAAGAATGTGGGCAAAGACTTAGGTACCTAGATGTTCATCTCAGTGTTGTGTAGAAGAGTGAAGATGTGAGTACAAGATTCCAGCTGCCCATCATTAGAAATGGCTTGTATATAGGCTATCTATCTCCCTCATCTCCACCAGATTAATTGACCCCTTTGGGAAGCCCTGGATGACCTCTGTGGTTAGTGACTAGGAAAAACAGCCAGGTAGTTCCCAAAGCAGTGCCACTACCCTGCCTTGCTGACTTGCTCAAGGATCCAACAGACCTGCCATTGCTCACCTTTCCATTTTCCAAGTGTGGATCACCTTCTGGGGGGTTGCCATGGCGAATGGCTTTCTCTTGGCCTTCCAAGGTGCATCTGGGTCCCCACCCTGTTTTGTCTGCTAAGGGTGCTCAGGGGTTCCTAGAACTGGAAAGGCCCTTAGAGAGTACACAGTCTAACCCCTTTGAGGAAAAGGGACTTGTCATGTTGCCATTAGTACAAAGCCATGGTGCGCATCCAGGCCATCTGACTCCTAATACAGTGCTCAGTTCAGGCTGAGGCCAACATAATTAGAAAAAGAAACCAGTTGGTCAGAATTAACCAAAGTGCAAGAAATGACCCAGGTCCTAGCTCTTCGTAGAATATCCATTCCCTTTTCTGAGCTGGGAAGACTTTTGGATGGGGAATGGAGTTCACTCTGGAGCAGAGATTAGGCCATCCTTCCAGCATCCGGGGGGCCTGGCCCCTCCTCCACACCATCCCAGAACTTTGTTGGTTTCAGAGAGCAGGTCCTTTCTGTCCTGTTGCCAGCCTTGTCCTATCCCTGTCACTAGATTCTGATCCTCTCTTGGGTGACTGTAGGGTGAGGAGATAACTTAGCCTGCTGCCCTGACCCTTTGGAAAGCCAGAGCCTGGTGCCTGGACTATAGCTCCTCCTTCCACTCTCAACCCTCCCTGGTAGCCCCCACCTCCGGCAAGCAATAAAGAAAACATCTCCATGCTGATTCCCTTTCCTGCATTCCCTCCCCTTCCTCTTCCCCCACATCCTCCTGCTTCTACCCACTTTCCTACTATTCATCTCCTCTTTCCTCCGTCCTCCCCTTCTCGTTTCTTTTCTCTTCCTGGGTCTCTGTGGGCCTGGTTTCTGCCTCTCTCTTCTTGTGCTGCCCCCTCTAACATACCTTGAGTTTCATCTTGGCTATGTCTTTTCTCCTCCAGGCTTTCCAGAATCCCTGCAGGGAAGGGCCTGTCTTTCAGGGTCTGCAATATGCTGACCTGGAGGTTTCCGTGGTGCATGTGGAGAGGGTGCCCAGCACATGGGGTCTAGGTGCCTGGGCTGATACATATATGCACATACACATACACACCCTGCTCCCTACGTGCCGTGTGCACAGACAGGAGACAGGGTCTCATATTACAGATTTCTCCAGCTGATCCCGGGCTACGGAGACATAGCCTCATGTGCCTCCCTGTGGGTATCTGGGACAGGTGCATGGGCAGTGTTGGCCACTAGGAGAGAAGAGATGACATTCTCTGTGCCCTGGATTTATCAGCTGGAGCACCAGGGGAATCTCAAAATTGCAGTTCATTCCGTGGGAAAGGTGTACTTACGTCTTGGGAAGCTCAGGAAGGCAGAGTCCTGTCCTATCTTCCCCAGGAACTGGTTGCTGCTGATCCTAGTGGCAGAGAGAATGACCAAAGGAAGATGAGGTCCTGGCCAGACCCATCCCTTCCGATGTGAAGTCTATACTCAGCTTGGAGTAGGGACTCCACTACCTGCCCCGCGCCTTGGACAAGTCTACTGTTCTGGATCTCAGTTCCCTCAAATGTCAAATGAAGGCTCCTGGGAGGATCAAACAAGAAAAGAGTTGTAAGGATGTGCAAACAGTTGGCAACAGTGCACACCTCACTTATTCCAATGAAGTCTTAGTGTGTGCGTGCGCGCGCGCGCTCGTGCATTCTTCAGGCTCTCATTTTTCCTAGGTTTGTCTTAGGGTGTGGAAATCAGAACTGGGTCCAGGCTCCCAGCCCCCAGCCCCCAGCCCCAGCCACGGGGTGAATTTTCCTCCTGTAGGCTGCGGGCTGCGGGCTGCAGGCTGCACCCCCTGCTCCACACGTGAGGCGGCAGCACTGGAGCCGGCTGCAGCGGCACAGCCAGGGCAGCCCTGCTCGCCTTGCGCAGGGATTGCCCTCGCCGAGGAGCTGTTCCCTGAGCCTCTGAGCTCTCCCTCCCTGCTCCCAGGGCTCCCTGACTGGCCGACCCCACCCCAGCCTCCCGCGGCCCTGGGCACTCCTGCCCCCCTACTGGTCGGCCCTCTGCCTCTCTGTCCCCGCAGCAGGCCACCTCTGTGGCCCGCCATCCCTCCGGTTTCGGTTTCGGAGGTAGCAGTGGTTTGCGCTGAAGGGGGTGCCTGGGGCGACACGGAGGCTGGTTCCCTGGCCCTGCACTGCAGCTCCATGGTCCGCCACTGGGGGCGGCCGCCCCATAGCTGCGCGGGGACTGTGTGCACGGCTGCCTGGCTTCCTTCACCGATGGCCCCGCGCTGCCTCTGCAGCCCGCCGGCTCCCTCCTGGATCTGAGCGTGTGATCGCTGTGTGTGAGTGTGTGTGAGTGTGTGTGAGTGTGTGTGAGTGTGTGTTGAGTGTGTGTGTGTGTGTGTGTGTGTGTGTGTGTGAGATCAGGAGCGCGCATGCGGGGGCAGTGTGCACGAGGGGAGTGCGGGGAAGTGTGTTTGTGTGTGCGAGTGGGTGTGAGTGCCTGGCGCGCGTCCTCTCTCTCTCTCTCTCTCTCTCTCTCTCTCTCACACACACACACACACACACACACACACACACACAGCCGGGGCTGGCTCCTCTGAACTTGAAGACACCCCACATTCCAAGATGCCTGGAAATGCCCGCGGCTCTTTGATCTGAAAAATTCTACCTGCTACAGCGACTTCCTAGGAAGGGATTATATTTTTTGCCTTTTTTAAAATCTGGAAGAGAAGAGGACAAGTTCTGCTTTTTCCTCCCTTCTTGCGAAATGCCATGGATATAACTGAATAAGCCGCTCAGGGCTCTCCCGCGTGGATGTCCGAGGCCACCATCTGCCTAGTTCTTCGGAACCCAGGGCTTAGCTGCAGCCTCGGGCGGGGAAGGATGCGTGGCCGAGCCAGGGAGCCCGGCCGCCCTGCGGAGCGGGCCTCGGTGCCTCCCACCCGGGGGTAGATGCTGCCTCGCCCAGGTGAGTGCTCGCTGCAGCCGCGTCTCTGAGATCCGATGTCTATGGGAGCTGAGCGCAGGGCCGAACGCACTTGGGGACTGGGAACTTTGCATCCCTTTCTTTTTCACTTGACTCCCGGGGATACTGGTGCGGACATCCTCCTCTCTTTCGCCTGTCCTTATGTCCTTATCACGGGAGGTTTCCTTTTCTTTCTTGTTTTCCATTGTGGGGGTGAAACTGGCGAGAAGCAGGGAGAGAGAGGGGAACCCAGATAGATTTAAACATGGAAACAGCAGAACTTTGCAGCCAGACCACTCTGTTGCATCTCTCCACATGCGAGGCCTGGCCAGGGCTCTTGTTGGGGGCTGGGTCCACGCCTGGGCTCTCTGTGCCCTGTGGGCTGGGTGGGTGGGGTAGAGCCCAGTGTAGGGTAGGGGCAGATTCAGAGCTCCTGGAAGGAAGGAAGGCATCCTTGCAGTTTGGGGAGACAGGTCGGGCAGACTCAAGGACCCTATCCTGGTCTCTGGCAGAAGAAGCAGGGAGGTCAGGGGGAATGTGTGTGTACAGCTTGGGGCATCAGGATGGCATGATGAAGCAATATGGAAACTGGCATCAGCAGAGACTGGTTGGTAGGTCCGACTCCCACCTAGCCCTGCCCTGGTTCTGAGATCAGCCTGGGCAAGGGGAGGGGGGAGCCAATGGAGAGCTCAGAAACCAGCAGTGCCTGGCTCTACACAGACCCCAGGCAGTGACAGGGAGGCATCCTGCCCGTCTCCCTGTCACTCCAGCACAAAGGACATAGGCAGTGAGTTCCAGAGAGACAGAGCCCCTGAAAGCCAGGGTCCCAGAGAGAAAGAGCAGGGGGCCTGAGCAAAGGCAGCAGCATCTGAACCAGCCAACACCAAATGCGTGGGGAGGGGAGATATCTACAGACCCAAAGGCAGACACCTGCGGGGAGAGGGAGCTGCTGGGAGCTGGCACTCTGAGCTAGAGTTGCAGGCATGGCTATAGCGGCTGATCCACTGCGTGTGTGTGTGTGTGTGTGTGTGTGTGTGTGTGTGTGAGCGAGGGTGGGGGGCTTTGAGGTTGCAAGGGGCTGATTGGCCTTGCGGGCTGGGCGGAGGGATGGCTTCAAGAAATTGCCCCCCCCCCTCCACAGCTGGGGAGGAGCAAAGCTAGGGAGCTGCCAGGGGGGTCTGGGCTGTGAAGTTTCCAGGGACCTGGCAGAGGGTCTAGGTGGGCTGTTGTGTGTGGCTGGGGGCTGGTTTGGAACTCACAGTGGGGAAGCTGAGGTGGGGATTGTGGGGATACTGGAAGCTTCTTGGGCTTGTGCCCTAGGCAGGTTGCTGCCCTCTGCAAGGAGCTTATCGGAACAGCCAGCTCCTGAGGAGGCTGAAGGGGGCCAGGGTGGTGCAGGGAGGGCCTGCACTTGGAGCCGGCAGCCACTGGGGACCACCAGGCAGCTCCGGCCCATCTGCCAATGCCTGAATGTTGTCTCTCCCTCTGACTGCTGAGTTCCTCTCTCCTAAGCCTCCTCAGATGCTTCTGCTCAGGCCCCTGCCCAGCCCTCAATTTAGAGTTTCTGGTCTAATTCCTGCCCAGGAATGTAATTACTTATCTTCCTGCCCTCGCCCTGGGGAATACAAAAAGCAAACTTGGCATTTCCTTTTCAGCCTCTTGGCAGCGCGTCTCGGGGAGGTGCGGCTGGACTGGGTGCCGTCCACGGGTGCTGGGGCTCAGCTCCTGGCTTCTTTGAGGTTCCGGTTCCTTTCTCAGACGCAGAAATCTGAAGGTGGGCCTGTGGGCAGACAGCTTCCAGAACCCAACACTGAGGGGCGAAGGAGGGTGGATTGGAGAGAAATGCAGACGAGGTAGGTGGGGCCACTGGGAGAACCAGGCAGCCTTTGGCCACCCTGTCCCTGGTGTGGCTACAGCAGGAATCACCTTTCTTTCAGGGCTGCAGTTCTGAAGTGAAATCGGGGATGGGGCTCAGACCCAGTGCCAGGTTTGCCAAGTGTCTCCAGCCTGTGGGGTGCAGCAGGGGCTGCTCTCCTTCGTAAAGTGCTCTGTCCTACATAGAGATGAGTCCTTACTGCATCCCCATTTTGATGGGGAGGCCTCTAGCCTGAAAGCAGAGACAGAACAAAAAACAACCCGAGACAGCCAAGTGCAATTGGGCCCTGGACAAAAGCAACAATCACATGGGAGTTTCACGATTTTTCTTTGGGCATGGTTGTGGTTTTAGGGCCCCACTTATATGAAGGGATAGAGTTGTGACATAATAGTGTGGGACCTAAATTGGACGAATATTCTGGATTCAAATTCTGGCTCTGCCACATCTTTGTTGGTTGACTCCTGGAGCTTTTGCGTTTTTATTTGTGAAAGGAAATAGCAGCATGTACCCTGCAGATGTGTTCTGGCCCCGTGTTTGTCCTGGCGCTCCCCGAGCCCCTGTTCAGACCTGGAGGAGTGTTGGGTTGGAGTTGGGGAGGGCTGAGAGAGAGGGAGGGGGCCCTCAGAGACTCGGAGGACAGTGCCTCGACCTCCTCTATTCTCAGAGCTGCCAGGAGGGTTTGATGCCATCACATGTAAGCTGGTCATTAAAAGATTCCGGGAAGCCCTCCGGGAAACTTCAGGAATTCATGTTTCAGAGGCAAATTTCACCTCTGGGGCCGTGGCACCTGCCTCCTTGCCTCTCTCTTGTTTGCTTCGGGATTTTACGGCCTCCTGCACATTTGCTCAGTATGCTCCGGCTCTGTGCTTTACAAGCGTCATCTGTCACCCTTTTCCGTCTGAAGCTGGAGTGTGAAATATCCCCCAGAATCCAGCCTTGGCCTCCTCCTCCTTGCCTCTGCCTCTTCCTGCACCAAGAGTGGCCTCACAGGGTGGTCTCAGGTCCAGGATGGGTCTCAGGTCCAGGGTCTGTGGTTGGACCTGGGTCCCTACTGTGGAGTTGAGGGGACAGTCAGTCAGGGAGAGGGGCTCACACCTAAGCATGTACTTAGCAGGGTCTGACTAATGACCCGACTGGAACTGGGCTGGAGAGGGAGGTCTAACCATAATGGGAAGGCTTAAGAAAAGGTATTTTCAGAAAGTAGGCAGTCAGATCTGGAGATAGGGACCAGGACCAGGGAGACTGCTAGACTGCTCCAGGTGAGAGCAATCAGGAGTGCTTCTCGGAGGAGGTGAGGATTTCAGAAATAGTCAAAGTCCATAGAAATCCATAGAAGGCAGATTTTTTTTCTTTAATCCTCATCCAAGGATATGTTTTTATTGATTTTTAGAAAGCAAGGAAGGGGGAGAGAGAGAAACATTTATCAGTGGCCTCCTATATGCGCCCTGACTGGAGATCAAAGCCGAAACCTTTTCAGTGCATGGGATGAGGCTCCTACCAACTGAGCCAGCCCGCCAGGACAGATTCTGTTTTCTTTTAAATTCTCAGATGTCGCTGAGAATTTGGGAAGTTTTAGGGGTGGGCTACTGAACGAATAGAATGGATATTCCAGAAATGTCTTAGGCTATTGTGACCAGCTCCTTCAAACAAACAATTTCTTGATTGCTTATTATGTGCCAGGCACAAATCTAAGCACTTTCCATTATTATTTCAGAGTCCTGCGAAATTGCCACTGTTATTACCTTCATTTTACCAATGAGAAAGCCAAGGTTCACTCTATGTCATCTGAATTCAAAGCTCCTTCACTCCCCTATCCTGCCCCTTCCCCACAGCAAACAGCTGGGACTGGCTTCTCTAAACCTGCTGGCCTCCTGGCCTGGCTGTGGAGGCAACTTTGAGCCTCCATCACAGAGCCCTGCAGAGCTCAGCTGCCTGCCCTGCCCACTCATGACCACCTGTTTAAAAGCGCCCATCAAACAGCAGCATCCTCACGGACAGCGCAGAAGATGGAACAGTGGGGGAAGTCCTGGTTTGGACTGTGAATCAGAGGACGCACCTCCACAACCCACATGTGTGACTTGGACGGGAGGCAAATCTCTTTACTCATCTGAGGTCTGGTTTTCTTCCCAATGAATCAGGACATTCGTGCCTGCATGCCAAGGTTGATGTGAGGGCAGACGGCCTGTGTGAATGGGCTTCACTCACTGAGCAAGCCTCTCAGCATCCAGGGCAATACAGGGTGGGCAAAGGTAGGCCCACAATCATTTGGGTGGAAAATAATACAATAATGCGTAAATAATAAGACAAAATTAAACTGTAACTGTTTGTAACTGTAAACCTTCGTTTGCCCCACCCTGTACTTGTGACCCCCAAGGCCTGTTGCCTTGTGGAACAGGGATGGTAGCAGACAACTAGAAAGGACACACTGACACATTTCACGTTTCTTTTGTAATCAGATGCTCATCATTGAAAATTTGGTACCAGAGCGGGCAGAGGGTATTTTCTTTAAGCCATGGTTTCTTGACCTTTCTTTCACTATTGCTCCCCCCAATGAGTCTTTTTAGACACTTTTCCCCCTAAAGGAAGCCTCCATTAAGTTTAAACACCACATATATACTGTAGCTCTGTGTATGTATGTATGTGTATCTGTGCTTTATATACAAGAGTAAGATGCTTTTCCACCCCTGCCAAGAACAAATGTTTGCCCCTGGGGGGCGCTGTTGCCTCCATTGAGAATTTATGCTTTAACACATTAGGATTAGAAAGGAAGGTGGACAAACAAGTCAGGGAGAATCCAGGAGATGGTGCGGAGGACAAGTTCACTCCGGCATGTCGATACCCAGCCTGTGGTCCATGGCCTAGCAGCATTGGCATTGCCTGGAGGAGGCTAGTGATGCAAAACCCCATCCCACCCCAGACCTCCAAGCAGGCATCCCAATTTTATCACAACGGGGGCAGGTTGGATTGCCGGCCCAGAACAGGAGGCTGGGACCAAAGGAAAAGAGGTGAGAGGCCAGACCTGAGATAGCTGTATGCTGGGTCATCGGCTTATTTAACCATTGAGTCTGAGAGCGCCGAGCAGGTTTAGGCAGTGCCCTTGTCTACACCTGTTGAGATCTATTGCTCTTTGTTCTTTCCTGGGTGATTTTCTGGCCTTGTAGCTACAGGTTGTGTAGAGAGGGGAGGATCCTGCAGAGGAGACGCAAGGCTGTGTGTGGCCTTGCTTGCAAGCAGCAGAACACTGGGCATCTTTGACTTGGCTGGATCTGGGCCCGCTCTCTCAAATATCCCCTAGGATTAAGGCTGCTGGGGTGCAGACCAACCTGAGGGGCAGACTGGCACTCTCGAGGCAAGATTTAGGTGTTTCAAGCTGGATTCAGCAATAAAATGGGCTTTTGCTATTTCTTGGCTTGTTTGGGGTTGTCTGCAGGAGTGCCTGGGTCTCCTGGTGGCAGTCTTGCACCAGCTGGGCAGCCCTGAAACATGAGAGACTGCAGAATCCCCAAAACGGGCTCCTCAGAGTTCAGTGCATTTATTATTGGCGTGTCCTATATTAACTCACCCACGGGCGGCAGCTAAGCCACAGTCAGTCTGCCCAGACACAACATGAGAAGCAGAGGGACGAGTCTCTCTCAATCACTCTCCCCTCTGCATTTCCTTCTGGGGCCGCCTCCCCTCCACACAGCCCTTCCTCTACCCCACTTCAGTCTAGGC
Source organism: Antrozous pallidus (assembly GCA_027563665.1). Lineage (NCBI taxonomy): Eukaryota > Metazoa > Chordata > Mammalia > Chiroptera > Vespertilionidae > Antrozous > Antrozous pallidus. The sequence continues at coordinate 11,150,450 of CM050517.1, read as the reverse complement.
CACAAGGAGCAGCCCTCGTCTCACTGTAGCCCAGGCCTCTAAATACACTTCAGGGCGATGCTAAGTCTACTGGTCCTCCCATCTCCTCTTCCCCAGGACTCCTTCCTGTTCCTTTTCTGCAAAGCTTGCCTCTCCTTCCCAGCTATCCTCCTGATCTGTGTTCCCTGCTTTAGTTGAATAAGCTGGTGAGGAGGGTGTACAGTGGTTACCAGCTAAATCGGGGTGTCAGTGCAAGTACCTATTTCAGAGTAAATTGTATCTTACTCTTATATGACTCCCTCTGGCCCCCGAAATGAGTGTCACTCAGCAGGACTTGAAGGAGCTTGGGGAGTGAGCAAAGCTCAGGTTCTGGCTTGGATTTGAGTGCCAAGAGAGAGATGGGGCCCAAGGAGATGGCAATGTGGGTAGAAGCATGCTTGGTTTCTTGAGCTTCTGGAAACCCCTGTAAATGGCCAACATGGGCTGTGAGATGAGGCCAGGTCATCACAGATATTGAAGATTCCTGGGTGGGCAAAGTTCATCTCTTGACTCAATGTTCCCCTTAAAGAAGCCACTATAATAATACCAGGTAGGTCCTCCAGAGGCAGAAGGAGGGAGTGTGGGTACTTGGGTCATGGAGGTAAAAGCTAGAGAGACTTGTACACACCAGGTACTGCGGCTGATCCTGAGGACTCGCTGGGGTGCTGGGGAACCCAGAATGAGTTCTCCTTCCAGCTGTGCCGGGAAGTTGCTGGGTGACATGGGCCAGCCCCTCCCTCTTGCTGCCCTCACCTGTACACAGGGTCTGAGTGCCCTTCCTGTGCAGTGTCTGGTCCTTTGATTTAGAAGTCCATGCACCAATCTGAGTAGAGAGGCATCTGCTAAACCATCCAGGCCCTGGAAATGACTTGTCCCATCTCCTCATCCTGCTCTCTTCCCAGACAGCAGGTTCTGGCCTGCCCTTCCCTCTGCTTGATGCTCTTAGTGCCCTTAACCTTCTCTACACCCCAAAACAAACCCCTGTACTAAGTTCAGTTTTGAATGACTAGGATCCCAGTGCAGGGGGGGGTATTTACTTTCTCCTACACCCCAACACATGCATGTGTGCATATGCACACTCCTACGCAATCACACATGTATACACAGGTACCCTCTAAACCCTCCCCTGTGTGAAAGATGCGAAACTGGTCCGAATCACACAGTGAGATGGAGCTGCACCAGCCCTCTGTCCTCTGCCAGGACCTGTGTGCATGTGTGTGGCTGTGGTGACCATTCCTTCCTGCCTCTCTGCTCTCAGGAGCTTTGAATTGCATCAAACCTCCAGCAACGGAGAAGTGCCACCCTAGGTCAGCCCTCTGGGTGTTCCAGCCCAATTCTGCCTGGTTTCACTGAGGAGGAGTATAGGAGAGCTCTGGGCCATTTCTGTCCTTTCAGAGTCAAGGACACCTGTGTCCCCACGGGATGAGGACACCTCTGTCCCCACAGGGCTGAGAAAGCCCTCTTATGCTTGATAAGGAGCAAGGTGTGTTCATCATGGATGTGCATCAACTCACACCATTTTCATGGTCTCAGCCTTCCCTGCCTCCCAAAGCCCTGAGTTCTATACTTTGCCTGCTGTGGAAGTGAGGCCTCCTTTAACTCATTCTAAATGTCCCCTCCACCCCATTCAAGCGTTAAGATCAGGAGCGCCTGATAGTTCAGGATTTGGTGATCAAGCCCGTGCTCCTTCATCCATCCCTTTCATGACTTGCTGTTCAGCCATCCTCACTGATCAGTTTAATTCAACAAGCAGTTATTGAATGCCTACTGTGTGCTTCCAGCAGGCCAGATGCTGCAAAGATGAATCATCTCTCCAGCCCAGTCCATGTGAACACACAGCCCTCAGTTTCATCCATCACTTGATTTATTTTCCTGTGTTTTTCCAGCCCTGCCTGTGGACTCCAGGATGTGGTGGAGGTGGGGTGATAAGGGTTCCTATGCTGGCTTGTTTCTGGTGTCCTCCCTCACCTTCATTTCCGGTGCACGTGTGTGCACGTGTGTGCACGTGTGTGTGCTCAGGACTCAGCTGGAGGTCACAAATGATTAGCCACTGGTAAAACTGGGCATGCTGATGGTGGTGGTGGTGGTGGTGGTGATAAAGTCCATTTAAGAAAGGCACTCTCAAGCATCTTTTCCAAATCTCTCCCCCACACCTAATAAACTGACATCTTACCATCTCACTCAAATAGAAACTGAGGGATGAAGAGATTTGGGGAAGATTTGGAGCTTGTGGTCCCTGTTTAGGTACAGCTGGCCCTAAAGGAACTCTTTAATCTTCCCTCAGGCCTGATTACTTGTGTCACAGGAGCCGAACTGGGGAGAAGGGGGACAGAGGGGAGACCCTGGAATAGACCTAAATCCTAGCTCTGTCCAAAGTCACAGCTTCTAAGCACGTGACAAGTGAAGGCCATTGCAAGGGGGAAAAACGCTTCTCTAGGCCTCAGGTGGGCATGAGTCTGGCGTGGAATGTCTGGTAGGGGAAACACACAGAGGTCATACATGGGCAAGTCAGTTCCTATGTTTGAGAAGTCTCCATCTGATGAGGGAGGGCCCACTTCTCGCCCTTTGGACGTGTATGTCCAAGAGGAGGACGGAGTAGATAAACATGGCACCGTACCCAGGACTCACATGCGTGGATGCAGCACCCTTCTTCTGTAGGGAGCAGGGGTGCACGGGGCCCCATCCCTAGGGCTGACATTGTGTCCGGTTGTCCTGATTTGTGAATGGGGGTAGGTTGCTCTGTGCCTCTTTTTTCTCATCTGCAAAATGGGGGTAATTATCGGACCCACGGTACAGGGTTGTTAGAAGTAAATGAATTACTCTGTGTCAAGTGCCCTGCCCCAGCGAACGCCATGTAACTGTGAGCTGTCATCATTCACAGTGGCCACGTTGTGGTATTTTCCTAAGCGTGGAGAGGAACCACTGTGGACTGGCTTAACTGACACTCCTTTCGAACAGCCACCCTTAAAGCTTGTGCAGTACCTGGGGGAATTTCTCAGTGCTCTCTCACTTGCCCCTCTAACACCCTGCCAGGCAGGCAGGACAAATGGACACTATTGTTATGTCTGTTTACACGAGGGGAAACTGAGGCACAGAGGTTACTAAGTGGTTCCTGGTCCAGTTGGGTTTTTCATTATCCCTTATGCTCGCACAATGTTGTGCCAGTGCGTGGGGGTTTTGGGGAGGAGGGTTTGGTTGAAGGTGGCTGATTAGCTTACCCGGGCCTTATTCGTGTTGAGTCAGATTGGTGAGCAGCTCAGCCCCCAGGTCTGCGTGTCTGGGCTGGGTGTATTTAGCCAGTCTGGGGGAGCAGGCTCTGTCTATGCACACAGTAGGAGTGGGAGTTGGTGGCAAGGCCACAGGGCATGCTGATTTGAGTCCTTTTGACACCATCCTAAATGTCCTGGCTGGAATGGGGTGGGGTGGAACTGGGCTAAGGGCTCTCAGAGGGCTGAGGGGCCTGGATGAGGACCCTCCTATGAAGAAGGAGCATCTGATCCAGCCTGGTGGAGAGAAGGCCAGAAAGACATGCCCCTCACTCCCCAGGGCTGGTGCTGGCGGCAGGAAGAAGGGCCTTCCGGATCTTTTGGTTCCAGGAGCTGAGACAGCATCCAGAGCAAGAACGTGGGCCTTGGGCCAGGACACGGAAGAGGGGGTGACGACCTCAGCCTGGTGTGGGGAGAAAGCACACATGGAGTGAATGCTTGTGGGTGGGGTTTCAGGAACTCTTGAGGGAGAGGGGGCAGGAAAGGATTAGGGATGAGTGTCTAAGGGGAGACAGAGGGCGATGAAAAGGTTAGGTGTGTGACCCTGGGGAGGGGACAGGAGACCAGGAGGTCGTGGAGGCCAGTATGGGGCACGGTCCATAGGAAAGGAGCGGGAATAGGATCCTGCAGGAACCTGCCCTCCCAGCCACCCCAGGCGCAAAGCCCCAGCCCCGCTTCCCTCCTCAGAGGACAAGCATTTCTAGGGCTCTGTGATGACCTGTTCATAAATCATGGGCCACGTAAATATAGCACATAATTGGGAGGCGCTGTGAGTACCTTGGCTCTAGGATAAATCTGGGCAATAAGACTCAGGTTATGAGTTATGGGGAGGCCAACGGGGGGCTGCTGGCTGGCCCCTCTTGGGGTGTGAGTTATCTCGGGCCGGTCCCTTGCGATGCAGCTGCTCTGTGGCACGGGCTGATATTTACTGTATATTGCTTTTTAAATTACAGTATGGCATTGATTCCCTGCTCTGAAAGTTCAGCCCTCCTTCGCCATCCCTGTCTCGCTGGGCCTTTCTTGGCTTCTCCTCCTCTTTCTCGACCGGTCTTGTCTCTCAATTCAGTTTTTAATGCAGAGTATTATGTTACACTGAATCATGTTACCCTGTAGTATTATGTTTACATTACCTCATCGTTATTAGCCTATGCTTTATATTCACTCCTTCCACATATGTGTAGCACTTGTTAGTGTTGGAAGCGTGACGCACAGCCATGTTGATCTACTTTGGACCTCCTGACAGTGAGGAAGTAGTTCGGTCTCCGTTTAAAGGTGGGGACACTGGAGTTGAGAGAGGCTAATGGAGTGACCAGGTCATGCTTGGATTGAGTTCTATTACACCATTAGGATAATGGCTGCTGGGTATTGAATGCTTATGACGGGCCCAGCACTGTTCTAATGCAAGGTTGATGTGCTTGTTTTATCCCCACATGTAATCTGAGGGGTGAGCACTATTCTCAGTTCATTCTACAGATGAGCAGATGGAGGCCCAGAGAAGTTAAGTAGATTGCTTAAGGTCACACAGCTTTCGAGAGGGCAGAGCTTAGATTCAAACCCAAGAAGCCTGGTTCTGAGCCCACACTCTTACCCAAGATTTGAGCTGTCACTGTGATTGCTGAGTTGGAGTCAGGATGAAAGGGTGGGGACACATTGTTGGCAAATGGGGTATTCTTGTCCTTGCACACCCTTCATCTTTGTGATAGTTTCACTGCCCTTGAGGAAAAGACTAAGGGGACCTTGCATCAGCTGGAGATCCCCCTAGAGTGGGTGACCATGTTCCTGGGAGCTGACTAGGACCCTGATAACTGCGGTTTGGCCCCCAGGTGAGGTCAGAAGGGCAGGAACAGAGCAGAGGCTGTGGGAACCCTGGCTGGCTGCCCTCCTTCTTCACTGTGTCCCTGGAAGGAGGCTGCTGTCCTGAACTCCATGGAGCCCCACGCACCTACCTTTGTGCAGTGCCCCTTGCTCTTCGGGTTTCGGCCCATCTCCAAGCCCAGCCTGGCTCCCAGGAGCACATCAGGCTAGTGAGTGTGAGAGGAGGAGCTGGCGGTGCCTGGAGCCCCACATGTCCTGCATCGCCAGCCCCTCCCTCACTGGGGACCCCTGCTGAGCATTGCCTGCTGGGACCCCAGACTCCTGTCTGAGAAGTTTGGAGGGGATATGGGTTCAGTCTGGACTACAGGGACAAGCCCTTTCTCTCCAGGCTCATGTTCTCTGCCTCCCGCCCCACCCTGAGGAGATACTGCCGTGGCGCCCATCTGGGCCTCGTTAGGCAGCTTGCCACAGCTTAGAACTCTTCTCGCCATCCCAGCTCTCACTCAGGGGAAAAGGAGGTGGTTTTGGAAGAAGAGGATCCTCAGGGCCACCTGCATCTGCATGCCTCTTTCTGGGGGCAGAGAGGAGAGTGAACAACAGGCCAAGCCTCAGGATGTTGCTCTAGGCTGCCATCCTGGCAGTGAGCTGCCTGACCACAGAGCCACCCCCAGAGAGTGCAGCCCCTAGCCTCCTCATCCACAGGCCCGCCGTGACGAGGGGCTTGGGTTCCTGGGCTCCATGGCCAGGCACTTGCCTGTCTGTTCTTGCCATGGGGCCTCTAACAACGAAAGTTGTTAGAATCATCGGTTCACACTGTGCTGATACAGACTGGAGCGTCCCTCAGAGCACTGATGTGTTCATCATTTTTCTTATTAACCACTACTGTTTGTTGAGCATTTGCTATGTGACAGGGCACATAATTGAGCACAATGGTTGAGTCCCAGGAACCAGAAAGCTTGGGTTTGAATCTCAATGATTCCACTTATGAGGTGTGTGACCTTGGGCAGGTCACTTCTTTCTGAGCCTCAGTTTTCTCCTCTGTAAAGTGAGGCCAACACCAATCCCAATCCTGGGATTGTCATGAGTATGAAACGAGCGGCTATCTGCCAAGCACTGCAGGGCCTGGCTTGGGAGTATATCCTTTAGGCGTCACTGGTGCCGTGCTCTCCAGGCATCGTCTCACTCCTTCCTCTGCTGCCTTTGCGAAGTCGGTGCAGAAAGTGACTCAGAACAGCAATGGCATTTGCGCTGGGTCTAAGGGGACCGGGGGGACTCCTGGAATGCAGAGCTCCAGGTTTAAAACTAGGTAAGTCACAGGCCATTGAGATGAGTTGGTTCCTCTACAGAGGTCTCACAGAATCCGAAGGCTGAGCTGGGATTGGAGCCCAGCTGTGTCCAACTCCTACTGCCATGTCCTTCACCACCACTCTGGACCCCCCTCGGGGACGGTCCCTCACATTTGCTGAGCCCCACAGGCTTTAGAGAGGACATCCTGGTTCATCCTCATGAAACTTTGAGAGTTACACATTGCTAATCAGATTTACCAAGGAGGAAACGGAGGCACAGAGGGTAAAGGAACTGGCTGTGGGTCACCCTGCCAAGAAGCAACTGAATTGGAACTTAAGCCCAATTGTTTGGCGCCAGCACCCCATACTCCTGGCCCCTCTGCTGCAGCTCCCCTTGAACCTTATTCCTGAGAACAGGTCTCATCTGTTCATCCCAATGGCCTACGGGGCAGGCAGGGCAAATACTTAAAGGTCCGGAAACTGAAGCTCAGCAAGGCCAGGAAGTGTAGCTAACATCACAGAGTTAGTAAGTGATGAACACAGGATGAGATTCCGTCAGGGTCCAAGCTGATGCTGCTCTCTGTGGATTCCTTCCTTGATGACTAGGGCGAGGCCACCCCAGCCCCACCCAGTCTTATAGACTGAGGGTCCCAGTGATGACTGGGTCCCAGGCACAAAGGGCTGGTTCACCTTGGGCTCTGGGGCTTCCTTTGATCTAGCTGTCATTGTCTGATTGTCCCACAGGGAGAAGATGCACCTGGTGGCAGAGTTGATGTGCCTGCCAGCCACAGTTCCCTCCTCCCGCCACGCAGGGGTGGAAGGCAGGAGGGGCAGTGTTTCCCTGAAAGGGCAGGCAGTAAAGGCTCTGTGGACGCCAGGCTCGTTTCTAAGGTGACTGAATAAAAGAGTTGGGAAGGATGGTAACAAGAGTCTATAAATTCTGAACGATGTTCAGGACAGTGGCCTGGGCCCCGGGGCCCATAAAACCCAGGCAGCTGTTGGCTCAGGGGTGATTTATGGGGCCCTTTATCTGCTGTGGGGTTACCTGCCCATCAGCCTCCCACTTGTAAAGTACTTTTTCTTTTCTTTTTAAAATTTTTATTGAGGGTTTTTTGTTTGTTTGTTTGTTTGTTTTTGGAGATAGAGAAAAAGAGAAAGGGAGAAGAAGCGAGAGAAACACCCACGTTAAGTGCAAAACCTTGGTTGGCTGCCTCCTGCATGGCCCCTATTGGGGATCTAGCCCACAATCAGACATGTGCCCTGACTGGGAATCGAACCAGCAATCTTTTGGTGCACTAGAGTCTACCCAACCAACTGAGCCACACCAGCCAGGGGGGTACTGTTTCTTTTTAACTTTCAAATTCTTTTCATAGTTCTTGGTATTTCTTGGTTGTCTTTAAGCCACGCACAGGGATGAGTTACTCCCTCATTTTATAGCTGGGGAAACCGAGGCACGGAGTGAATTTGGTGAATAGCCCAGGCTCCCTTGATGCAGACCTAGGAAGTTCTCACTAATATTTGTAAGAACGAAGCACTTAATTGTCTGCAAGTAACGGTCCTAAAAACTTTAATTTGCTAACTCAGTTAATCCCCATGATGATGCTAGGACTTAGGACTGTTGTTGCCACTATCATTTGGATTCCATAGTGAGGACACTGAGGCAGAGAGAGTTTGTCATTGGCCTGGGATCACACAGCTGGATTCGGACCCACACCTCAATCACCACTGTGATGCCAGCTGTGAATGGAGATGGGCCTCTGCGGGTGAGGAGGGGGCAGTGCCGTCCCTGGAGAACCCTGCGGGTGCCTTTCCCAGAGACAGTGGCTCTTCTAGTCCAGGGGCTCTGGGTCACTTCAGCACCGCCGCCAGAGAGAGACGGTCCTAAAGATGCATTGAGGGAGGCAGTGCCGTGGAGAAACTGGCCTGGCTCTCCGGAAACCTGGGTGCCCAACTCTCCATGGTGCCTATGGGACCCCCCTGGGCCTCCTACCCTGCTGGCTCTGTCTTCCTGTCATTCAGATGGAGGTGGGCCAGCACATGGCTTTGGGGCCCACCTGATGGTGGCGATGGCAGCGGAAGAACCATCAAGGAGCTCCAAGGCCAGACCTGGCCCTGTCCTCACTGTCAGAGACCCAGAGCAGCGGCAGGTGCCCACACTACCAGCTAGATGCCTGGGCATTTCAGGCCTGGAATCCCGGGTTCTGCTATTTCAGGGGGCCTGTGAGCTAGGCCACTTCCCTCCCCATTGCCCTGCCTAATGGGGTTTGCTAAAAGAGGAGAAGGTTTGGGGCTTGGCTGCCCCAGGTTACCTTTAGCTCTCCTGACTGAGGTGGTAGGCATTCAGCCACGATTGGGGGGTGAAGGGCTCTGCTCAGGAGGGTGGGGGAATGAGAACCGCATCTCTATGGAGGGAAGGTGGGCAGAGGGACTTCTAGTTTCCTCCTTAATTCAGAATTCTGCAGGATGCTGCCAGCTGCCTCAGTTCAGCTCACTTGCAGGTAGCAGACGTTCACTGAGCACTTAGTATTGGTTAGCTGCTGGGTTCAGAGACCAGTGACCTGATCCCTGCCCTCAAGCTGCTCCCAGTCTGTAGGGGAGACCAAGGAATACACAGGCAATTACAATGCATCATGCTGATCATGATGGGAAGTGAGGCACCAGTGAGCTTCCAGGAGGAGGCGATTCTCTCCAGTTCCCTGCAGGCACCTCTTTCGATGTGCCTGCAGCAGCCTCCTGAAGGCCCCCGCCTCCCTGGCTTCTCTAACTCACCCTCCCACCGACACTGTGCACGTCTTGCTGAAGACGCCATTGCTCTCAGGATAAAATCCTAATTGTTAGGTAGCCTGCAAGGCGCCATCCCCATCAGCTTCCTTCTGTTGTCTGTGCCCTCGCCCCAACCACTAGACTGGCCACAGTTCCTAGAGCACATCACAGAATTCCCACCTCTGGACCTTGGAGTTTACTGGGCCTCCACCTGGAACACCGTGCCGCACCCCCACTCCTCACCTGCAGGAGCTTATTCTTCCAGAGTCCGCCAAAGCATTGCCCTGGTGGCCCTTGCCCTTCTCACTCAGGGCAGCTCTTCTTTGTTCTCCATTTACTCCTCCCCCATCTCCTTGTCTGTTCATTGCTGTTTTCCTGCAGCCTGTGAGCCCTGTGAGGGCAGGACTGGCCAGGGGTTACAAATGCAGACTGGTGCTCAAGGTGGAGTGCAAGTCCCGCTGCAGTCTCACCAGCTGTATGACCTTGGGGAAGTCGCTTCACCTCTCTGTATCCCAGTTCCCCGGAGTGTAACATGAGGAAATAATAGTACTTACCCACAGAGATGTTGTTCCGGTTTAATGAGCTAATATATGTAAACCACTTACAACAGTGTCTGGCACATGTCAAGTGCCGATAAGTATTAGCTATCATTATGGTTACACCGGTGCTTAGAATAGTGCCCACCTCAATAAATATTTGATGTCGAATGAGACACCTGGGCTGAATCTTCAGGGGAGTAGTCCAGGTTGGTTAAAGGAAACAGTAGTTCTCAGCCTTCGCTACACATGGCAATCACCTAGGGAGCTTAAAAAACCATCGGTTGGTGGCCCAGCAGAGTCCAGTTTAATGCTCTGGGTGTGGCCCTGGCACTGGAGTTTAAAGTTCTCTGGGGATTCTCATTCCAGCATTGAGACCCTGGAGAAGGGGAAAGGCGGGTGTGCACTGAGCACCTGCAGCTGGGAAGGCCCTGCCGAGGGCGTCCTTGAAGAGCGAGCACCGAGGGTGTGGACAGATCAGGGGAGCTGAATGGTGGCACAGAAAGGCAGGGTCCAGCCAGGGAGGGCCCTGCACGCCAGGCTGAGGAGCTTAGGCCTGGTGGGGAGGTCGGCTGGGAGCCCACAAGGTCTTAAACCAGAATAACATAGTCCGATGTGCCTTTAAGGAAAGTAGTCTGGATGGATGTGTGGAGGATGGATTACTGTACGTGAATTCGAAGTCACAGAGGTCAGAGAGCAGAAGCCTCCCACCCCGTGAGAGTGGTTCAGGGCCAGGCTCGCACAGCGTGGGCGACATGCTTAACTTTCCTTGACCTGTCTGGATTGTGAAATGTGGTCATCACAGGGGTTCTCCTTACCACCCGGTCCCCAACCACAATCGCACTGTGCCATGGAGGCAGATGCGACCCCATCTTGTCCTAACCCAGGAGGGCTTTTCTGGATGGGTTCTCAGCCAGACTCCCCGGCTGCAGCTAGAATCCTCTAGTCCCCTGGCCCCGAGCTGGTCGTCTCAACTTCATATCCCCGCCAGGCCTGCTCCTCACTTGTGACACCACACCCCACCCCAGCCTGAGACCCACCCACCAGTACCAACTTTCCCCCAGATTCCAGGCCGGCCCGCTTTAAAGCAACAGACTTTGTCCTTAAGGCCACCACCACCCACACACTCCCCTCCCTCTCACCACCACATACACAGCAGCAGCAGCTGGAGTATTCTCTCAGTCTTCCCCTGTACCTGGTGCGTAGTGGGGCTCTGGTCCTCACCTCCTGTCTCTTGGCTACCAGGCTGTTTCCTCTCACTGTTCCATTGCCCCCCGCAGGCAGGTGTAGCTTCCAGAGCCCTTGATAAAGTGATGCATGTCCTTCCCATTGTCCACTCTGTCCCCACCTGCTAGAGGCAGTGTAGATGGGTCTCTAGCCTATCTCTGCTATTTACTGGCTGTGTGATTGTAGGCAAGTTATTTGACCTCCCTGGGCCTTAGTTTCCTTATCTGTAATATGGGGGTGAGAACTTAGAGACATTTAATGAGTTCATTGCCACCAACAGTGGTCCTAGGTTTGGCTCAGCCATTAAATTCAGAGAAAATGATGGATTTTATGAACACCCTGCTTCCTAGTAGCACTGAGATGAGATTTGTGACAGGATGGGGAATAAAGCACACACAGCATCTGTGCTTTCATCTCACAGGGGCCCAGCAGCTGCCCTATATCATGTTGCCGCTTGCCCACAGGGGGTATGGTGCTGCTGTGGGTGAGGGCTGAGGTGCATGTGAGTGTCCTCCGTAAAGAGAGGCTGCAGCCTCCATTTCCTACCATCTGTGTGCTGTTTTGGAGGCACAGGGCCTGCCCACCAGCTCAAAGTCCCCCAGGCCCACGGAGCAGGGTTCCTACAGTTCACGGGGAAGACTCCATGGACCACCTGTGCCTAATGAACTGCGGGAGGCCAGCCTGTGGGTTTTCCCAGAGGCCGAGCCTGGCCCAGACCACTGTCTGGAGTCAGAGTTCATCTGCACACAGTACTTCTGGAGCAAGTGGAGGTCAGCAGACGCTGTCAGCTGAGAAAGATGACACTGGGACTGGAAGGCAGAGGAGACATGAGAGGGAATCAGTAGGCCTCTGGGAACAGTGAATCTTGTTTTTACATTTTGGGGGGACACTGATTAGGTGGCACAGTGGTTCATCCAGGCTCTCTGCTCTTGAGCAGGCTGACTAGGGTCATCAAAAAAACCCAGGTCAGGTGTTAGGATTTTCCTGGAGAACCTCAGGAGTTCACCTGGGGGTAAAGTCTCTGGGGTGCCAGCCAGTGCCCCCTCACCAGTACCCCCCCCCCACCTCAGCTGGGCCAGGCCTGCACCTCCCCGCATCAGGCTTCAGCATGGGCTGCTATGGGGTTAAATGGGCCAATGCAGGCCAAGTCCTCACAACAGAGAGGAAGAGGTTGTAGGGGAGAAAGCTCACTGTAGATGATTACTCCTGCCCTCACTGAGCAATTACTCCTGCCCTCGCTGAGGCCATCTCTGTTGGCCTCCCATCTGATGACCCGTGTCTCCTCTGTAGCTGAGTCTCAGAACAGAGAGAATGGAGATGGAGACTCAGAGGAAGCCCATCTGGGAACCAGACAGCTGGCAAGAGTTGTTTAAAGAAATAAAGTGGCCAGGTTGCTCCCCTTGAGCCTGGAGTTGAGGGGATTTCTGTTTTTCCTTTCAGCTAAGGCAACATCAACCAGAGGCTCTCCACCTTCCCCCTCCCCTCCTCCCCCTGCCACGATTTTGTCTCCTTGTCTGGGAGCAGGCTGTGTCGCCATTTTGCTTTTCCTTTCTGCTATGGATGATAATCAGAGTCCTGCTCTATTCTTGTTGGGACCTGAAGACGAGGACCCTATTAGCTCCTCCTGAGTGGCTTCCTCTCTTCTCCCTTATCCCAGGAAGCCATGTGGGCCAAGGGACAGTCTCAGAGCTGACCTTGCAGACCTGTCCTAGTTAGTGACTTGCAGTATGACCTTGATCTAGAGCAGTGGTTGGCAAACTGTGGCTTGCGATCCACATGCGGCTTGTGAGCCGCAGTTTGCCGCTCTGTTGACTAATGAGTTTGCTGATCACTGATCTAGAGGGTCTCCTTTCTGACCCTCTTCTGATTTCTTATCCTTAAAATTGGGAGGTGGGTGAGCTATAGACAGTATGCCAAGGACTCTGAGGATGGGCCTGCCTCTGTCTACCTTAAACATGCTCTGCGTGCTTCTCTGTAGGCTGCTCTTGAAGGTCATCATCCCAAGGTTTTCTGGAATGGAAGTGTTGGGGAGTCCTACACTGATTTCCCTCGGGGTCCATAGCCTTATCCAGATGGTCTTGGCTGCTATGCATCCTGCGTTAGGGCAGGAAAAGCAGTGCTTCCTCCGACTGTGATGGAGGCCTTTTCTTGGAGCTGGGGAAAGGTAGAAACTCCTCATCAGTCTTAAGGCTTGTATTGGAACAGACAGGGGCCATGATTATTGTTTCTGAGTTCCTGTCTCAGATGGTCAGAGCTTTGATGGCGGGTGTCTGCCTCCATCATTGCACACAGCTCCAGCTCAGACACACGCATGGAGGGAAACCTTATGAAGACTCGTGCTTTGGTGATGGTGAGGGCTGAGGTGGTTGTGCAGGTGGTGGTGGAGGAGGTTGGAGGTGGGGTGGGGATGGAGGGTGTGGCTGCAGTGATGGTGGAGATTGTGTGGTCATGGCGTAGGGAGGTCTGGGGAGATGGATAGGGCATCAGAGGTGGTTAAGGATTTTTAATAGGAGCCATGGAAAGGTATTGAATGACTGTAATTTAAAGGAAGAGAAACCAGATTTCCATTTTGAAAAGTTCACTTTAATTGCATGGTGGAAAACTGCTTGGTGGATGGAAAGAGTGGATGGATGTAGACCACTGAGGAGGCGTCTGGGGATAGTCCAGGAGAGAGCTAATGGTGCTCAGATCAGGGTGGATGGAGAACAGTGGGCAGATACTGGAGCTACTTAAGTGCTAAAGTCAACAGGACTCGGTGATGATTAGCTAGTCCTTGATGAGATCGGGAGAGCTGTGGGTGAGGAGGTATCAAGATGAACCTTTGGTTTTGGCTTGGGCACCTGGACAGATCATTAGATTAGAAGCTCTGTGAGGGCAGGAACTCTACTGTGTCTACCTGTATCCCAGGCCCTCAAGTGGCAGCTGGCATGGGGTAGACGTTCAATTGCTGTTGGTTGGATAACTGTTGCTGTTAACGCAGTCATGAACCCGGTGGAGACCATGTATTACATGTCTGTGTCCTCCGCTGGATATCAAATGCTCCAGGAACTGGCCCACAGGTGGTTAATGGCTAAAAAGCTGGGCCGCAGACTCACATGAACATGAACTTGAATCCCAGGGTCCTACCTACCTGGTTGTAGGAATGATTTTGGGAGCCTCAATATAGTCATCCCTAAAACGGGAATACAAAGAGCACTTACCTCACAGGTCTGTTCTACCAATGAAATGAGATAATACAATGAGATGATGTTGTAAAACACCAGCCAGTTCCCGGACCGTGGTGGTCATTTAAGAAACGAGTCACCGGGACCTTACATCCAGCACCTCGCAGACTCACAGAGGGTGATCTGCAGGGATCAGGGACAGGAAGTGAGTGAGCAGGAAGCTGTTGAAGACGGGGCACAGGGCTGGAGATACCTGGGGAGATTGATCTTCCTTCCATATCCCTCCTGCGGCTTCCAGCCTGTTTTCTAATCTTGTTTCCTGGGAGCCCCGGGGAGGAGGCTATTTGTGACTGGCTCCCGGGCTCACAGCAGCCCTGGTGCCCAAGGGAACGCAGAGCGTCTTGGGACTGGCTGCTTCCACATCTACTCTGCCTCGGCTTACTCCCAGCTTAGCCATACAGCATGTGTTTTAAAAAGAGCAACAGGTGCTGTTGATCCAGATGGTACCCTTACAAACCTCTGCTCTCTAGTGGTCTTTGCCCCACGATGGATGATGGGACTAACAGGGAACTGCTGGTGCCTTCTCCTTCCTCCTTTGATGAGACAGTGAGGAATCAGCACACCTGAGGACCCCGGAGGGCCCCAGAGGAGGCGGTGGAGGGAGCTCACTGGCCCACAGCTGTGCTGTGGCTATCCTTGTGTGTCTGGTCTAGAGAGGGAGGAAGTGTGTGTCACAGACATGGAGCAATTACTGGAGGCAGAGGCAGATTTCAAAGCAGGACAGAAAGAGGTGCCATCCACACCTGGGTCACCTATGGGTACCATGTAAGTGTATGGGGAGGAGTCTCTACACATGGAGCCCCTCAAGCCAACTGTCAGCTTAGAGTCAACCCTCAGGAAGACACGGTGGGCTAGAAGCCAGCTGGTGGATGTCAGCACTCGGGAAAATTCTGGACTTAGGGCTTCAAGAGGTATCCATTTGCACACACTCCTCCACCCATGGACACACGCGTACTGACCGGACATGCTTGGTGGCTAGGCCCTCCACAGGCACACCTGCATCCCCTGAGGGGGTGCAGCCATGGGCAATGATGTGTGTGTGTGTGTGTGTGTGTGTGTGTGTGTGTGTGTGTGGTGCATGTGTGTGTGCAGGGGCCTTTGTGTGCACAACAGAAGCTGCACAGTCAACTTCTAGGAAAGTCTTCACCTCCGAGTGCAGAAATAGACCAGGTTTCTTCTAGAGATTTCTCTAGCTGGTTAATATGCATGCGTAGGCAGGACAAGGAAGTCCCATTCCTGCTGTTTTTTGGTGGCTAAGGTCCTTCCAGCTTCAGGGTAGCAGAGGGAGACGCAACCCAGCTCTGCTTTCGCTGGAGCCACTGGGTCCTGGCAAGATGCCCTGCTGTCCAGGTGCATCCCATTTCCTCCTGGGGATGTGGAATCAGAATCTTGTCTCTGTAAGCCTTTCTTCCTCTCTTCACTACCCCCACCCCACATTTACATGACCAGTTCCTAGTTGTTCCTGCTCATCCAACCCCACCATTGCCCATGGCTGCACCCCTCAGGGGATGCAGGTGCACCTAGTTGTTTCTGCTAATCCTACTTGTTCCTGCTCATCAAGCCCCAGGGAGCCCTGCAGAACCCTTCTGGTCTGCATATTAGACAGATGTCCCTCCTCTGTGACCCCTCAAGTGTCGTGGACCTCCCCAATCCAGGCACTATGGTTGTGTAATCATGGCTCTTCCTTCTGCCTGCCCATGCCAGCCCTGCCCTCACCTCAACCTCCAGGAAGCCTCTGTGATTGCTCTAGCCCAGCCTCTGCACCCCTCATCTGTCTTTCGCCATATGTCCATTTTTAGATGATCTTTCCCTCTGTCACTGTGGGCTATCATCTTCCAGAGGACACATCCCATGCTACCTAACCTCAACTCCTTCCTCCCTTCTTTCCTCTCGCTCTTTCTTTCAAAACTTTTTGAACTTCTTGTCTGCTATGAGCCTGACCCTGGACTAGGTCCTGGGCTGTGGAATTTCCTGTTGGGGCTCCCTGACTCCAGGCGGGGTGAGCAGCAGCCAGCCCCTGCAGGGGAGAGGGCACTGTCAGCGTGGCCTGCCACTGCTCAGCATCCAGCCCCTCCAGGAGCAGTGCTCATAGGGATGTTTTAGGCGACATGGATTATATGCCCAGGTCAGTTCTCAGCCAGTCACTGGCCTCTCTGGTGGTGGCAGGGTGGGTACAGTCCCCATCTACAAAAGGAGGGTCACTGCAGAAGCTCCCTGGTTCTCCCAGCTCTAGCCCTGTGACTGCAAGGGAAGGTCTGGATCCAGCCAGCTCTCCTGCAGCCATACAGCCCTGTCCTTTTCCTTCTCTCCTGCATGTAAGGAGTCGTCCTCTGTTGACTGCAGAGAGCATTAGGGGGCTGGTGTTTCTGTCCCAGCTGTCCCTTCCTGGACTGGAGCTCCTGGCCCCACTCATGGCCTGGTGGCTGCGTCCTCAAGGTCCAGTTGGACGCGCCTCCCTGCTGAACTTGTTCTGCTATGACTCGGGGTGGAAGACAGCTCTGCACTGAGGCAGCACGGGGAATATAGTCAGTAACTTCGTATCACTATGGGTGGTGCGGGGGTGCAGGCTTATGGGGGGACCACTTTGTAAATTGCATCACTGTCTAACTGCTGTGCTGTACACCTGAAACTAATATAAAATAATGTTCAATGCCAACTGTAATTGACAAATTAAAAAAGACAAAAAAAGCCCTTAGTGCAGACAGACTCTCCACATAGCTGATGAATCAAAGCACAGAGAGGGAGGGAGGCCCGGGCCAGGCAGAGGGATGATAGATTTGGCCTCTAGGTCATTCACATTAGTGGCTTTCACACTGTTAGGACTGGAACCCACAGTAAGAAATAGATTTTACATCACAACCTAGAATGACATGTACAAAATCACAACACGTGTGATGGAAACAAAAATATTATGAAATAATATTCTTCCTAAGTATAATGCCCTATTCTATGCTATGCTATTCTACCCTACCCTACCCTATCCTATCCTATTCTATCCTATCCTACCTGATCCCACCTTTGCTATTGGCTCTTTCTCTCCTGTTACGCATGCTGGCCATGACCTGCTGCACTGATCATCACTGCAGATGGGCCGTGAAGTGCCATGTGATAAGCGCGGATCTAGATGATGGGGCAGAGCTGGTGTGATGGATGTAGGCTCTGTCAGCTCCTATGTGTGTTAGTGAGAGCAACCCACCCCCCCCTCCTGGAGCCTCTTCAGGCTGGGGCCCAGGGAGCACATCGCTCCGCACATGCCAGAGACTACGGACCCTTTGACTGAGGGAGTCAGGCCCGCCCCGCCACCCCTGCTTCTGGTGCTTCCCCCAGTACTGCCCAGGTATTTCTGAGGATGTGAGGGCCCTGGTCTCACCAGGGCTGCCCTGCCCAGGGTTAGTGGCTCATGCCTTGCCCTCCTTGGCTGGGTCACGGAACAGCCCGGCAAGGTATCTCTAACAGGGCGGGTGGTGGCTGTGGCAGGGCTGCTGGCTGGAGCTTTGTCCCAGACTCAGAGAGGGCCTCTTGCACGGGCTCCATCCACCTGACCGCCCACCTGACTGCGCACTTAGCACTTTGTGTGCCTCACGCCCTGCACGGCCTAAAGGCAACTGACATGAATAGCTCTTCTCTCAGCCAGCATTCACTGAGCTGCCTCTGCAGCTGGGCCCAGGGATCCCCAAGGCAACCCCAATGACGGAAACAGCAGTCCAGGCAAGTTGACATGGATCTGTCACAGGGAGGGCCAAGCAGGACTGCCCCAGAGATGGAGGAGGGAGGGAGGCCAGTCCTTGTGCATAGCTGCTCCTACATGATGGGATTGGAAGAGAAGGGGGATGAGGATTTGTGATCAAGACTGGGGGAACCCGTCCAGGTGGGAAGATGGGGATTTGTGGGGTAGGAGGGGCAGAGTCAAGGCAGCCCACTTTTGGGAGGGTGCTGGGCAGGGGTGCAGGGGCCATAACACGGCCAGCCCAGAGGAGGAGGCAGGCTTCAGTCACAAACCCCTGGTCCTTCAGGGACCAGACCTGTGACCCCTCACTGATCTCAAAGGCTGTTACAGGAGGAGCCAAGTAACCCCATCAGCCCTCTTCCCTCCTCCCCTCTCTCCATCCCTGGGCGGGGCCAGGGCCCTACAGGCCCCTCACACTCTGGCCTGGGTGGGTACCAGCCAGCCTGGTTCCCAGGGTGCATGAGGGTCGTGTCTGCCACCCCAGATCTGCTCCAGGCAGGATATACAGCAGCGGGAGTCATAAACTACATTTCACTAACGTCAAACAGCGGCATCAGCAATAGACTGAGCGCTGGAGGCACGGTAATGGCTTTACTTAGGAGCCTGATTTATAGCGTCATCAGGAAGCCCCGCAGCCTTGCTCTTCCAGGGGGAGCATCCAGGGGCTGGCCCTGCAAACCCACCTCACTCACCCACTGGCTCCCATTCTGCACCTGAGCAATGCAGGAGACTCCAAGCAGCACCCCTCACCCTCAACCCCATAGCCACCTACCATGGCCCTCCCCCCATCCACCATGATGCCTCCTCTCACCCACCATGGTCCTTCACTCCCACTCACCATGGCCTTACCCCCATCCACCATGGCTCTCCCTCTATCCACCATGGCCTTCCCCCCATCCACCATGGTGCCTCCTCCATCCACTATGGCTCTCCCCACACCCACAATGGTCCACCCTCACCCACCATGGCCCTCTCACCATCTATTATGGCCCTCCTCCCACCCACCTGGTCCCTCCCCGCATCCACCATGTTCCCTTCATCTCTCATCATCCGACTCACTTGTCTGCTTGGATTCTCATCCTACATACGCTCCACCTCATTAATTCTCACTGCCTTCAAAAATCACTGCTGCAGGTCGCCTTCCTCCTGGCTTCCCCTGTGCTTGACCCTGATGCTGGCACTTGTGAATGTGCTGCTGCTTCCTGTTACCCCTGCTGTGCAGGGTCATAGTCAAGGCTGGTCTGCGACCCTGAGCTGCCTCTGACTGTGACACTTCCCCCTGCCTCTGTCCTCTGCAGACCAGGTGCTAATGATGTTGGTTACCCACCTCATAGTGGGTTTTCTGGGACTAAATGGCAGAATACAAATGAGGTTCTGGGAAGAGCAGAGTAGGAGCTATTAATAATAATAGTAATAACCATTATAATATTACTGTAACTATATTATTATTATTATTATTATTATTGTTATTGTTATTATTTAATGATTCTAACATCAGCCCTCCTTCCCTTACCAGGCCCCAGGCTCCACAGTCAGAAACCCTCTTTCCCATCAGAAGCAGGGCACCTTCTCCCAATCCTCTCTCTGCCCCTCCCGGCCTTTCTGGGACCCTCTTGCTGCCCACACTCAGCTCAGTGACTGCCTAACTCCACACCTGCTTTCCACCCTGGTGCAGGCCCATCCTGGCAGACCCTGGCCAGTGCAGCAGATTCTTCACAGAGCACAGGGGCTCAGACCTTCAGTAATCCGGGACAGGAGTCCTGGTGGTCTCTGCACTGGCCACACACCAGCTGGGCCAGAAGAGAATCGATGTGCAGTCCATTCTGGAGTTTAGTGGGCTGTTCTCTCCAGGCCTGGCTGTGCAGGCGGGTGTTGGAGGATCCCTCTGGGGTGTCCAAACAGCTTCCTTCGGGACCCTGACTCACTTAGACTTGGGGAGTCCAGAACTCCATCAGCCTGACTGCGCCTCCTCTCGGCTCTTCTGACCCCTGGCTGGCAGAATGGGGAGGCACAGGGCGCCCCTTCAGGCCCTTCACTGCTGACCGCTGCTATCGGTAACCTCTCTTGGGCAGGTGGGCAAGTGAATCCTTGCCCAAAATATAGAACCCAGCAAAACCCAGGCTCCTCAGGTAATGGCCAAACCACTGGGTCTTCAGTTAGAAGAGGCTTCTATGAAATGAAATGACATCATCAGCAACATCAGAAGTAATAGTCACTCATTTAGCACTTCCTGTGTGCCACACACAGTTGTTTCTAAACACTTTGTAAATAGTAACTTGAGCCTCACAAGGATCTTATGAAGTAGGTACTATTTTCCTTCCCACTTCATAGATGAAGCCCAGAAAGCCAGAGTAACTTGCCTAAGGTCACACAGCAGAGCCAGGATCTGCATATCTGCACACTTCATCTTGGATGTGTAGGAGCATCTTTGAGGCAATGATTTGGTTCCAGCTTCTCAAACTGGTGACTCTGGTGCCTCAGTTTCTCTCCCTGGGAACACCTCACTCTTGTCTTTATTTGTAGATGTCCTACTGGGCCCTCAAGGCCTGTCCTTGCCCCCAGGCCTCTGTGATCCCTCCTCACTGACCCGCACTCATGAATCTTGTCTCCTGTGGCTCTCAGGGGTGAAGGTCAATGGTGGCAGCCTTGGCCCAGTGAAGGAGCATCTGGTGAATGGTGTGGCACCTCTGTCGTGAGCTCACAGCCACCCCACCCCAAGTCCTGCAGGGGTGCTAGGCTGGGTCCCTTGCAGAGGGGGTGGTGGCATGATGGCAGTGGGGCTGTCAGGCATACTGAGTGGGGAGGGGCTCCCAGGGAGGCAACTGGCATTTGCCTGTTGATTATGATTCTGGTTATTATTACATCTCTTTTTCTCAAGAAGCTCTCAGTCTGAGGCGACATGGACCAAGCAAGATAGAAGGATGCCTTGAGCTGGGTCTGTATTTTAGGAGAGTTAAGCATTAGTAGCCAGGGCCCCAGGAATTCTGGGGGTGGACCAAGTTTGGGGAAAGAAGTCCAAGGAATCGTGCATTCAGAAGAGGGCCTGGAGCAGCATTAGTGGGTGTGTGAGTGTGTGTGTGTGTGTGTGTGTGTGTGTGTGTGTATGCGCATGTGAGAGAGAGACCCGCTTTGAGTTTGCTCTGCACCACCAGCTGTGTGACCCTATACCCACCACCTGCACACTCACCTGGAGTAATACCATCCTGGGAACCAGGAGTGTGGCCCCTGAATGGCTGCGTATGGAAGTCCTGCTGAAGCAGAGCATGGGCAAGTGTCCTGGGAGAATAATCACACTCCAGTTGTCCCTCTACTTCCCCTCCCCCGGCCTTTTCAGAAGTGCAGGTGTCCCACATCCCCTTGTCCTCACTGCTCTGCACCTTCAGCACAGCTTTGAATCACATTCATCCTTTTGGGCAGAGGGGCTTTTGCCCTAGCAGGGGAAGGGCCGGGGCCCAGGCAGGGCCCGAGTGCAGACAGGTCCAGGTCCCTATGGGCTGTGTCCCTGGCCATGCAGTGGGTTCAGTTCAGGGGATGGAGCCTGGGGTGGGGTGTGGGGGTGGGATTTGGGAGAGCCCGCTGATGCTCATGGCTCCTTCTAGGCTCCCAGACTCTGAGTTAGAGCCAATGGGGCAACTTTAGAGCCACCAGCTGATGGGCCCTCTCCAGTGGCTCAGGTGGGCAGGGGGGTGGGGCCTGAGGAAATCAGGGCTAGGACAGCAAGGGTCACGGTGCCCAGAACATGCTGGGCGCAGAGCCTGGAACACAGCACATTCTCAATGTGGTGTTAATGTTTTCCTGACTTCATGATGTCTCTTGTTCTCAAGGAGTTCCGGCCTGAGATGATGTAGCTGCAGGCAATGAAAGAAGAGGTCCCATAGCAAAGCCATCCACACTAGATACACGTCAGGGAGGTGTGCGGGTGGGTGGGTGCTCATTAGTGGGGATTTGGATTCAGTGCGAGAGGCTTCCTGTGAGAGGCAGGCATCTGAAGCCCTTGGGAGGCCAGGACAGAGAGAAGCAGGCTGGGGAAATGGGTGAGTGCAAGGGTGCGGGGATGGAATAAAGGCTTTCTCTGACAGTGCAGGAACTGCAGCCTAGCCCTGCGCCCAGGCAGGGGCTCTGAGTGGGGAGCATCTGGCTCTTTCCTCCCTCCCGGATGGGGCCCAGCCACCCTCCCTCTGTGATCAATATTCTGAGAAAGGTTTCCTGCACCCTGCGGGCACTGGGTTTCACGTGTGGCAGGGAGAGAGGTGCAGGGTCCTCTCTCCTTCACTGTGGGTGAGCTCATCTCCGGCCTGGCCTCTCCTCCTGGAGGATCAGGCAGGGTGAGGGCATGAGCGCTTCTGCTTTCACTGGTTTCTCTGAGGCTGGCAGTCACAATGCCTCTGTTCTCAGGGGAAGGAAAGTGGGACAGTTACTTAATCAGCTGTCCAGAGAGGATGGAGCTGTGTTAGATGGCAGGAAGAACTTCCCACCAGCACGCACGGGAAAGGCTCTTTTATATGCTGTAATTAATTCTGCATCGTTGAGAATGGCTTTGTTAGATGCAGAGCGCTGGCTTCACCTCCTGCTTTTGCTGTGGTGACTGCTGTGCTCCTAGGTTGCTTTACTATGGGGTGATTTTTAACGAGGAAACTGGCTGGGGGCAGAGAGGAAAGATGGATGATTTGTAGGTGAGAGTCTGGACAAGAGTAGTTTTTTAGAGAGAAGGGGAGAGGGGAGGGAGTGGAGGGCAGAGGGGAGAGGAAGAGAGAGATTGGAAAACAAACAGGAGAAAGAACAAGCAGTGTTTGAGACTTTGGGCCAATCCTCTGAATTTTTGGGCCTCAGTTTACTCATCTGTACAAGGGGCCCATTTTAGCCTGAACAGTCAGTGGCTGTATGAAGCTCTGATTATGATTTGACAACCAAATTACAAAGTGGCATTCTAAAGAGCTGAGCAGTTGCTGAGTTCATTTTACCTTGAATTAATGTGTTTTTTGGTCAGGGGTAGGGTGGGGGAACAGTCCATGAGAAGGTTAAAATTAACTACCTATTTCCTTGGGACCTTTCTGCTTCCTGTCAGTTTGTCCATCTATGTCTTTCTCCATCCATTCACACATTCCCCTGTCCCATTCATCCACCCACCCAATCATCTCTCCCATCCCTCCATATGTCCTCAGTTCTAGCTTACTCCTGGGTGGAATCTAGGGGAGACAGTGTTTTGGGGGCCTCAGGAGGAAAGACCCTCAGGAGGCCCTCGGGTGAGTCCATGGGACAGAGGCCTCCAAACTGAGGTGATCAGACCCCTGCCGCTGTGCCGTCTGCTCTTCGGCAAACGCTCCCTTTTGCTTCTGTCCATCACAGACCATTGCCCTTCCTCTTGGGAAGCTGGCGAGTAAGGAAGCCCTGGTTCCCAGGTGGTGGGAGTGGAGGGGTCAGTGAGTGTGGGGACTTGGCTGGATGTGTGGGGAGAGAGGAGTTGGGAGTGAGTCCCTCTCTGCAAACCTGGGGTGGTTCGCTGAGAGAGAAAAGGCCTGTCTGAGGCCAGGGATGCTGAGGGCTAATTTGGGTCCCTGAACAACAGCATCCAGGGCCCATGGCCAAGTTAGTACTAACTTGTTGAGTAGCTGAGTATGCTAATGGCATGATTACCTGTGGGGTTCTCACTGATTAAGATGAATGAGAATAGGATGAGAGCACTGCAGGAGAGCATTACTCTAGTTAAGACAACCCCACAGTCCCGGATAGGAGCTGGGTTTATTTTTATTTTTCCAAAGACTAGAAGGATTATGCAAATATAAAAAATTAGTTTCTGGGTGAGGGCGATTAGAGTCCAAGTGTTTTCCTTCCTTTCCTTTCTAAAAACTCTTTTAACAATATTGGTTTTATAATGAAAAAATGTTCTAAGTGAGAGAGAAAATAGAAACAGGTTTGAGACTCTAGCGACCTATGCTTTATATTTGAATATCCTAATGCTTTTAGCTACAAACACATCTCCTTTTGCATGGTGGGTACGTCTCCGGGATTTTACTTTTTCAAGGCCCACGTGATAGTGTCTGCTCAGCTGCCTCGGTAAGAAGGTCCCTTTTCCACGATGGGGCCAGATGTAAGACAATGTTGAATGTACTAAGCTTTGTTTCTCAAACCTGGGAACTAATTGGAAAAGAAATTTCTGGGACCCTGCCCCACCCCTGCTGCATTGGAGTGGACACTTTAAGGCGACGCCCAGGTAAACGCGTAGGGGCATTCTACCTGAGAGCCACTGTTCTGGCAGAGTGGTTCTCAAGCTCCTGCATACATCAGCGTCACCTGGAGGCTTAGGAAAGAGGGTGTGGGTCTCCATCAGAGTTTCTGATTCCACGAGTCTCGGGGGGTGGGTGGGAGGGATACCCCAGATCATTTGCACGTCTAACAGTGAAGATCAACCTGGAGAACTTCTGCTCTCAGGATGGAGCAAAACCATGTGGCCCAGAGTGTGAGACTGGGGTGGGAACTGGTGTGCCCCCTGCTGTGCCAATGGATTGTTGAACCTCTGCAGTGGGGGTGGGTCTTGTCCTTCCCGTTGGCTTTAGCTTCCTCATTGGCTGAGTGGGAGAATTGCACCTGATGGACTAGAATGTGCCGCTCCAACTCTGATCTTATTCTTCTATTAATTCCATCAGGTGCATGAGAGAGCTAGTCAGAGTGATTTTTGTACAAAACATTCTGCCTGCCTCACGCAGATGCTCTGTGCAGTCTCCAGTCACCCTGCATTGCTGGGGCGACTGCTGTGTCCAGTCTTTGCCTCATGGCCTCCAGTGTCCTGGCCTGGCATCCGTCCTCTGTAGCCACTTCCACACACATGTCTCATGGTCCCATTTCTTTATTCATTATACGTATATCTGCCAGTCATTGTCTGTGCCCCTGCCAGTGGGTTAAGTGCTATGATGGAATCCAAGGAAGTGAATCAATCGACACACGCACATCATACCTTTTAAGTAAAGTAATAGAAACCCGATTGGAGGCAGGTAAGACGATGGAGGGTGTTTGTGGTTGTGCCTGTGGGAAGCCAGGCAGTGATGTGGACTTCAGGACCGGGTGAGCAGGCCTCGTGCCCTTTCTCCAGAGCTCTTTGGGTGCTGGCCTCTGTGCTGGCTTCACCCTCCTCTGCTGCCCCCTTCCTGGCCCCACATCCCTCTCCATGCTTCCTTGAAGGAAGTGATTTTCTGGAGGACAGGGACCATGCCTCTGTTGTTCACTGCAGTGCCCATTCCCACCCGTGCCTCGAACAGCACCTAGCCTGCAGACAGCCTCTCTAACTGCCTGTATGCAGTGCTTTGTCCCCCTCTAAACGGACTGACGTGGGTCACAAGTGCCTCCAGAACCAGTCTTTGTGGCTTGAGTCATGACCCATCACTAACTTGTCTAGTATCATCACATGCCACCCTGGAGCTGGAGATTGCATCAGCTTCCCCAGGCCCACAGCAGGTCTTACGTGGATATTGGGAATTTTTTTTTAAGTCCTCACCCGAGGATATTTTTGCCATTGCTTTTCTAGAGAGAATAGAAAGGAGGGAAGAGGAAGACGGAGAAGGAGGAGAGGGAATGAGGGGAGAGAACAACATCAATGTGGAGAAAACACATCCATCGGTTGCCTCCCACACAAGCCCTTACCAGGGCTGGGGAACCTGCAACCAAAGTTCCTACCTTGACTGGGAATCCAATCCACGACCCTTCGATCCACAGGCCCATGCTCTGACCACTGAGCAAACCAGCCAGGGCAATATTGGGAGCTTTTATAATTGATCCTTGGAAGGCAACTGCTAATGTCCACTGCAGTCCTCTGGCTACAACCTATACTCTTGTACTGCAGGCACAGCTTCAAGAACACTTCACCTACATACAATGCACTCGCCTCATGCAAGGCACGTGAGTTCTACCCAGCTACTGCTTCCAGCTCCTCATCCAGCAACTCTTGGTGCAGTGAGTCCTCTTCATCTTTTTTAGCTAAAACTGATGTTTCAGACTCTGGTTTGTTAAATGGTAAGCCACATCTCAACACACCCAATATGCATTGGTGGAGAGAAAATACAAGAATTGCAGAAATAAAAAAAAAATTTTTTAAGTCAACCAAACAAAAACATAGCCCTGAGAAGTAGTAAAACTGGGAAGCTGTGTGAGGGCACTGATTGGTGGTCCATAGCATTGATTCTGCAAGTGCGTGGCCTCCGTGGTGAGCCAGTCTGGAGCGAGAGGTTCTCACTTGTCCCCGCTGCTCCCTGGTCCCTCTGAGGTGGCCGTTACAGAGGACTTCCCTTTGGTGCCACTTTAGCAGTTGCTTCCCATGCGATGAGGCTGGGAACGTGGGCCTCGCCTGAGGGTTTGAGCAATGAAAGGCCAGACTTGACAAGGTAGGTCTCTCTCAAAACCTTGGATTTTTAGTCTGTTTATCTCTCAGTCGATACCATGTGTCAATAACAGCAGCTAAGAGATATTGCTGAGTCAGTCTGAAGTCTGAGGTTGTCTCCTAGCAACAGACCTCCCTCCTCTGTTCATTCCTCAGGCCCTTGGTTTTATCACTCCTGCTTCCTCCCTGTATCTCCTGGGGCTTTTGCTTTGGGACACGGAGGCACCTCAGGCCTGCTCTCTGCCCACTGGCTCCATCTTGGCTGCATCCTTACTCCAGAAGGGATTGCCCTCATTGCCAGAAGAAGAGTTTATTTCAAGAGATGTGTCCATATGGGTCAGGATTCAGACTTCCAACTGACCCCATCCTATGTTTCACGGTGCTTCTTACCACCTACCTGTGCTCGTGAACAGCAGCATCACTTTTCCATGCCTGCCAGGCTCCCAGGGACAGTAATGTTGGGAAATTAGGATTACAGGCCATTGATGGCAGGACCACAACTCCTAGTAAAGCTGTGTTTTCTTTTTCTTCTGCTCTCATCGGACCACCTTGAACCAAAGGTTGTCTTTTAGGACCTTATTTTTTATTGAAGGCCATGGAAGTAGTGCATTGCAACATCCTAGATTTTTCTTACCTGCCATAGCCTCTGGGCAGGCACATGGTCAGTCTGCAACTTGGGGAACTGGAGGCAGTGCAATAACCAATCACCCTCCTTTCTGTTATGTATCAAGTATTGTCAAGTTGCTGGCGGGGGAGCCACAGCCCTGCTGCGTGTCCGGGTGATATCACTGTGCAAATTGAGAAAAGCCTCCCTTTTCTCAAGTCACTTCACTGCCACTTGCTAGGAAGTTGTCTTGTAAAGATACACATCTTTGCTGGCCACAGTGCCTGTGCCTCAGGGCTGGGCAGGTCACAGGCCTCGGTGGCCCTGGATGGCAACATCTTCATTGTTTGTCAGCCAAACTCTTTGGCTCAGTGTATCCACCCTGCCTGACATTATAGGGTCAAATATTTCAACATCCCACTTCTGGTACCAAAGTCTCAATCCACTACATGCAATTGATCATAAGGTGACAAAAACCTGGTTTGATCTGACTTCCAACTATGAGCGTTATTGGCTTGTGTAACAATGGTGTGGATTGCAGGCATGGATTCACCAGTTTGGCCCCATCTCCTTAATCTCTGTGAGGCGGCTTCATCCTCATGGTAGCAAGATGGCTGTGGCAGGTGCAGGCTGCAGACCTCAGGAGCAGGCCACCTCGGAGAAGAGAGCAGTCTTGGGAGGAGTTCTGAGTCGCCCTCTGCCTGGACCTGCTTGGGTTGTATGATCCTCTCGTAACCTACAACCGTGGCCTCTGGAATTAAATGCACTGATTGGAGCTGGGGAGTGGGAACTGTGGCTCAACTTTCCAGAACCATGTAGCTCTCCAAACTAAAATAAAGGCTTTTGGGAAGAGAGCCATGCATGCTCCTGATATAAACATGAGGCTAATAATACTGATGACGATCATTTACTGTCCTGCTCTATGCATTGGATCAAATAACCTATAACACAGGTACTATTTTTACTACCAAAACTGAAGTTCTTACTAGGTCACATGACTGGTAAGTATTAGAACAAGATTCCTGTGCTTTATGTCTTCATCTAATTGAGAAGGTCAGGGGCCCATCAGGAAACAGATGGCACACTCAAATGGGTTCTTTACAAAGGAACTCTTTGCCAAGGTGCAAACATGGCATAGGAAGCCACAGGGAAAATGCAATACCATGGGACTTCCAACATCAGGGGGTTGTTACCAACCCTGAACTTGAGGGGTGAAGGGGTTGCTCCTGAAACCTGGGCTGCCCAACAGGAGCTGTCACCTCTGCTTGAAGGCCACAGCCAGACTAACAGGGAGAGAGCTGGGGGCAGGGATAAATAATTTAAACCCCGTGTTCCCATCTCCTGCTGGTCTTCCCTATTGGCCTGTCCCAAGCAGAAGGCATGGGGCATGTAGCTCAGGGTGGACAAGCTGGAGAGTGGGCCTGGAGGACAACAAAGCTGCTCAGAACAGGGCCAAGAAGACAGAGTAAGCTAACCAGTGTATGAGGTAGGAGAGGTGGTAGGGGGCAGGGGAGTCACCATAGTTTTGGGTCATTTACTGACCTTAGTTAGAATTTCTTTGTTGCCATTTTCTTTTTTTACAACAAAAATATATTCTTACATCAACATAATATAACAGCTGCGGGTGATTGAATGCCTACTTTATCAAGTAAATGCAAATCTTCTCAATAACTCCAGGAGAGTAATCAGCCTTGCTGGGCAAATAGGGAAACTGGGGCTCAGAGAAGTTAATAGGTTTTGTAAAAGTTAAAAGCCAGGGCTGTGGAGGCTGGTTGCCTGAGTTCAAATCCTGACTCTACCACTTACTCTTTGATTCCATGCCTGTTACTTTTCCCTTATTTGCCTCAGTTTTCTCATCTGAAACACAGGATCGCAGTGGTAACCACCACATATGATAGCGAATGCGTATGAAAAACCAAACTTGGAACAGTGCCTGGAACAGAGCAAATGCTCACACATGTCAGCTCTGCTCACTGAGTGGCTCGAGTCATATGGCTTGGCAGCTGCTGGGCTGGGGTTTGAATTGGAGCCCCAGCCAGGAAGTGACCCTGCTCTGTATTACCAGCGTTGGCTGAGCCAATGAGGGCACATTCTCATGGGCTCCCCACAATCCCCAAGTCCAGGCAGTGGTTATGGACTTGGGCCAGCTTATTCACCTCTGTCCCTAAGGAGTCAGAGGCTATCATTGGGGTTTACCGAGGCTGCAGGGACACTTGGGGTAGGTACCAGCAGGTCACTTGGGTGAATCCCGTCATTTCTTCCCAAGGAAGGATGAGTGTGAGCCACAGGCTTTGGCACGCACCCTTCGGATGGTGCAGGACCTTTAAGACCAAGTAGACACGTGAGCGCTGTATGCCCAGCACAGTCAGGGCCCTGTCTCTCTGTGCCATCCAGCCTGCCAGCAAAACATGACTGCCCACCCAATGGGCTGTCACTCTGACTCCCTTTCCCTCTCCTGTCTCAGCCCAGTCTCCTCAGACAAGCTACCTCCTCAAACACAGCCACTGGGCTCTCGGAGCCGCCACCCCCACCAGATCCTGGGTGCAGGGCAGGCCCCAGTGCTCTGCGGGGCCTCCCAGCTGCTGGTCTTGGCATTGAACTACTCTCATTGATGAGTAGCCACTGAGTGCTTTCCTGGGTGGGCGCATTGCTCAGACCTGAAGACAGAACACTGAATGAAGAGGAAGAAAGGAAAAGGAAATAGTAAAATATCGTCCCGCCCTCATGGAGCTACATTTTAGAATGCCTCTCCGCTCGTGGGCCAGAGGATGCTTGCAACCTTTTGGAATTGTGCCTGAGTTACCATTTCAATGCAAGTCACCCACGTCCTGACCTCACTTCCTCCCCATGCCCTGCACTCCTCCTTGTCCATCCCTTTCCTTTATCCTGTTCTACCACTTACCTTCTCTTTCCTCTCCTCCCATTCTTATTGTCCTCTCCCTCTCTGCCTCCCCCGCACTTTCCTGACCACCTACCCCCTCCTCCTGGGCACTAAGTGTGTCTTTTTCTCTTCTTGCCCTTCCTGTCCCCACATCTTGCCCCCATGCCAATCAAGTGGGTTGCCCCAGGGCAGGGATGGAGGAGACAGGGAAATACAAGTTCTCTGATCACTGTGCCTTCAAGGAAGGTAGCTTGTGCTCTCGCCCTTCTTTGCCAACGGCATGTTGGTGTTGCAGCCCCGTGAGCCTGCGGCTGCCCGGCTCTGTGATAAGCGAGTGAGTAGTCTTTCTGGCCACAGCACTCCAGTGCCCAGCCCCGCCCAGTGACCCCCACCTGCATCTGTGCTCCCAACCCCCAGGGACTCTCCAAAACGAGAGGACAGGGCTCCTTGCTAACTGGTCAATTTCCAAAAGAAGAAAATAACCATTTAGGAAGCATTGATTAGGTGCTAGGCTCTGTGTTGGGCCCTTGACACGAATGAGTTACTTTGATCCCACAACATTCTTCCAATGCAGGCATTCTGGCTCAGACCCGAGGAGTGACTTACCCAGTTTGTAAATGGGAGAGCAGGATTTGAATGGTGGATACTGTGCTTCTAACCACTGTCCTGTCCTGCCCCTGCTGCAGTACTTACTCAGTTAACGTACACTACCTCGTCACGGGTGCAGAGGGCCCTGTCACCATTTTCTCTGTCCCCTTTATTGTAAAGTGTAGGTTTGAGGTTCAGAGAGAGGGGGCAACGTGCATGTGGTCACCCGTGGGTCCAGCATGGTGTGGGGACTCGGTCTCTCTGGCCCCTTTGTCCGCAGCATGAAAATGTAGGCGGCTATTGCTCCTGCTCTGCTGTGAATGGGAACAGTTTTATTCTTCTCACCTGTCACAGGAGGGCATTGGAGCAAATGATATCCCCGGCTGAGCTGCTCTGAAGCGGGGCCTGGGAGGGGGAGGTCTGGGCTTGCAGACCTTGGGGCGCGGGGGGGTGTGACCCTGCAGGGAAACAAGGATTGTATATGGCTGTTTACTCAGAGCCAGGCAGAAACGCTCAGCCACAGGAACGCCAGGCCTGGGGGTTTATTGCAGCTTTGAGTTGATGCTTAAACTTTGTGCTAAATAAAATCCCAGAGCAGTCTAAACAAGTCCGCCTCAGGTGGGACTTTCAGGCCTGGCGTTAGCGGGGGCAAGTGAACCTCTGCAGACTTCAGTGGGTCAGGCAGGTCACCCTGCTGGCAGGGAGGAGGCTCTGAGCTCAGACCGGGAGCTAGTGTTCTCTCCCTCTCTCCCTCCCTTCCTCCCCCATTTTCTCCCTTCATTCCTCTCTCTCCCTCCCTTACCCTCTCCTCTCTTTCCCTCTCCCTGTCTTTCCCTCTCTCTTTCCCTCCTTCCCTCTTCCTCTTCCTCTCCCTCTCCCTCTCCTTTCTCTGGTTCCATCTCTCCCCTTTTTTCCCTCCCAGCTGGCCAGATTGGATAGGCACTTCCAGGCTTACCCCCAGATAAGATTCCCTGCATGGCCCAGCATCTGGATGGGGACAGTGGTGGCACCCATGCCAGTCCCTGGAAGGAACCTAGACCCAACAGGGTGCTTCCCCAGGGTGTGATTAGGACAGGGTGGGCATGCCAGGCCCAAGTCCCTCTGTGGTGTATAAGCTGACCATTTAGAACCTGGCTATAGGCATTTACCGCACCAGAGACAAGAACAGGTGGCACTCGGCAGTATCCCAGCATTTTACAAGAACAAGAAATGAAGAGACGGGAAGCAGCCAAACCCAGGCTGAGCATGCCTCTAGGATGAGGCTCTTCACTGACACAATAGACGCCCAAGCAGGGAAGCCCCAAGCCAGCAGCTGCTTCCCGGTCCTGAGCCTATAATTATAATCCCCATCCTTTGATTTTTCTCTGTGAAAACAGCAACATTCCACTAGGCTTCGAACTGAAAAAAACACACCAAGTAGAGCTTAAGAGATTTATAAACACAACGAAAAATTTCAGGCTTGTTTCCCAAGCTCATGTCCCTAGGTGAGTGAAGGGAGGTGGGGAGAGGGACAGCTGAGCTTGGAGGGTGGGAGCCAGAAGTGAGAGTGGGGGGATACAGATGTGCAAACATCTGGGTGTGCATGGACCAGAAGCTGAATGGGAACCAAGAATATGACTCAGCTGCCAAAAAATCTAACTAGTCGTCTCTGGCGGCAATGAAAGGGGTATATACACATAGGTGTGTGTCTATCCTATGCAGGTGCCCACGGCTGCATCCAGAAAG
Organism: Antrozous pallidus; assembly: GCA_027563665.1. Lineage (NCBI taxonomy): Eukaryota > Metazoa > Chordata > Mammalia > Chiroptera > Vespertilionidae > Antrozous > Antrozous pallidus. The sequence continues at coordinate 11,118,422 of CM050517.1, read as the reverse complement.
GATTTATGGGACTGGGATAGACAGAGAAGCTGAATGAGAGGGACAGTTGTCTTTCTAGACTCTGGGCTAATGGGCAGGGATCTAATAAACCAGGGAGCTGTCCACTCCTTGACTGGGCACAGTGGGTGGTCTTTTCTGTGTGCCTGGCAATAGCTGAAGGCCCACCATTCAGGAATGATGGAGAAAATTCCACGTTTGTGCGCTGGCAGGGGCTCCAGAGGCATGAGGCTCAATTGCACCTTTTGGTAATGGTTTACTGCCATTTTGCAGGTGCACCATCTCAGTAGCGGGATGGGGACTAGGCTCCGCACCTGCTCGTTTGGAGCTCTGCCTCTGTCTACAGGGGACGTGGGTGGCGGATGCCCTCAGGGAAAACATGGGCACGTGGTTTTGTGGTTTAGGGAGTAATCCCCCCTGTTGTGTCCCCAGGGACGTAGGGAACTCCTCCCAGGCAGAGAGGGCAGTGGGGGGCCCAGCCCTCCGAGCATCTCGCATTCTGGCTGGAGTGGAGAGGCCCAGGATATCAGAGCCGCCTTCACCTGTGGAAAGAAGCAAGGTATGGCCAGACTTGGGCTAGGCCTGGAGGATACAGAGCTAGAGGAAATCATTTTTATTTTTTTTTAATTTCGCGTTGATTTTTTCTTCTACCTAACCCAGTTCAGAGGCCGAGTTGTGTGAGTCCCGCTGGTGGCCTGGCTGGTGGCCATTCTCCTGGTTGGACAGTGAGGACACAGTGCTGGTCCCGGGCTGCTGGCCGAGGCCGGGTCCAGCGCCGAAGGCTCAGTATTCTGCAGATGCTGCTAGAACACTCTGACAGTCCCTCCAAGGCTGCTGTGCTGCAGCGGCTCCACCCACCCATCTGCCTGCGGCCCTGCGTCATTCCTCCTCCCAGCCAGCACTGCCTGGCTGTGTCCCAGTGACCCTGCTGCCATGCTCCTCTCTGGGCTCAGGTTTCCTAATCAGAAAATTCACAGCGGGCATCTCATGGAAAGGCAGTCAGTCACTTAGGAGCCTAGGAGTTCACTGCCCAGCAGGGGACAGCCTCCCAGGATGGACCCCTCTCTCACGCTAGAGCTGAAGAGGGTACACCTGTAGCAAGCATCCAGGCCAAAGCAGCAGCTCGCCTGAAAATGGAGTGTGTGTGTGTGAGCACATACATGTGTGTTTGAACGACCAGGTCTCTGGATTCATGTCCACATGAGTGCAAGTCTGTGCGTGGCAGAGTCCCTGCAGGTGGCTAGTCAGGTGGAAAAGCATATTGGGTTTGGTATGTGGTGCTGCCTCGTGCATGCACATGTGTGTGTGTGCACATGTGTGCATGGGCATCCTTAGATGCCTGTTTTCTTCTCTGTAGGTATTTGTGTGCCTCTATGGGTTCCACGAACAAGGTGGGGCCTCTTGGTGCCTGGCACCTGCTGCTGCTGCAGTGTCTGATGGGCACACATGATGAATAGCATAATGAAAATCTCTCCGTGGGCGTGTGTCCCTAGGCGAGAGGTGCTGGAAGATGGGAGGCTGTGGTGCCCTGGTCAAGGCCTGAGTTTCAGCAGAGCTGTTTCCCAGCATCCTCTGCAAGTGAGACTCCCCCTGCTCATTGCAACTGAGACCTGTCACCTATGCCGTGGTTGGCGTGTTGGGGACCTTGTCAGTGAGCTCTGTGTCTCCCTGGGCCCTGCCCCACACCCTGAGCTTTTCCTTACATTGCCTTTAGTCTCTGAGTGGACAGAGGAGGCTCCTGGGGGCTCCTCCATGCATTGGTACCTAGGGGTGCCTGCTGCTATCATTCCCACACCCCCACCACATTCCATCCTGGATCTCAGGAATACCCTTCTACAGGGGCCTTGTCACTTTTGGACACCTCAGGACTGGGGTCTCTGATGAACAAGAAAACCTCAGAGAGCTCCCAGCTGCCCCCCAGGGAAATGTTCTGCCTTCCTGCCTGTGTGCTTGCGCCTGGCGGGAAGCGGGGCCTGGCACAGGTAGGTTTCTTAGAGAACAGATTTGAGGTGAATGAATGGATGGAGAGGTGTGTCTGACACACCCACATTGATTGTCAGGGACTTGGCACAGGCTGCAGGGTGGGGGGGGGATTATTTGGGGTTCCAGTCTGCACCGGCATTACTTGGAGAGTTCAGGCTGGGCAGAATCACGCAGGCTGAAGTGGCCACTCGCCACAGGGAGTCCAGAAGCTGCAACTGGTCAGGAAAGGGGTCTCGCTTTGCTGCTTGTGCAGGTGCCAGGGAAGCTAGTGCAGAGTTAGGGCACAGCATGTGTCTGTGTCAGCCCTGGGTGCACAGCACTGTGCTGCTGCAGAACCAGGGGAGCAAGCAGGCATCCCGGGCACAGCACAGCACCCTCCTTTCCTGGGAGGAAACTCTTTCCTGCTGACCCCAGTGGCCTCCTGCAGCCTCAGAAGCGGCCGTCCCTTCTGGCCCCAAAGGGAGTTGGGAAGGACTTTAATTTGCAGACTGCTGTCTTCCATCTGGAGAGGTCTGCCTCCGGGTTCTGCAGCCCCAGCTGTGTACCTGGGGCGGGGGTGGAGAGATGGGGGAGGGGCAGAGGGGAGGCCTATGTGTGTCTCCAGGACAGCAGGCTCCCTCCATCCCCTGGTGAGCTGCCCCCAGCCAGGAGGGGAGGAAACCTAATGCTCTGCAGTGAGACAGCTGTGTTCTGCATTTCCCTTTAATGATGAAAATACCATTATGTTTTCTGCTCAATGTTACCCAGGCAGAGGCAGCTGGCAGCCCCTCAAGGCAACATCCTTCTCCCCACAATGCCAGTCACAGCAGAGCCACGAACAAAACACATTCCTAAAGCTCTCCGTTGTCTCTTCTGCCCTGGACCGAGCACCTGCACGAAAGAGATGCTGGGTCTCTGTGCCCACTGTGGGTGGGGGTTGCGGGAGAGTAGGCAGAACCCAGCAGGAAGAAGCTCAATCTCTACAAGAGCTTGGGAACCAGAAGGGAGTTGATGTCCATTTTGCAGATGGAACTCCTGAAACTGGAGGGGCATGGGGTGACACAAGGTTCCCCAGCAGCTCACAATTGTCAGCACTTACATAACATTGATTAAGTGTCAGGACTGTTCTGAGCATGTATTTGTAGGAGGCTATCAGGTGTGAGGTGGTATTTCCCCAGCACCCCTGAGGAGGAAACTGAGGGACAGCATATGGACCCTGTGCCGATTAAGATGGTGTGGTCTATGCGTGCACATTTGTGCCTGTGCAATAGTCCCTCCCCTAGGGAACCGTGAATGAGAGCACCTGAGGGCAGAGATTCTGTTTTGTCCAGTTTTGTATTCACAGCACCTAGGATGCACCTGGCCCATAGTGGGTACACCTGTCCCATAGTGGGTGCACCAGGCCCATGGTGGATGCACCTGGCCTATAGTGGGTGCACCTGGCCCATGGTGGGTGCACCTGGCCCATGGTGGGTGCACCTGGCTCATGGTGGGTGCACCTGGCCCATAGTGGGTGCACTTGTCCCATAGTGGGTGCACCAGGCCCATGGTGGGTGTACCTGGCCCATGGTGGATGCACCTGGCCCATGGTGGGTGCACCTGGCCCATGGTGGGTGCACTTGTCCCATAGTGGGTGCACCAGGCCCATGGTGGGTGCACCTGGCCCATGGTGGATGCACCTGGCCCATGGTGGGTGCTCAGAAGGTATTTATTGAATAAATGAATGAACTGAAGCTGGGCACTCACCGAGCTGCCAAGAGTGGCAGTTTTTCCCATGATGAGAACTCCATGTCTTTACTCCGCAGTTTCCACACAGTTAAGATTGGCGTATGTCAGTGGCTGCCAGGAAAGGAACATCAAGATGATTAAAGTTGGGTAAATGGTACCTCTGGGGTAGTGTTGGTGGGATGGGGTCAGTGACCCCCAAAAGGGAAGCCAACCTAAGAGTTCTGGTTAGGCAGGCTTGAGCTATCTGTGGCTGACAGCTATCCATTTGCCTCTGCCTCTGAGGTCTGGCCCTTGGAGAGGGGAGGAAGGAAGGGGAGAGGAAGGAATTTGAGGGAGGGAGACAGGTTGGGGTGAACAGGGGATCTCACTGGAAGGTTTGAGGCTGGGAGGGGTAGAAGGTGGAGTGAGTGTTGAGCTGTAAGTGCTCTGCCATTAGAGACAGGGGACATGCATAGGGCAGGAATGAGGTGAGGTGTTTGCCTTGGATGCAAAATTTAAGGGGATCTACAGGTAATTGAGATAACCTTTAAGTGCAGTATTTATTTAAAAAATTAATGCAGACATTTATGATGAGCAAAATAAGACAGGACCTAATACTATGCTTGCATGACCACCTGGTCCCCCTCCTGCTACCCCCAGTCCTGGGCCTGGCACAGATCAGATGTCTCTGAGACTGGGCAGGGTTGTCCTGAGGGAATGCACTGTGAGGCAGACAGGTGTGGTTGGGGTGGGGTAGGATGTGTCTTGGGATGCTCCTGAGAGCTGTGCTTTGGGGGAGAGGGGAGGGGTTTGGGATCCTGGTGTTACGATGGGAGGTGGTGAGCAGCGAGGAGAAGCATGGCCAACTGGCCTGCTGCTGGAGAGGAAAGAGGGCTGTGGATGGGAAGGTTTCTCTCAAACCAGGGAAGTCTCCATCTAATTGGGCTCATTGTGTTTACCGCGGTTCCCACTGGAGTACAGGAATCATGCGCTGGGCGGGGCAGCTTTCTTCTGGGTAATGAGCTGGGGCCTGCAGAGGGGAGTGTGAGAGGAGGCCATTCAGCCACCTCTTCCCTGCCCTCCCCTCTAGATGGTAGCCTCTCACTTCCAGGCCCTCCCCAGAGTACTGAATGCCCAGGACTCAGATTGTTTCTCCTGTCACTCTTCCTCATAACAGAAAGCAAGAACTGAAAGAGGCAGCCCCTCCACAGCACCCAGGCACAGAGTAGAGAGAGCTGGGCAGGTGAGGGTTCCAGGAGTTCCTCCGTCCACAATCCTCCAGCCTGAGAAGGTGAAGCTGGGGCCACAGGGAAGATGATGGAACACAGGGGGGGGGGGGGGGGGGCGGGGGGGGCGGCCCTCTGGGCGGTGCTAGGCTCTCCGATTTGCAGTGGGAGGCTTGCAGGAGTTGGGATTCTCTTGGCTTCTCTGCTAAGGCTTTGAGTGCTGGAGAGTAGCATCCAGCAGGGGAGGAGATGATGGCCAACAGTGAGACAAGTTGACCCCACAGAACACAAGAATCAACCCCAGCAGGAGTGGCTCAGGACCAGGAGAGAAGTGAGGATGGTGGAGCCACAGAGGGGCTGGAGTGGTCAGGGATGCTACCTGGAGGAGAGGGGGGGGGCATGAGATGGGCCTTGTTTCTGGCTATGAAAGCAGCCCTCTCAGTCCCACCTGCTCCTTCAGAGTTTCCTTGTTTGGGTTTTCATTCTTGTGTCACTTTCGGCCACACTGGGTGTGACATGGTGGGGGTATGCCTAGAATAGTTGTGGCCCTAGGGGTGCAGGAATGTGCACCCAAGAAATTTACCTACTGGAAGGAATCCGTTCCACAAGTATTCCTGAGGAGTGTGTTGGGGTTTCTGCCCTCGTGGACCACACACGTGAGGGCAGTGAGCCTCTGCTCTGTATGTCGGATGAAGCCAGCAGTGTCAGTCTTCAGGTAGTGAGCTCTCTGTCCTTGGAAGCAATTAAGCATGAGATGATTCTCAGATTCCTTGGGTCCAAAATTCAGTTCTGTCAGTACCAGTTTCATAACTTTTGGTGATGACTTCATCTCTGTGCCTCCCTTTCACCACCTGGGAAACAGGGGGATATAATAACCACACTCCCTCCCAGTGCTGCTGTGGGGCTCAGGGACATCTGCGTGTGGAGCCAGGGAGCATGCCTGGCACATGGGGAACACACATACATGGTGCTCATAGAGTGGCCATTGCTTGTATGGTGGTCACCTGGAGGTTCTCTCTGCCTGGGAACAGGAGATGGGGTTCGAAGCCTCTGGGCTTTGTGTGACCCGAGTCCCTGGCTTTGTGCTGCCCTAACCTGGCAGGGCTCCTGGGCTTCTGCCTGCATGGGACTGCGTGAGGCAGGTCTGGTGTTTTCCAGCATCCCCATTTGCTCCTGCTGTCCAGGCCATCATCCCTGGTCCTCCCTTCATCTGTGCATGGACATAGGCCCTTTGGAGTCACCACTCGGGGTCTCTCATTTTTCTGACACAGTGAGCTGAGGAAAATGTACCTGCTGAGTCATCACTGGGTCCAGTGTTAACACAGAGAAGGACACACCCTGACCTTGGAGGACAGTCCGCATGAATGTTATACAACCCCTGGCTGCCTTTCTGAGGGCGGGAGTGCTCCTCACTCAGAAGAGGGCTCCCCTCAGACTGGGGCTCCCTGAGGGCAGGGCTGTGTCCCCCTGAGACTGGGGCTCCCTGAGGACAGGGCTGTGTCCCCTCAGACTGGGGCTCCCTGAGGACAGGCATGTGTCCCTCCCAGGCTGGGGGTCCCTGAGGACAGGGCTGTGTTTTCCTCAGACTGGGGCTCCATGCCGGCTGTGTCTCCCCTGTGACTGGCAGCTCTCCCCAGACCACCCCACAGAAGCCCAGGGAACAGCCGTCTCCTGCCTCTGCTTGAGGAGATCCCCCATGACTGGTCACAGGCCGCTGGCGCCTGACCTCAAGCCCCTTTTTCTCCATCTCCTCACCTGACTCTTCCATCCTAACCCAAAGTTTCCTTCGAACATTCCAACCAGGGTCAGACCCGTCTGCTTCCACATCGCTGAGCCAGCTGCAAAACCAGGTCACCTCCCTCTCCTTGTCCCCATCCCTCTCCCTAATCGAATTATTTCCCCTGCATTGTGCACGTCAGTCAAAGCTTGGACAGACGTGGGTCTTACAGTCACTGAGAACCGCGAGGACAGCGATGAGACAGGAATAATAAGAGTCTTGATGCAAAATCAGCAGAGTGTGGGCTCTCTGCCTTTCCTGCCCCCTCCCTGCCCGCTCCGCCCAGTGCTGGCTGCAGGCTCAGCACTAATCTCTGTGCCCAGCAGGGTCTGCAGGGGCGCAGAGGAGGGTACCTCGCTCATGCTCTCGCCACCTGCCAAGAGGAGTGGGGGATGGGATGGGGTACAGTGGAGACAGGTCTAGTGGCTGATAGAGTCCTGTGAAAGTCCATGTGTGATGGGCTGCACAGAGAATGTCTTCTGAACCCAGGCAGTTGCTGTCCACCCCAGGTCACCAGGGCAGCAGCAGGGATATCCCAGGGCCTGCCCCGTCTTGCTTTCAGGAACTCGGGATCCAGGTTGCAGCCCGCTGTCAGGCTGCCCAGCATTAGGACAGCTGCTGCCGTCTTCCTCTGGGTGAGTGATCATAACAGTCATGATTCTGCTGATGATGCTAATCAGGCAGCCAAGTTGTGGATGCACTTCCATCATTTTATCTGAGGGCAGGCAGGTGGCTGAGGCTCAGAGACTTCATGAGGTTTGTTTATGGTCACACAGCAAGGCAGCAGCACCAAAGCCTCTTCCCTCAGCCCATCTTGCTTTCCAGGGAGACTGGGAGACTCCAGGCTGAGCCAGGCTGCCCGAGGGAGGTGGGTTGGGTGGCTATCAGCAGCCTGGGCCGTGGAGTCAAGCAGACCTGGTCCCAGCCCCAGCCCTGCCATTCTCCGTGGGCCTTGGGCGAGTTGCGTTACTGCCCTGAGCCTGAGTCACCTCATCTGAGAAGTAGGACAGCCGTCCTCTCTCAAGGTTTCTAGAAAATGCCTGCACGGTGCCTGGCACAGGGTGCTTGGTCTTGGTGTCTTCTGAGAGGCCCTTTCTCCTCCTCTTCAGACCCCACAAAGTGGCCCATAACCCCTGTCCCAGGGCCCTAAGAGAATGATGGAAGGGGCGGAGGAGTGTGAGTCCTGACCTTAATAACACCGATTTCCAGTGCACACATGGCTTGCATTCCCAGCCAAGCACTGTCCAAAGCTTTTCACATGCACTTTCTTAGTAAAGTCTCATAACATCTTTATGAAAATCTGAAATGAGTGCTTAAATGAAAATAATTACAAGCTTCATGTGTGTGGTTTTTTTTAGAAAGGATTATAAGGTGTAATTTTTTACTAACCAACTGCTATGTTGTAGCGCAGGTCTCCTGATCCATTTGTGAACACGTTGGTATGTCCAATTAACCTTCAGGTTAAATAAGTGTCTATATACAGATACGTACACATGTGAGTGCACACATTTGGTTGCATCTGCATGCAATTAATATCATTAAATCAAATGCTGTCTTTGATGGTGTTACCTGTTTTAATTAAGGAAAAAAGGAGTAGTGGGTAATGTTACAAAATCATACTTGACTTTGAAATGCAGTCAGAACCCTTTGGACAATTCACAGATGTCCTGTGTCTTCTTATGCTGTGCTGATCTGGAGACCACGAACCTTTCAAAGCTTGAGAACTGTGGCTGCATTCAGGCAGCCAAATGGTTCACCAAGGTTTCTCTCCAGCCTCCACTTCGCTTCTTGCTGCCTAATTGGCACCTGAGAGACCCCCCGACGTCATGACCTGGCAGCTGTCTCTCAGTGAAGTCCTGAATACATCAGAGATGCACAGCTTATGTTTAATAATAAAGCCTGCAGTGAAGGCCTGAAGACATCAGAGATACACAGCTTGTTTTTAATAATAAAGCCTTCAGTGTTTGTTCAGCATTCTTAAAACGTATCTAGGGAGGGGAAACTGAGGCACGGGGCTGTCACCCAGGTGGCTTCAGAGCCTGCACATCACAGTGACTTACCAGGTCCATAGGGACACGATAATAAAGCTCACCCTGGGCTCCTGGGCTCCTGGGCTCCTGACTCCCTTGGATGTTCAGAAAGTGGTTCACATCACAGGCTCCACAGTCCAGGCTCCCCAGTCCAGGCCCTGCTCCACCATTTACTCACCACGTTCCCATGGGCCAGCTACTGCAGCTCTGTGCCTCGGTTTTCTCGTCTGGAAAATGGGGATAATAGTTGAAGAACACTTATATCATGAAAATTCAATGAGCTAGCCCATGTAAGGAACTTCAGAGAGGGCCTGGAGAATTCTGAGTGCTCAGTGCATGTGGTTATGCTTCATATTAGCGCAGCAGCATTAGCATAATTATGCCTTGGCGCTCCCGCACATACCTGCCTTCTCTCCCTCTGTCCTTCCTCAGTCCAGGCCACACTGAGGTCCATGCTCTTTGCAACATGCTTCTTGTGATGCAGCCCCTGTTTTCCTGCAGGGCCATGCTAGTTTGCCAAGTCTCCTCTGTCAGTGTATCAGGTCCCTTCATGTTTTGGACGCAGAAGGCACACTCTGCCCTCTGCTCCGCGACATCGACACAGGCTGGCTGACCTGACATATCTAGAAAGTTGCACTGGCTTCCATGCAGGTGAGGGTGGAGTGAAGCTTCATGTGTTTAATCGATAGCAATTAACAGAAAAGATTACTTGAGAGTTCCTTAAGGAAAGAGAAATTTGATTGCGTGCACGCACATAAGTGTGTGTGTATGTGTGTGTGTTTTGAGCAAGAAAGGAGAAAAGTAGGAAACATCCCACTCATATACTTTTTTAGAGCAGCGAACAGATGAAAAAAAATTCAGTTGGTACAAAGAGTAATGAGAAATACATTTTGGTTCTGTATTTTGTCCAGTTAAGGGAGAGAGAACGAAAGGATAAGCAGATGGAGAAAAGGAGAGAGAAAGGGGGCGGAGAGAGAACAACCAAATAGAGGCCCCCTTGGAGAACCAAGCCCATGTCACTAACACCCCAGGGAACCCCGAGAAACACCCTCCTGTTGAGGGAACTGAAGACTCCATGGCGAAAGACCTCCCATGGTTCTGTCACAGTTTTAGCCCCTGAGGCGGCCTGGCACCTCCTGGCACCGGACCTGCAGTCCAGATGAACTAAACCGCGGGCTTGATTGAGCCTGAGATGTGACTCCTCGGGTGTGTGCTCTGTGCCCACCTGCGCGCCGGGCTCGCGGCACAGAATTGACAGGGCGCCGGCTTCCTGTGTTCCCAGCCCTGTTGGAGAGGCAGGCATGTAAATAACGATTATAATAAAAGTCAGGCCACTATAATTACTATAATAAAGGTTCAGATGAAGTGCAGGGAGGAAGGATTAGTTAATTCCAACTGGGAAATAAATCCGGAGCTGCCTTGAAGGGAATAACAGATGAGGCATCTTGGAGGAGGCACGGGGTTCCCAGGGGCATAGGGCTTCCCGAGGGCACGGTGGGCAGGGGGCAGTGGTGGTGGGATGGGTTTTTGTCAGATGACTTGGATTTGAGCTCTCACTGGACCACCTGGGTGGTGCGTACCTTTGGACAGGTGACCTACCTCTCTGTGCCTGTGGCCTCTGGGAAGGAGACTGAGGGTCCATACCTCCTGTGGCTATTGCATAAGAGGCTAAGCCAGGACACTGTCTTGTGAAATGCAAACTGTTGGCAGTGTAAACAAGTCCCAGTGGGAGGCATGGTTGTCCTGGGGTGACCGTGACCCCAAGTCCATGATTGTGATGTAAGAACGCAAGCACGGAGCTGCCGGCTTGCCAGCATTTGCCTGCATGCAGTAGGGCCAGCCTTCCTGGTCCTCGGGTTTTCTGGGAGACCATCGGTGAAGAGTGAGGTTCCTCACTGGCCCTTTAAAAGCCCAAACCGCCCATTTAGTGGACCGTGGGGAACTTGATGCACCTGTGGCCATGTGCACATTTGAGAGGTGGGGCAGCTTCTGTCCGCAGCAGCTGGGCACAAACTATGACTGGGTGACAGTAGAATGAGTGCGCCTCACCCTGGCAGTGGCCCATCATCCCTCCCAGACCCTGGGACCGTGGGAGTGAATACGAGGTGGCCTTTGTCTTGAGGGAGCTGGGTAAGTGTCCATGAACAGGAGGTCCATCCCAGCCATCGCTGGGATCTGATGACCCTGCGGAGGACTAGCCTGTGGCCTGCCTCAAGCTGTCCCCACGGGGGGAAGAATTTCAGACAAAGGAATAATACCTCCTCGATGCCTGGCATGTCGTGGGCCACAGCAATGTTCAGGCGACTTCTGGTGTGCCAGGTGCGGGCGCACCGGGTATGGGTTCACCAGGGGAACTTCGGGCGAGATGGGAAAGTAAGGTGGGGCCAGAGTTCAGATGAGATTGTGACACATGTATGGAGCATGGACATGTGCCCAGGGCTGTGCGTATCTGTGTGGAGACTCAGGCACCTGCCCCACAGATTCCACACAGCAACCTGGCTTCAGGCACTAGGGATTTAGGGCTCCCGAGCAGAGAGTGGCCTCTGTAGGTGTGTGTACGGGATCCCACTGAGACATGGAAGTTGGGGTGAGGAGGGCGGCTCTAAGGGATTCTCAGAAGGGACCTGATCAGTGATGGCCCAGACAGGAGCTAGGACAGTAGAATCCAGCCAATGGCAATGGGGCTGGAGGGGAAGGTGGGGATTAAAATCCTATTATATAAGTAGGATGAGTGGGGCCCAGGGCCCCTGGGAAACAGTCTCATAAACAAAAAACTGGCACAGAGATAAGACAGCTGAACCGCTCCTCGGAGAGGAGGGAGAGCAGGGAGAAGTTAAACAGCTTCAAGGGCACCAGAATTCTCCTGGCTGGAGGGAGGCTGTGTTGGGACAGGCGCTCAGAAAACTGTCTGCAGAATTGGCTACAGCTGCCTGTGTGTGTCTTCGGTGACTGGCTGCTCCCTCCTACCTGTGCCTGCAGCAGAAATGTGCACCTATGGCCTGGAAAGATGGGTCTTGGGTGTTCCTGGCCGCACCCGGTGCTCACGGTCACCCCAGCGGCCCCCTGCCCAGTGCTCAGCGGCGTGGAGGGAGAGGGACTCAGGACAGCATGAGCAGTCCAAAACGCCACGGCACTCCATGAGGAGTCTCAGGAACACAGTCTCCTGAGCACAGGGCCAAAGCCACACATAAGACGGAATGGCAGGGCTGCATGTGTGTACATGGCACAGATGCCATATCTGAGGAGATAGAGGCCTGAATGGCAGTCCGTGGTTGGGGGAGGGCTGGAAGGGGACCCAGGGGCTTCTAGGGGCCCTGTTATCTGTTTGCTGATCCCAGTGCCTGTTCCGTGTGTGTTTATTTTGTGTAAATTGATTGAGCTTATTTTATGTGAACTTTTCATATTCTAACAAACAAGCTTTTAAAAAATGCCCTCCCTGCCCCCAAAAGATGTGGTTTGAAGCACAGGGGGGACCAAGGCCAGAATCCACAGGGAGGAGGGAGGAAGCAGAGAGAGCTTGGTTGAGGCAGATTGAGTTTAGGGTGGGGGAGTCAGGCCACAGGCAGGGTGTGAGGAAATCAGCAGCAGAGGGAGGGTCCTGGGGAGGACCAGGGTTCAGGGCAAGCAGACATGACCTTCCAAGGCAGCTGGGCAGGGGAGTCTGAGGGAGAGGATAAAAGCCAAGAGGGGAGGGCATGGTCCCAGGATCCCATGTTGCAGAGGCCAAGCATCTTCATTGTGACCACCACCATCACAGCCTCCATCCTGGCTCCTTACCCCCTACCTGCCTCCAAGGAGCTTCTATCCTCAGGAGCCCCCTCCCATCACCCTGGGCACTGTGCATTTCTGGAACTGCTCCCAGCCTGGGCTCTGCCACCCTGTGCCTGTGCAATGTGTTGTTCCAACCCAAATAAGTGAACTTTCCATTCATTCCTGTTACACTTCTCCCGTCTGTCTGACCATAGAGGAAGGTGGAGGAAGGGGAGAACCCCTGCACAGGCATGTCTGTTTATGTGTGGGTGGTCCAGAGTCCAGGGTAGAGGTGGATCAGGCAGCTGGGGTCCTAGAGAGCATCTGTCTGGACTTCAGTTCCTCAGTATGTACACCTCCGGGCCTCCCCTTGTCTCCTGTGCTACAGCCTCCATGTTCCCTGACACATTTACTCACGGGAGCCACATGGGACTTCTAACCTGGAGAAAAAGGGAAGATTTGCAAGCAAATGAAACTTTATGCTTCCACTGGGGTATCTAAAGTATGAAATTAGGAAGGTCAAAAAAAGGAAGTAAGCTCTAACCAGTTTGGCTCAGTGGATAGAGCATCGGCCTGCAGACTAAAGAGTCCCAGGTTTGATTCTGGTCAAGGGCATGTACCTTGATTGCGGGCACATCCCCATTGGGCAGCTGATTGATATTTCTCTCTCATTAATGTTTCTAACTCTCTCTCCCTCTCCCTTTCTCTCTGTAAAAAATCAATAAAATATTTATTTTTTTAAAAGGCACTAAGAATCCTTGATTTGAGAAATAATGATAACAGCTGTCATTCATTGAGCCTCACTGTGTGCCAGGCGCTGGGCTGAGCATGCTCATATGTGATCTAATGGAACTGTCTCACCTACCCTGGAGGGGTGTACAATGAGTACTCCCACTTTACATCTGGGGAAACTGAGGCACAGAGAGAATCACTCAGCTAGTGAGTGACAGAGCTGGGATGTGAACCCAGGCAGTCAAGCTCTCCACCCCTTTCATGAAACATTACTAGTGCTGTGAACACAGGGAACAGAGGCAGGAAACTATGCCTGCTCTAAATTTATAGACCATTCTCCAGCCCTTTATTTTGAGTTAAAAATGCACTACTTGATGACTTGGCAGCAGATGTATTTCTTTTCTTTCTTCCATTTGGTTTAAGCAAATATTAAGATGAGTTACATTTCCCTTAAGCTGACGTTGACCGACAGCAGTAAACAATGTGAACAGCACAGTAGGCAGCTAGGTCCACAAATTTAGGTGGGCAGTAAATGTCAGTCTTCTTTTCTCTGCCACGAGACTGACCCAGAGCCCCCAGTGCACACCTCTTACTGACCTGTGGGAACCTCCATTTCTATCATGACTGGGACTTCCATTACCCACTCAGCCCAGGGCTGTGCAAAGATCCTGGGGCCCTTCGAAGTGCTGACTGACCTCCCACCACCTCCCAGTCCCTTCAGAGCTATTCCGCTCTTCCTGCTCCCCTCCAGAGCACCTCAAATGATTTCCTCACCACGGTTAGGCTTTTTTATTTTTCTAAAAAAGACAAACAGAACAGTGACCTCAAGCATCTTGAGAACACCTTGGAGCCCTGGAACAAAGGAGAGGCAGAGAAGAAAATCAGCTCAAATTAGTATGAGGGGCAGTGGGAGTGCGAGAAGGGATGTGACAGGTCGGGATGACCAGTCCAGGGAGCTTTCTGGAGAATCCACAGGGATCCGGGAGGCCAGCTAACCCAGAGGACTCTGCCCCTCGGAAAGGGAAGAAAGGAGTGTTCGCCTGAGCCCAGGGCCCTCAGCTCCTGGAGTGAGCCCTGCTTCTTGGCTTTGGGGTTCCACCTTGGCTCCCCCAGGGTAGCAAGCAGGGCAGACAGAGGCATCTGTTCTGTTTCCTCCAGGAGGGATTTCAGGAGAAAGTATGGGAGACAAACGCATGGGCCCCAGGATCTGAGCAAAGAGTGCTTTGGACATACTGGTATGTGGACTCTCAGAGATGATCCCTAGGGACAGGAACCCCACATCTTTCCTGGCTGAATGTCAGGCAGTGAGGGTGGGTGATGGGTAGGGAAGGTAGGTGGGGAGGGTTCTCCTCAGTCCCTTGGGTTCCTCCAGCTTAGACACTGACTGATCCTCCCTAAGGAGGGACCTGGTACCTGACACCAGATTTGAACCTGGCTGCACCTTCTCCTGATGTGTGACACCCTGAACCCGGCTTCACCGCCGGGTCCTCAATCAGCCAGGGCCCTGTTGGAGTATCAACACCAGTGGCTGCTAGTCTTTCTGCAGAGGTGGTTCTGAGAGTGGGGATCAGAACAGCGGCTCAGGCACACACACACAGCGGCAAGAACTAGGAGCACGCTGTGGACTGGGACCTTTGAGCCCCCTTTCCCAGCCAGGCTCCCTGCCTGCTGTTGAAGATGGTAACTTTCAGCTGGCTCTTGGAGGGAGTGAATTTCAACAGAGCTGGAGAGGGGACACATCCAGGGGAAACTACCTCAGGTGTGGTCTTGGGGGCAATGTTCCAGGGAAAAGCAAGATGCTGAGCAGGTAGCAGCCAGGCCCCTGGGTGGAAGCTGGCAGTGTAAGTGGGCTGAAGGAGCAGTGGGCTTTCTGGAGGAGGTGAGATGGGTCAACTGGTTGGGAAAAGGGAGAGGAAGGTGTGGCACTGAGGGAATGGAAGGCGAGCGGGCACAGAGAACATGCACGTGTGCATGGGGATCTCAGCTGCCTCTGCTCATAAAGTTCTGCAGACTCGTATTTCTGTCAGTTTCACATTAACATTTACATAACAAGTAGATTGAGAGATTACATTATTTACATATATATGGAGGCTGGCTGGGACTGGGGATCCTCCTGCCTGTACATGACGTTTTATTGATTAATAAATTAGACACTTACAGATCAGGCACAAATCAAATCCATCCATTTCAGACACCCATCAGGTGCAAATGAATGTAAATTGGCGGCTTCATTTGCATACGGATAGCAAACCATTTAGTCCTCATTTGTCATAGGCACCACTGAGCAGCTGTAATTTGCCTTGTGGAGCTAGCCTGCAGCAGGGCCACCCCTGTGCTTAGGGCGATGTCTGAGACTGCAGAGGGGAGCTGAGCTCCAGGCAGGGTGGGCACAGGAATCCACTATGGACTGCTCCTTCATCTAGTTAGCTCCCCCTCCCCAATCACCAGCAGACCCCCAGGTGAGGGCAGGGGTCAAGATGGCCAGACTGGAGGAAATCTTGAAGCCCATCTACATCAGCTCCTATATTTTTATAGGTAATGGATGCACTGAAGTTCAGAGTGGGAAAGTGACTTGCCTAACGTCACACAGCAAAGTGCACACAATGCCAGGGCTAGAGCCCAGTTCTCTACCTCAAGTGCAGTCCTTTTGTGTGATGCCATTATAAGACAGGACAGGGACTGGAGCTTCTGGAGCCCTGGCTCTGACTCCATTTCTTGGAGCAGGGCCTGGGAATGTGGGAGAAAAAGGGGGGTGCTGCCCTCCCATGCCCTTGATTTACAAGCCCTGCCGTGCTGACTTCAAAGCTCTTAGGATGTCCCTTGCCCAATATCTCTCCACCTTCCTTCTGACTCCTCAAACTCCTTTAAGGACAAGAAAGGGCTTTTCATTACATAAGACAAGGCAGAGTTTAAAGGCTGGCTGGGGTGGGGGCAAGAGTGAGCAGGAAGCCTTGGTCCCCTGCCAGGGTGAACCAGCATGGAAAAGGAACAAAGAGGAGACACCAGAGGCCAATTTTCACCATCTTCACCATTGCAGAGAGAAGAGGCTCCAAGCATGTGGGCTGTGGTGGGGGAAGGAGGGTGTGACTCAGGGCAGACGGAAGTGGCTGGTCCATGTTAGATACCATTGGCTGAGTTATGGGGCCAGAGCAGGTATTTTCCTGGCCTGTCCAGTGGTGGGATGCCTGCTCGAGGCAGGGGATCGCTGAGTTGGCTCCAGGGGAATTTTTCTTGGTGCTTAGACCTGCATGTGTGTTTGGCAGGTTAGGGTATCAAGGTTTTTGCAGGTGGTTTTATACTTAAAAGTATCTCTCTCCTGTGTGTTAAGAAAGCAGGGGAATGGAAAGATTGACCCAAGGTGTCCTGTACCCCTATTGTTCACGATTGTCAGTCAAATGGTGTGTGATGTTCCTGGAACTGTGGGAGGTGACACACAGCTTGGACTGGCCTTCCCAGCCCCTGTTTCTGGGTCCCACAGCTCACCCATCCACACTATCTTCAGAGAGAAAGTGTTGGGCACTTATGCGAGGCCATGGGTGTGCTCCTGCCGAGAGGCACGGTGCAGCCATGTGAGGGTCACAGGCCTGAGTGCCTTGCTTACCTTGCCACTGCCCGCCCCACTCCAGCAGGCTTCATATGCTCTTTAGGAAACAGGGCTGAGGATAGACTTAGCCCTCATGGTCATGTGTGCCAATGCCTGGTCCTGGGCTGGTACACAGTAGGTCGTCGTCGTGGACTGAACAGTGTCTCTGATAGTCTTGTTATGCCTGAATGAGGGCTATTGTTGATAGCCCCTGGGCGCATCTTAAAGCACTGAAAACAAGGTGGGGGTCAATTTGATGACTCTGTGTGATTATCCTTTGCCAAGTGGACTAGTGTGGCTGAGCTCCAGGTAAAGGCAGGCCTCAGCACCTGAAAAGCAGCTCTTGGTGAATTCAGTGGGTGATGCCATCAAAGGGCTGTCTGAAGGGGTGGAACTGGAGGTCAGAGTTGTCAATGGGAATTCAGAGGTAGGCAGAGGCATTTATTGAGCACCTACTGTATGCGTGGGTGAGTTTGTTCACCTTTGCCTTCACACAGTCCCCTGAGGGCCTCTGGCTTCAGCTCTACCCCAGTTTGCAGCAATGTAGAGGGTCCTTGTAGCTCAGCTGGAGAAGAGGGGAAGAGGGGGAGGTTCCTAGGAATACATGTGGCCCTGAATGGTCCTGATTCCTCTCTGCTCCCCTCCCCACTCATCACTTCTTAGCTCCCCTTGAGATGTGGGTCAAGCCCCTGTGGCTGGACTCTTGGCCTTCTGGCTCCGTTGCTTCCTCTGAGGGTGGACCTTGCCCAAGTACCCACATGACCTTCCTGGGCACCCTCTTGGCCCAGCCGGACTTGTCCCCAGTGTGAGCCTCCTGTTAGACTGCAGTTAGCCCTCCGTTGCCATTTAGGTTTTCCCTGTTTCAGTGTGGCTTGGCCCAGCTCCCTGCGGCCCCTCCCAACAGGATCTCCCAGCATGCTGTGCAGCTGGTGGTACCACCCACGTCTAGCTTGGCTGTGAGGACCCATCTGCTCCGATGCTGCTTGATTTTCCTGCACATCTATAGGCTGAGCAGCACCAATGGCCCCATAGAGACTCCCTCCCTTTCTGGTCTTGAGGGTGAGGCCTCCATCCCTGAGACACTCCTCAGCCAGCCCATTTCACAGATGAAAAACCGAGGGTGCGGGAGAACAGAACATACCCTTGGTCTCAGCCCCACAGCTAGTTCCGTCTGGTGGTGGGGCCCCATTTGGGAAGAGGTGGGGCTTAGCCAGCAGCCTCCAGCTCCCCCCACCCAGGAGGCCCTACCATCACCATCAAAGTCTTTATTAAGTTACATCCTGGGATCCGAGAGCTTGATGAGAGGAGACAGTGAAGGTGAAGCTGCTGGCATGTTGTTCATGATTCAGCGCAGCTGAAGTCCGGACAGCTCCCCAGCCCCGCCCTGCTGCCACAGCCCCCAGCCTCAAAGTCTCTCAAGGGCAGAGCCCAGAGCATCTTGTTGCTGTTTTGTGAATCCTGAGTGATAATTATATGTATAAAATTTGACAGTTTAAACTGTTCAGGATTAATCGGCACCAACACACAGAAATGTGCCTTGCCTGTAATTAGCGATTCCCTGGCAAATGCATTTTTGCGAAATAGCACTTGATTTTAATAACAGGCTGTTAGTATTAGGACGCTGTGTCCATTTCATTTCAAATTGTCCAAGAGGGCCCCTCCCTCCGGCCACCCCAGCCTCCCTGGCTCACAGGTGCCATGCTCTGAGATCCTGGTTGGGGCTCTGGCACCCTCTGCAAGGTGCCTTAGTGATGTCCCCTGCCCAGGCCCTTCTAAGCATCTCCCACCCCACCCCCCTCCCTCCGGCGCACCTAGATCTCAGCTGCAGGCAGATCAGAGGGGAGAACACAGGAGCTTCTCCTCAGGATCCTCCTCCCCTCCAGCTCTCTTCTCCCGTCTCCTCCGCATCCCTACTCACCCCCCCTCCCCGTTCCCCTCTGGCTCCATGTTGCTGGCTGAGTCAGTTCTGCCTCTCTCCACAACAGGGGCTCCCTATCTTTGGTGAAGCCTGCATGGTGGTTCCTACCTGCCTGCCTCTGCCCCTGCTGCCTCTCTAATTACTTCCCCCTCCAGGTCTGTTTCATGCTTTGTGGTAGGTCCGTTTTCCAACTTCATGTCTGCCTTGGCCAGAACTGGAGAGGATGTTCCCATCCCCACCTTCAGAGGGTGCTGGATGGAGTGGGGACACAGGGCTGGAAGCTCCCCCACCCCCATATGCATGGCCTAGCTGCCATGGAGCCCAGGCCAGGCTGGTGGGGGTGGGCAGAGGCTGCAGGGCTCAGTGTGGCTGCTGACTGCTCCTCAGTCCCCTACTGCCACCCTGCCCCCACCCCCCTTAGAGACCCCATTCCTTGCTGGCACCTCTGAGTCAGCAAAAAGCCATCTGGGAGTCCTTCTCTGAGGGCATGCATGGCTTGGCCATTAGAGGGTCCTTCCTGGTTGAGATGGAGGAAGGGAAAGGACAGGGAGACTAAGGTGCCTCTGTGTGGGTCAGACAGATGGCCAGGGGAAGGGTGGGACATAAGGCTGCAAGGAAGGGGGACCCCTGCAATGGGACATAACCCCTGCTTGTCTCTTCTCTCCAGAACTGACCCTCCTATTTTTCACCATCTCCCAGCCAGTCGCCCAAGCTGGAGACCAGACCATCCATCACCCTGGCTCCTCCTCCCTGTCCCTCCTCCTTGAGTCCTCATCTGAAAGCCTCCCCATCTTCCTCTTCCTCCTCTGCCCCCTGCACTGCTCTGGTCCGAACTGCAGCTGCTGCTCCTGGCTGGCTCCTGCCTCCTGCTCACCTGTCCACTCATGACTGCCAGGAGGTTCTGTTTTAACACCATCTCCCCATTCTGTCCCAACACCCTTTACACTCACAGACGCCAGACTGCCCCAGGACTGGCGTGCCTCTGTGACTGCTGTGCTGTTCCGCTGCCCGAAATGCCCTTTCTGTCCTTTCTCCTTTGAGAAATTCCAGGGCTGCCCTGGCCCGTTGGCTCAGTTGGTTGGAACATCATCCAAATACCAATAAGTTGCAGGTTTGATTCCAGGTTAGGGGACATACCTAAGTTTCAGATTCAATCCCTGGTTGGGGCATGTGTGGGATGTAACCAATTGATGTTTCTCTCTCACATCAACTTCTCTCTCTCTCTCTCTCCCTCTCCCTCTCAATAAAGATATGTCCTTGGGTGAGGATTTTAAAAAGAAAGAAAAATTCAAGGGCCCAGAACAGCACTTGGTAGTAGTATGTGCTCAATTTGAATGAATGATAGATCTTCCTCATCATCCAACCCTAGTTCAAATGCCTCTTCTGAGAAGCATTTTGTATATGTCTTAGACATACCAGCTTCTCTCCTGTGTGTTATTAGGGTACCTTTTATGCCTCCCTTTTCCCACCCTGAAAGGAAAGGAAAATAGCCCTGCTGTAGCTGTCAGCTATAGCTGAGTAACAAGCCACATTCCAAACTTGTGGTCAAAAGCAGCAATGCCAAGCTGGGCCTAAGGGGAGAGGCTGGGCGGGAACCAGTGGCCTGGCCAGGCATATTCTCGTCACAGCAATGGCAGATGCACAAGGAGGCAAGAGTAAAGGGGGGCGGTAATGAGTGTACCCTAAATTATCTTATCTGTACAGGCATAAGGAGGGGTTATGACAGTTCATAGGAAGTGTTGCCAGCTGCCTTTTATTGAGCATTTACTAAATGCTTGCCTCTGATGGGGCCCTGGCACTGGCACACATCACTTCCCCTTATTCTACTGGTCAAAGCAAGTCCCATGAATGATCCAAAGTCAATGGATGAAGCAATATATTTGCTCTTATGGGAAGTACTTCACAGTCTTACAGCAAGAACAGGACAGAGGGGGTTGAGTGGGCAGATTTGGGCCTGTATAGTGTTTGCATCCTGGTCCCCTCCTTATGAGTATAGATAAGGCATTTAATCCCTCTGAACCTCAGGTTCCTATTTTTCAAGGGCTTTTATGAGAATTGGAATAATTCATTCATTTATTCACTCATTGTGTGTTTATTGAGCAACTACTTTGTGCCAGACACTGTTCTAAGTACTGAAAACACAGCAGGGAGCAAACCTGGCAATAAATGTCACATGCTGAGTTCTGTGTGTGGCCCACGTAGTGAGCCCGATCCCTCTCCTTGCCCTGAATCAGTGGCTCCGAGGACCTGAGGATGAACAGGACAAGGCCTTTGCCCTGGAAGGTTTACTGTGTGGATCACATACAGTGTAGGGAGTGCATCCTGAGAGAAGGGGTGCCTGAACTGAGTCCAGGGCAGAAGAAGGGATTAGTCAGGTGAAGGGGGGTGAGGGTATTCTGGGAAGAGGGATGAAACCTGAGGGCCTGGGGCAGCAGGGAGTCCAGCAGCTTCACAGTGGCTGCCTGATTAGCACCCATTGGCGACCCTGGTCCAGCCCACTCGGGTCTCCACTGCATCTCTCCACTGCCCCCTGGATCTGCTCAGGGCAGCCACCGTGAAGCTGCTGGACTCCCTGCTGCCCCAGGCCCTCAGGTTTCATCCCTCTTCCCAGAATACCCTCACCCCCCTTCACCTGACTAATCCCTTCTTCTGCCCTGGACTCAGTTCAGGCACCCCTTCTCTCGGGATGCACTCCCTACACTGTATGTGATCCACACAGTAAACCTTCCAGGGAAAAGACCTTGTCCTGTTCATCCTCAGGTCCTCGGAGCCAGGACTACAGCAGGCACTCAGTGTAAGTGCTGGTGGAAGAATAGAGTAAAGGGGGGCGGTAATGAGTGTTCCCTAAATTATCTTATCTGTACAGGCATAAGGAGGGGTTATGACAGTTCATAGGAAGTGGTGCCAGCTGCCTTTCATTGAGCATTTACTAAATGCTTGCCTCTGATGGGGCCCTGGAGTATAGCAGGAGCAAGACCTTTCCCTCTTGGACATCTACACCCAGCAGATCACCTAGGATGGCAGCAGTGTGGGAGGTGAGAGCACAGGTCTAGACTCAGACTCCCCAGACCCAGGCCCAGGCCCAGGTCCGGATCTGAATCTGGGTGCGTCTGGCAATTTACTTAGCTTGCTTTGCCTCAGCTCCCACCTCTGTACGGTAGGATTATAATAGCACTTGCTGCATAAGGGTGTTGGAAGAGTTCATGCAACAAAGGTTTATTGGTTACCATGTGCCAGGCACTGGAGAGAGAGCAGGGAACACAATAAAACCAGTGTGGGATCAAATCAGATGCTTTGTGGCAATAAATTGGCACAAGGCTAACTGCAGAGCACACATTCAGCGTGTTCACAATTGTTCCTGTTGTCATCTAGTCCAATCCTGCCAACATTTGACAAACAAAAGAAACAGAGGCCCAGAGAGGGCTAGGTGTTCACCCAAGGTCATATAGCAAATTAAGGATGGAACTGGGACTAGCCATAGGTTGCCTGATGCCCAAGCAGGGCTCTTTGTACTTCACCACCTACTTCTTATCTGGACAGGGGTCAGTGGGAGATGAGGAGCCAGAGAAAAGGGCCTGATCTGCCCTCACTCCCCTCTCAGAGCATGTCGACCTTGACTGAGTGATTCAGTTTCTGTTGTCATTGCCCAATTGTCTGCATTAATGGAGCAGAGATAATCCCAAAATGTTGCCAATCCCATGAAACATTCTCTCCAGCTCTGCCTCTCACACATGTGCTGTCCCGTGTGTGTGTGTGGGGGGGGGGGATGGGTGTGCGAGGGGAGGCTGCTAATGAACCTCCTCGGTATGCTTTGTGCAGACTGGTGTGGCAATGAGGCTGCCTCCTGTGAGGGCCCAGGCACGGGTTCTGGTTGGGATGGAGGCACCTGAGACAGGCCGGGGAATGGACAGTCCATGCGCAGCACCGACTCTGCCGGTGGAAGAAGCCTGAGAACCTCCTCTGCCCTTGTCTGGATGGGAGAGCAGGGCTCTGCATGAAACTCCAAGGCCACCATGTGACTTTCGTCTCCATCAGAGGTTGGGTCAGGGGGCAGGTGTGCATTGGAGGGGCATGCCTCCGCATCCTGAGCTTTCTATGTCTGGCACGATCTGGGCCCTCCACCTCAGAATCGAGCCGGGTTGCCCTACACCACCCTGTCGGGCTAATGCGGTTCTCACTCCACGCTCACAGACTGCTGCTTGACACCAAGGCCTTAGGAAGACCGTGTGTCACTTCAGTTGAATGGATTTAGGCTGGGATTTAGGGCACTTGGCCACCTGGGAAGAGAAGGGTGGGGTCATCACAACACCTGGGTGACCAAGACCCTCTGTCACAGCACAAGGTTAACTGCAGAGCGGGTTAACCTTTTCAGCAAGTGCCCATGTCTAGTTCATGGCACTGTGCTGGCTGGGACGTTTTCCTGGTTTATTCGCAGCGATGTCCCCATCACCCAGCAGCGGCAGCCTCACATAGCTGTGGAGGGAGTGAAGCACTCAGCAAGTGTGGAAACGAGCTGCTTCTGACCCACTGGCACTTCCCTGCCCTTTCTCAGAGGATGACCCTCAGAGTGAGGTCCCCAGGCTCAGCTACTCAGGAGTCTCCCTTCTCCTTCCAGCCCCCTATACTCTTGCAGGAACCTAGAGATTGAGTGGGCACATTCCTGACCAGTATGGAGGGCGTGCGAGAGACACGTGGGCGGGAGAGTCCAGGGCCTGGACCAGTGTCAGCAACACCAGAGGGAGGAGCCCCTAGGCAGGTGATTTCCTAATTAGGAAAACAGGGGGCATGAGTGGGTAAGTCCTACACATTAAATCAGGTGACCTCTCACCCTCCAGATGGCTGAAGTCTGCATTCTTTTACTTACCTGGCATCTTTCTTCTTATTTCTTTGGGGATGTTTTGTCCTTGTGAAGTCTGCTTGGCAACCCTTCCAGACCTGCATTGGTACACATGATCTTGGTGCAGATACCAACAGGAGCTAAGGTTTATTCGGCATCTGTGGGGACCTCCATGGCCCTCAGAAAAACTGACGGATGGGGCAGGCACTTTATCTAGCCCAGGAACACTGGACCCAGGTCAGGCTAAGCCGTGGTTCTCAGGGACCCCAGCTGGAACCAAGCCTGGCTTTCTTAGTTTGGGTTCCCCCGGAAGCAGACCCTGAGGCAGCATTTGAGGGTAAGCAGTTTCTTTGGAAGGTTGGCTCAGAAAGGTGGGTGGGAGGTGTTGAGAAAGGGCAGTGAGTGAATGCGGCCAGTCAAGGCTGGGGTTTCCAGTCAGTTACTCCTGGGGCCACCTGCAGCTTAACCCCCATGGGGGACCTGGCCTGAGCAAAGACCAGCCTCAGAATTACACCACCCCAGGGTGAGTGAACTGAGTGTTTATGCCCACTCCAGCGGGCATTGGCGAGGACCACTGTCGTTGGGGATGGCGTTGTTAGTCCCCCGTACCTTGGGCCTCCCACGTGGGCAGGGAAAGTGACTTTAGTGCAGAGAGACACTCAGGAAAAAGCTGCAGGTGCTGGCAGCTGGGAGTTGGGTGTCATCATGAGAAGGTCAAGGGCACATGGTCAGGGCATCCTCAACATCTGCTGCTTGGGGCTTTGAACCTCCGTGAGCATGACTCTCGCTTTTTTGCACCAAGTCCCACTAAATCACGCATTCTGCTCATTTTGTACTGGGGCTGCTGTTTGCAGGGACCAGGTCAGCATGCAGTTTCCAGCCTGGAGGTCTTTCTGTCTGCAGGGCTAGGAAGGAGGCACAGCCCCAAAGGGCACCTCGCTGGCCCCTCCCCCTCTTCACCCAGAGTGCCTTCTGCAGAAGCAGGCTCCTTTCAGCCTGTGTCTGAGTGCGGCCAACTTAGGTCGGTGGGGCCACAGTAAAAATAAATGACTTAAGCGTACCAAAAATAAATGGCTTTGGATTATCGGCTGCTTTGGGTTATGCTGTCCCCATGGAGAGCGACCCTGACCGCTGGGTTCTCCTGCTGCAGGCTGAGCAGGCTGGGGGCTGACGCTGAGGCGTCCCAGAAATGGCACCTCTAGCCAAGGACTAGCGTGGAAAGGAAAAAGAGTTGCACTTTGGGAAAGCATTTCCCCCAACTGCTGCTTCTCCAGGGCATTCAGAGGTATGGTGAAGGTGTGGGAGAGAGAAATGAAAAAGAGCTGTGTGGCTGAGTTTGAAAATGCTGGAATAGGCCCAATGGAAAATTTACTTTATTTACTGCAGACTTTCTCAGGGACTTTACTATGCAAATCGGCATTGTGGTTTTCCAAAAAAGGAATATGATCTAGCTGTCTATCATCTATCTGTCTATATACACAAATTTATGTGCAGGGTGGGGCAAAAGTAGGTTTACAGCTGTATGTGAAACACAATAATTCTTGTATTATTACTAATTATTGTATTATTTTCCAAAGGAACAACTCTAAACCTACGTTTGCCACACCCTGAATATGATAAGTATGTACATGGGTGCATTATTATTATTGTTGTTATTGTTATTTTGCCCCAACTGTTCGAATCATGGAACCCTTTCTTTCACGCAGCACTCCTAGAGCTGTGTGAGTGCCCTGTGGGATACTCCCTGGGAATGCCATTTGGCACTTTCCCAGACCCTTTTCATATCCACTCATCAAATCCCATTAGAAACGGAAAACAGGACTGTGTCACTTCTCAGCTTCAGACTCTTCAAGTTCTGAAAGCCTGTTGGGCCATGCTCAGGCTCTTTTAGCCTGGCCATGCCCACCTCTCCCTCATCCTCTCTGCGGACCCTTTCTGGGGTAGCTCCTCAGGGTGCCCTGGGCTTTCTGACCTCTGCACTTTCACCCATAATCCCCTCTGTTGGAAGGGCCTTCCCTCACCCCCTTCTGCTTGATGAGCTCCTGTTCATGTTTCCAGACCCAGTCCAGCTGTCAACTTCGGGGAGTTTGCTTTGATCTTGTCACTGTCTGAGGGAGGCCTTCCTGGCCACTTTGAAATGGCAGCCCCAACCCCCGAGCTCTGTATACCACCCCCCCACCCCTGCTTTATTTCCCTTCCTTGTCACTTTTGCACAGACTTATCACAACCATATTGGTTTTATTTATCATTCATGGTCTGTCTCCAGCCTGCAGGAAGTTTGCCGCATGAGGTAGGGATCATTGTTGTTCTCCATTCACGGGGCCTGGCACATAGAAGGTGCTCAAAAATATTTGTTTAGTGTGAGAACATGGTAAGTACTCCCTCAGCTGTTGTGCCCGAGTCCCTTAAGTGCACAACTGTTGTCAAATCTTTGGGCTTGCAAGCAAATCACGCTGTAGCGTCCATCCTGCCTCTCTGGCACCTGCAGGATGCCTGCTCTGGGCACCGTCTCTGTGTCCCAGCATCAGTAAGTCCCTGCCTCTGAGCACACACTTAGCAAATGCCAGCTCTTCTCCAGGCTGAGCTGGGAGGCTTGTGTTAATGTAAAAAAACAACAACATTGAAACCTATAAAGAATTTTTGTGAATTTATTTCAGCCCAACTGTCCACATATGCCAGGAAATGGAACATCAACGAATTGAGATAATACTCTGGAGAATGATGGGTTACCTTCATATTTATACATTGCCATCAAAGGAGGGACATAGGTTGGTTACATGAAATCCATTAGTGATCGATTAAGAAGGTGGGATAAAGTAAAGCTGGGAAAACCCCTGGGATTGGATAAAAAATAAAATAATGGACACATACTTAGGTGGGTGCAGGAACAACTAACATGATAATGAAGGAATTTGTGGTATCTGTCCAGGTGCCCACCATATTTGCTTGTGCCCCAGGGGCTCTAGAAAAAGGGAAGTTACAAGTTACCATTTACCCAGACATTTCAAGGGTATGTTCCCATCGATGCAAAAAGACAGATAGTGAAGATATCGGCCTAGGATTTAACAGCCCACCATAACTGCTTTTAGTAAAGTTTAATGTCAGACCATCCTTTGTGGTGACTTTAGGTCTCTGAGTTTGCAAGACTGCTATGCAGGCCTCCCCTGAGCTTGTCAGGTCAGCACGTGGCCCCTTTCCTCCACACTTGGATCCTGCAGGCTCCAGACCCTGTCCAGCCCCAGTACTCTCTTTTTATTTCTCTCTCATCTTCTGCCCGACTGATGTCCCACCACACGGGGATGCTGGCCACAGTTGATGGTTTACATGCAGAAAGTGGTGGTGATTTTCTGTGCCTGAGGGCTCTGCATAAAGGCCAAGCACCGTATCTTCTTCGGGGGTCTTTCTATCCCAATATGACTCAGAAAGTGGGTTCAGGAAGCTGTGGGGCCCTGGGGTACCTCAGGAGGGATCCAGGCTCTGCTCTGTTCATCGTCAGTGTGGCTGAGCCCATAGAGAATCAGGGAGAGAATATGACAGGCCTAACTGGGGCTGGGAACCAGGAGGGTGGGACCTGACCTGGAAACACAGACAGGCCATCTCTGCCCCAGTGAGTCAAAGATACTGAGAATACCCCACAATATGTCACAGCATCTAAGACTCCTTTGGTTAGAAGGTAGACTGTTATTTTGTGACCCTAAGAAGGAAGGATGGCTGTTGATGGGGGTTGGCATGGCTTTGATTGTAGGATGAACTCCCATTCCAGAGACTGATGGAATGTGGTTCTTTCCACAGGCGGGGGGCAGAGAGAGGCTATGCATCCACCTGGCACGTGGGGAGGGAGACTGGAGGTCTTGGGTTTGCAGGATGGCATAGAGGTTTGCTAGACTCTCCCGATGACTAAAGTGTGAGTGAGATCAGTTCTCCTGATGGCACTGCAGGCTGGTTAGCATGCTCAGAAACTGGTCAGGTGGGGATGTTCCCTGCTTCATGGTTTGGGTCCTAAAGGCTCAAAAGTTCAGTTTTAGCCAGGATTCTCTTTCCTCGGAGTCTGTGCCTCCTGAATGACTCTTAAATGCCCCTCACACCCTGCCCACCTTGCCCATCTCTGTGTATAGCCACAGTCCTTGCCCCTCCCCCGCGCTTCTTTCTCCCTCATTCCTCTATCTCCATGTCTTCACCAGTCCTTCCTTCTTGTTGGTGACAGTTGCAATGTTTTGAATGATACAGCCCTTGCATTTCTCCTTTATAGAAAACCCTGCTTCTGGCTGGAAGGATTATCATATTAACACCTTGGTGCATCCTCTCTTGTCCCTCATCCCCCTTCTCCTCTGCTTGGAACTGGTTGCGTCACCACCCCCACACCTGGTTCTCAGTCACCCTCTCGGCGACTTCTCCCTTCCTGGTTTGTCCTGGTGCTTCCTGAAATACCTGCCATGCCTCCTCTTAGAAACACTGCCCTGCGTCTCTCAGACTATACAGGATGAAACCCCAGCTCAGGAATCATGTGACCTGGGCTCAAATCCCAGTGCCAATACTCAATTGTGTGTCTTAGAGCAAGTGCCTCCCAAATGCCTGATTCCTAGGACAACAATGCCACATTCACCAATCCTAAGATGTTTATATTAACATCTCTGGAATTGCAATGCCTCCTACCATCCTTGGCATGTCAAAGTTTAATTAGCAGAGAGATTTGTTTCTTGGAGATACCAGAACTAACAATCCATCTGCTCATCTAAGAGTCCTAGGTCTGATGAAATGTTGTAGTATCTACCTCAAGGGCTGTGAGGATTAAAATGAGCCAAAACGTGAAAAAGTCTTTGCACAGTCATTGGCATTCAGTGGATGCCCCATTAATGTTATTACTGGCACAATCCCATCTGATCTACAAGTTTCCCTCAAAGGCATCCCTTCATTGTCTCCACCAGTGGGCACACCACCTGGCCTCCTGTTGATCCTTTCTTCTTGCAAAGTGGAACCCTGGCCACACTAGGTTCACCCTCTCTGATCTTAGTTAGCCCCACCCCATCCAGTGGTGACCTAGGTATTTGTATTGCTTTCTGCTATCTCTGCTGTGTCAATCTCATCTTCCCAGTGCTCATGAGGCTGAGTGCCCTGTGTCACATACTTACTCCTGAACCCTGCCTGTCATCAGCTGGGCATGCATAGACCTTCACAGTGGCCACCCAATCAGAAGAGCATCGCTGAGCCTTTGCCCTGCTTTCAGTTCCTCCAGCGCATCGTCGAGCCTGGTGTTCTGGGCAAGAGTCTGTAGGCTTATTATTGGTGTCTCATTCTAGAATGTGGCCTGATTGCCTTACTCATCACAATGCCCAGCCCTGAGCCCAAAACTTGGCACAATGTTTGATTTAGTAAACATTCATAGGATTGATATACACGTTCTTGACCACTGACCAATTTGTTGACCACCTGAGGGAAGAAGGTTGGGTTGGGGTGGTGACTCAGCTTCTTGCAGCCTGAGGGTCACAATCAGAAAAGAGACAAGGGCTCCAGACCACCAGGGAGGCATCCTTTGGGGATGCCCAGGCTTACCTGGCTTGATGCTATTCTCACTTGATCTTCATAAGAATTCCTTCATGGTAGGTGAGGTAACTGGGCCCTGAGGAGTCAAATTGTGTGTTCTTGGAATGTGGGCTTCAAACTTCTTCAACTACATCTCCCAGTAATGCATGCTATTCACATCAAAACCATGTGTTCACTTGCGTACACACGTGTACACTCACCTCTTGCTCTGTAGCACACTGTTTTCTGTGCCTCTTTATTCCACACTCTGTACTTGCATTATGTTTTCATGCCAGACTTAGCCCAATACATTGAGTTCATGACCCACAAATGGGGAACATGGGCCCATGTCCCAGAGCTACTGAGTGTGCACACACAGACCGTGCTCTTTCCAATGAGCAAGCCCCTGGGAGAACATGGGCAGAAAGTCACGCGTATGAAGAGAGCAAGATTATTCTTAGAAAGCAAGGTTCCCTCAGATCCCAGGAAGGGAAGGGAGTTTGAAGGGAGGGGTCATCGCTGGCTGGCCACTTAGGAAGAGGGAGCTGCTTTGCCCAGGGAAGGCACTCCAAAGGCTTCTAGACTGAATGGGAGTGAGGGGGTGAGTGAGTGCCGCTCTGGCTGCCATGGTCCTTAGGAGGAAGGGATTTCACAGGTCCGGATGGAAGGAGACCATCTCCGTCATCACACAGATGTGAGAAGCGAGGTCTGCAGAGGAGGTGTGGCATATCTGTGGCCACTAGGAGTCGGGGCTGGGAGCTGCCCTGTGCTGGCTCCCGGGTCAGTGCTGAGATAGGTGATGAATGGTCAAGTGGAGGCTTTGGGTCTGGAACATGGTGCTTCTGCAACTGTCATCATTAGTTCCAGCAGCGTCTTGGAGCATTTGTGAAGCATTAACCGCATGCCTGGCAGGGCTTTAAATACTGTACATCTATTAGTCCCTTTACTCCTCGTGCAAATCCAGAAGGTAGATGCCATTATCAAGCTCCTTTGCAAGAGAGGAAACTGAGGCACAGAGGAGTAAAGCAACTTCCCCAAAGTGACCCGCTTAGTTCATTGAACAGGGACTTGAATCTAAATGGACACACCTGGAGGCCTGGTGGTTGGGAGCAGGGCCTCTCTGGGTACAGAGCAAATACTAGGACGCTCTTGGGTGGATCCCCTCCTCAAATGCACACCAGGCCCCTCTGGAAAGTCTATACATTCTGGCAGAGGAGGGAGAGAGCTCAGCTGATGACAGAGGGAAGTGGCTTTGAGTGGGGCTGGGTAGGGTGGCTAGGCAGGAGGCTAAAGCCTGGCTCTGCCCCCTTCCTGTGGCATGTCCTTGGGTGGGAAAAATAAGAGTTGCTAAAATTATTGAGTGATACTAAATAGCAGCCCTGTGTGTGGGTTGTCATTTCCAAGTCCAAAAGGAAGTGGGGGCTCAGAGGGCAGGTAAGCAGCCCTAGGAGAGCCAGGGAAGGGCCAGGGCCTGGTTTGGATACCAACTAAACCAGACTTCCCCCTTCTCTCCCCCATGTGCAGGTAACAGCCAGCTCCATGCCCGGGCCTACTCACCTTTCCAATGGGCAGACAGGCTCCCACCTTGAGGACTGTGATGACAGTCGGCAGGTGACTGGTTACTAAAACATTCCCAATGTTTGTCAGCCATTATTCATCTTCCTGTCATCATGGCATCAGAAATCAGAATGCCTGGTTCTGAGTTGGCTTTGGATTTAATCACAGTCAGATGGAATCTGAAACCCTGGGGCCTGAGCCTTGTGTGTAGGTCATTAAGAATCCCCTGGAGACATGGTCAAAAGAGAAGTCAGGTCAAGACCAGACGCCACCAACATTTCTTGGCACTTGGGACGTGCCAGGCCCTGGACCAGTCACTCTCATGTCCTTATTTCCTCAAGACAAGTAAGTGGGAAGCATCGTTCTGGCCCATTTTCAGATGAGAAAACTAAGGTCCCAGGGGTCTCAAGAAACTGCTCATACTTGAGAGGCCTTTGGGCATTGAGGTCCAGAGCAGGGGCTTCTGGGCCCACACCCCAGCCAGCTGTGTGGCTGACCTTCTCTGGCCTCACATCCTGAAGATGGAGCCGTCTCAGCAAGTCTTGAAGGTTATTCAAGATGCTGTGTGTTCAGGGTTTAGCATGTGTCTGAAACAGGACAAGCACACAGTAAATGGTAGGAGTCAAGCCCCCATCTGCGTTCTGTCAGGGTATAAGAGTTGGGGAGAAAGCACACACCTGGAGATCTTGAACTAAACCAAGGTAGTGCTGGGGGAGCAGTTGGATGCACTGGCAGTGAGTTCAGGCTCTTTCTAGCAGAAACACTGAGCAGGACTCACAGGCATCGAACTCTGGCTCCTGACCCCAAACCCAACGTTCACACAGATTCAGGGAGCTGGCCCAGAATCATTATCACTTAGATACCATCACCTGCTTACCAATGTTATACTTTCAAAATTAATAGTGATACTTCATATGCTTAGTGCTTTATAATCTCAACCAATGTTCCCCTTTAAGGTATACAACTGAAAAACTCTGTGGTCTTTTCCTTTGAGCTTTCCATCCCTGCCGGGTGGATTGGGGACAGTTAGCCCATCTGGCATCTGAAAGAGCTAAGGCTCAGAGAGTGGAAGGGAGTCCCCAAATTCTCGAGACTGGAAGTGTGGGGGCTGGAGCTCTGATCTCCTGAATAAGGAATTCTCCCCACCCATCCTGGCTCCCTCTCAAAGGGAGGCCTGGTTGATTCTGGCTCTGGGGACAGTGACACCTAGGAAGAGGCACCCACCAGTGGGGCTGGGACAGCACGGCTCAGCATTCAGGGGCAAACTGTCAGATTTGCAGAGAATATAGGGACATTCCTGGGGACCTGCCAGCATGTAGGCACCTTCCCAGGCACTGGATGTACTGAACTCACAATCCTGGCAAGCTGAATGAAGTGCCAGGTAAGCCCGGAGCTGAGTTCTGGGCTCCACTAGCAACCTCGCATCATGATTTTAGGGTACACGGGACACAGGTGCACACTGTCTCTGGGTGTGTACTTCTTTTTCTTCGTCTGAAAGCTCCACTCCTACTTCAGAGAGTGAGCAGGTTCATTGTGGTCAGAGACCTGCCTTCAGTTCGAGTGCCTTTCTGTAGGACCAGGGGACAAAGTCCAGATGGTTCTAGTTCAGGGGGCACTTGGCTGAATAGGACCATGATGGCAGCCAGGTTCTAAGGAACGTAGCTCATCCTCAGAGAGCGGAGGCTAGGCGTCTGCACCCAACTGCTGCTGCTGGCTGGGGTGGCCACCTGTCAGGCCTCTGCCTGCCCGTATCTGCACAGTGGGGGGTGCTGAGATAAGGTTCTCTCCAAGGTTCCCTCTGGCCCTTTGAAAATAGCTCCTTCCCCCTCACTCCCCCCCCCCCCCCCCCCCACTGGGGGCCCCTCAGAGCTCAGGCCCAGACTGCAGGATCCTGGATACAGATATGAAAAATGACTTGGGGTCATTTGCTTCTGTGGTCATTTGAATATGACCCTTTCCTGTCTGGGTTACATGGTCCCCAGGCCCCTCTCACATATCTGTGTCTTGGGACTCCAGCTGACCGACAGGCAGAGATGGCCATGGTGAGGAGGCCTGTCCGGAGAGTCACAGCTGGGACCCCCATCCCTGTCAGGAGGCGTGAAGTGAAGACCAAGTGGGGAAGACAGGACCTCCCTTTGCAAGGGGAGGTCCCACAGCCCCACTGAGTGTCTCCCAGAGGCCCAAACAGTCTGTCAATCAGGGCCCTGGTTGCCAGAATCCCTCCCCTCTTCCCAGCAGGCAGGGGGAGGCTTTTGTGTGACAACTTCCTGACTTGGCATTTTAATTTTCAAAAAAGAAATAAATTCTCTCCAGCCCTGGCTGTAATTGACTCTGGAACTGTGACTTTGTCATGCAAACGGTTATTTGTGGACTTTTAGAAACCTGCCTCTTGGAGCGAAATTATATACTTAGAGCCTCTGAAGCTGTGGATTATGGTCCCAACAGATCCTAACGATTCTCTGGGTGCCATTAGGGGATAACATGAAAATGCATATTTAGAGGATGATTAAAAAGCAAACGAGCATGCACAGTGAAATTCCTTGTGGAAAGTGGTGATTAAACGCATTGCAAGACTTTTCTCATGTTAGGGACCACTGGGACTAGACCCCGCCCCCTGCTCCTGCAGAACCCCTAGGGCCCTGCCTACAGGTTATAAACCATCACAGACACAGCGCTGAGGAGGAGAGACCCCAGGGCTGCCTCCTCTCCCTGGGAGCCTGCTGGCCACTTGGCTGCAACCACCAGAGGGATCCGGAACCCGGGTGCATTTCTGCCCCCACAATCAGGACAACCATCACATCACCTGGGAGCAGTTGAGTATGAAATGGATTTGGCAGTAAGTTCGGGGCCCTCACACGCCCTGGAGAGGATGATTTGTGGGAGCAGGAATTTTAGTCTTCTGTGGGGTCTAAGGTCCAGGTTCCGGGCATAGTGCTGCCGCTCGGATATTGCTGTGTGCCTGTGGTCATTGTAACTCACACACATGTGAAGTGGAGATACTCATATCAAATGTAATCCTGAATAGAAAAGAGCTTTGGGAATTGTAAAGGGCTGAAGCGCGTGGCTGTCATCACTCTCTCTGTGTCTTGGTGAAAGCAGGTGCCTTATGGCTGGGCCCCAGGTTCACCCCTGTGAGGTGCCTGTACATCACACCTCTGGCCTGCTTCCTTTCCACTTTCACCGTCCTGGCTCCAAAGTGTTTCTCTGGGAAGGAGGCCTGGAAGATGCTCTTCACCTAGTTTCTCTTCCCACTGACGCACGGGTGGTAACCACCCTGAGCTCCTCACGGGTCACGCCTTTCGGAAGACAGCGGAACTTTATTGTGACCAGGGAATTGCTCAGAGACACACTTTATGGAGCACTTAATATGTGCCGGCACGGTGACAAGACCTTGCTATGTTTTATGTCTCATTTAATATTTATGATAGCCTTGCGATTATTCTAATTTACAGATGAAGGAAGTCCAGAGGAGTTAAGCAAGTTGCCCAAGGTCACTACTAAGTGGCTGAATGCAGGGCCCATCTAAAACGCCAAGCTTTTAACCTTTAAAGCCATAGGCCCTCTCCTGTGGGTCAGAGACCACAGTCAACTTTGGACCCTGCGTCTTTGCAGGTCTGTTTTACCGTGTGCGTCCTGTCTTTTCTGGGGAAGGCCCTCACCCCGACCCCAAGCACATTCATCTTTGGTCCTGAACTACTCCCTCCCTGAATTTCCTCCAGCAACTGCCTCATCCTTCTCCACCCCTGC
The DNA here is from genome assembly GCA_027563665.1 of Antrozous pallidus. Taxonomy (NCBI): domain Eukaryota; kingdom Metazoa; phylum Chordata; class Mammalia; order Chiroptera; family Vespertilionidae; genus Antrozous; species Antrozous pallidus. Next base: position 11,084,079 of record CM050517.1, on the reverse strand, counting down.
AACACATCATAGAGCCAGCTGTCTTTTCTGCCTCTGCTCCGAACTCCTGACCATCCTGAGTTGCTTTTTACTCAACTTCCCAACACAAGGGCTCTTTCTAGGGTCACCAGTGGCCTCCGTGTCTCCAAGTCCAATGGGCATTTTGAAGTCCTCTTCCTCTCTCACTTCTCAGAAGGGTTGGCTCTGCTGCCCCCTCCACCTGCCTGGCACGCCTTTTATCATCACCCCGGGACATGCCCTGTCCAGTTTTCCTTCTGAATCGTTGGCTGCGCCTTGGCAGACTCATCAGCGTTGGGCTGCACAAAGCCAGGGCCTTGCCCTCTGCCAGGGTGGTCTCACCTGTGCTGGTATTGTCTTTAGCACAGTAGGGCTGCAGGAGTTGCATTCTTTCTCCCAAGAAAGTAGTGCCTTCTCTGGATATCCACTGGGCTCAGCACTGGGTGGGTGTGTAGAGTCGGAATCAGTATTGCGCTCTACACCTGTATGTTCAGCTGTCTGCTCAACAGCTCCTCTTGGACGTTTTAGAAATGCCCCAACCCCCCTGTCCACAGCGGAACTTGTGGCCTTCTCTGGCAATGGAAGCCTGCTTCTAGTGCTCTCTCCTGGCCAGTGGCAGCACTGCTCAGCCCGCAGCACAGGTGAGAAGCTGAGGGTCAGTGTTGGCAGTTCCCTGGCTCCTGCAGCACAGTCAGTCTATCACTGTCACAGGTCGCTGTCACCTCCCAATTAACCACTGCATTGAGGCTTCTCTCCTGCTCCTATACCACAGCCCCCATGGGTCTGGTGGCCCCATCTTGTCCTGGTCAAGCCATATCCCACAGTACAACTCTAAGCACTTCACATGCACTCCCACTTTCACCACTCCCTGCTCCCCCCAAAGACATTGGAGTTTGGTTTTCTGTTGCTTTTGAGATCATTTCTCAAATCTGTGAGAATGGCCCTGAGACCACACCTACCCTCCAGCCTTGTCATATACCCTCTTCCTCCTCCTCCTCGCTGAGCTGCAGTTCCAGCTCCAGCCCCATGGCCTGGCCTCTGGGCCTCTCAGTCCCCAGAGCACACCCTGCTCCCTCCCTCCCTCCATGATTTTGAACATGCTGTTCTCTCTGTCCAGAACGTTCTCTCTCTGCTTGCATGCCCATCTCCCAATCTTGGATTTACTCTTATTTTCTCTGAGATGCTGGTCCTGCCTGCAGAACCCTCCCTTGGTCTGTTAGCACTGCCATGAGTGTGCCTGTTGGCCATTCCTATCTTACTCACTGGACTCTGCTCCAGGGGCGGCAGCCTGGGTCTTAGTGCCTGACACAGGTCTGTCCTGGGGTCTGGCACAGAGCACGTAGTCCTTCACTCTCTCCACAGGTGTATACCCACAGCCTATCCTGTTCTAGGCACTGTTCTGGGCTCTGGGGAAACGAGAGTGGACAAAACAGACATTCAGTCTTGTTCAGAGAATGTTCCCCAGGTGTGAGTAAATGTGGCCTTTTGTGGCTCACCTTCCAACGCCCTTTGTCATCTCTCCAAGAAAGCCAGAAGCCCAGAGCCAGGGCCTGGCTGTGAGCCTCCGTGGGAGGGCGGAGAGGGCTGAGTGGTGGCCTCCTTCCTTAGACGTGGACATCGCCCCATACTTTCCAAGGGTTTGAGCTGCAGCTTTATGTTCTGTCCTGCCCTGATAGCATTTCTTTCCCAGAGGGCTTCCGTTCTGCCTCTCATTCCCACCCCTTCAGCTCCTCCTCGGCATCCTCAGGGGTAAGTTTCCCCCAGGTCCCAGTGCTTGGCTGGGCCCTCCCTGGCTGTCTCTTGGGTCTGTGGAGTCTCATAGTATAGGCTGGTCCCCTGGGAACCTTTGGACTCCCCCATCAGGAAGATAGGGATGATGATGTGTCCCTATATGGTTGCTATGGAAACTAATGAAGGGAGCTCTGAGTCCTTTCAGCCCCACACACGGGAGGGTTCTAGTTGTACAGTATTGTTACTAAACATTGTAGGGCTGCAGATGTTATGTTCTATATCCCGAGGAGGTCATGCCCTCTCTGGATGTCCACTGGGTTCGGCAAAGGGCCAGCTGGGCATATAGAGTCAGGACAAGCTCAGAGAGGGAACTTACAACAAAACTACCCAGTGGGCACCTCTTTGTCACCGGTTTCTCTGACTCTACTCCCCTGAGCCCAGTTCCCTGATCCCAGCAGGCTTCTGGCCTCATCGGCCATACCCACAAGCTGCCTGGCCTTATGTCTCTATAGTTCCTCCTGCCCAGGGAACACCAAGCCAGAGCACTGGGGGCAGAGAGAGGCATGGTGACAGAGCTGAGGCCACACCCTGAAATACTTTTGCTTAGAGTCTTACAAGTTAAATGTTTAATTCAATTATTTAAAAAAACAATGCTTACTGTAAAAAATTTAGAAATTTCAGTTATGTATAAAGAATCACCCATAATCCCATTCTTCTAGAAAACTTATGTTAACATTTTGTTCTTCCTTCCGGGCTTTCATTTATTAAAATATATTTTTATTGATTTCAGAGGAGAAAAAAGAGGGAGAGAGATATAAATATTAATGATGAGTTTGATTGGCTGACTCCTGCACGCCCCCTACTGGGAATTGAGCCCACAACCCAGGCATGTGCCCCTGACCAGAACTGAACCTACAACCCTTCAGTCCAAAGATCAATGTTCTATCCACTGAGCCAAGCAGGCTAGGGCATTTCCAGTCTTTTTTTTAATGAAAATGTTACTTGTAATATATTAAAGTTATCCTATCTAGTAAAAGAGTAATATGCAAATTGACTGTACCTCCACTACACTCACCATCCATGCCCACCAGCTAATCAGGAGCAAGTATGCAAATTAACCCCAACTAAGATGGCTGCAGCCACAGAGAGAATAGGAGGAAGGTTAGGGTTTCCCTGGCAATGGAGAAAGCCAAACTTTCTGCAGTCCTGGCGTGCTCTGGCCTCTGCTTAAGGCTACAAAGTTTCAATGATAGAAGCTAAATGAATCCCAACAGAAACGGCTGTAGCCACAGAGCAAGCAGGAGGCCCGGCTCTGCTCCAGGCTACAAAGTTTCAATTGTAGAAGATAAATAAATCTGAGATACCAGGGCCTCCACTTGAGTCGCAGGGAGACATGGCCGGCCTGCAAACCACCACAGGCCCCGCACCCAGGCTACCCCACACCCCAAAGGAACCCCCACCCTTATCCAGGACAACCTTCAAGGCAAACCAGCTGGCTCCCACCCATGCACCAATCCTCCATCCTATCTAATAAAAGAGTAATATGCAGCTTGACCTTCACTCCAACACACAAGATGGCTGCTCCCATATGGTCAACTCGGCTGCCCCCATGTGGACACAAGATGGCCACCACAAGATAGCCAGCAGGGAAGGGCAGTTAGGGATGACCAGGCCTGCAAGGGAGGGCAGTTAGGGCAAACAGGCTGGCAGGGGAGCAGTTAGGCATCAATCAGGCTGGCAGGGGAGTGGTTAGGGGGTGATCAAGCTGGCAGAAATGGTTATGGGCAATCAGGAAGGCAGGCAGGTGAGCAGTTGGGAGCCAGCAGTCCTGAATTGTGAGAGGGATGGCTAGTGGGATTGGGCCTAAATGAGCAGTTATACATCCCTTGAAGGGTCCCAGATTGGAGAGGGTACAGGCTGGGCCGAGGGACACATAACCTCATGCACGAATTTTGTGCATGAGCCTCTAGTATTATATAACTTATTTTATATATCATATTATATAAGTTATCTATACTAATAAAAGCCTAGGTGGCATCTCGCCCTTGTGTCATCACAAAATTGCCACCCCCATGTTGTCACAAGATGTTTGCCACAAGATGGCTGCCCCTATTGTTGTCACAAGAAGGGCACCCTCACATTGTCACAAAATGGCCACCACAAGATGGCCAGCAGGGGAGGGCAGTTGGGGGTGATTGGTCTGGCAGGGTAATGGTTAGGGGTGATCAGGCTGGCAGGCAGAAGCAATTAGGAGCAATGAGGCAGGCAGGCAGGTGAGTGGTTAGGAGCCAGCAATCTCAGATTGTGAGAGGGATGTTTCAGATTGGAGAGGGTGCAGGCTGGGCTGAGTGACACCACTCCAGTGCACAAATTTTGTGCACTGGGCCTCCAGTCCTATCTAATAAAGTAGCAATATGCAAATTAACCATCACTCTGTGATACCCACAAGCCATGCCCAGCAGCCAATCAGGAACAAGTATGCAAATTAACCCAATAAAGATGGCTGCTGCCACGGAGCAAGCAGGAGGCATGGGTTTCGCTGGCAATGGAGAAATCCAAGCTTTCTGCACACCCTGGCAGGCCCAGGCCTCCACTCAAAGCAGAAAGTTTCAATTATAGAAGATAAATAAATCCCAACAAAAATGACTGTGGCCACAGAGCAAGCAGTAAGCTTGGCTCTGCTCAAGGCTACAAAGTTTCAATTGTAGAAGATAAATAAATCTGAGAACCAGAGCCTCCACTTGGGTCACAGGGTGGCATGGTCAGCCTGCAAACCACCACAGGCCCCTTGCCTAGGCTGCCCCATGCCCCAAATGAACCCCCACCCTGATCCGGGACACCCTTTAGGGCAAACCAGCTGGCCCCCACCCATATACCAGGTCTCTATTCTATCTAATAAAAGAGTAATATGCAAAGTGACCATCACTCCAACACAAAAGATGGCTGCCCCCATGTGGTCAAAGATCCTGCTCCCATGTGGATACAATATGGCCATCACAAGATGGCCAGCAGGGGAGGGCAGTTGGGAGAGACCAGGCCTGCAAGGGAGGGCAGTTGGGGAAAATCAAGCCTGCAGGGGAGGTCAGTTAGGGGTGACCATGCCAGCAGAGGAGAGAGGTTAGGAGCGACCTGGCCTGCAAAGGGCAGTTGAAGGAGACTCAGGCCTGCAGGGGAGAGTGCAGTTAGGGGTGACCAGACCTGTGGGGGAGGGCAGTTAGGGGCAAACAAGCTGGCAGAGGAGCAGTTAGGCATCAATCAGTCTGCAGGGGAGTGGTTAGGGGGTGATCAGGCTGGCAGGCAGAAGCAGTTTGGGACAATCAGGAAGGCAGGCAGGCAGGCAAGCAGTTGGGAGCCAGCAGTCCTGAATTGTGAGAGGGATGTCCGACTACCCGTTTAGGCCCAGTCCCAGTGGGATCAGGCCTAAACAGGTATTCGGACATCACTCGAGGGGTCCTAGATTGGAAAGGGTGCAGGCTGGGCTGAGGGACAAATACACCCCTGTGCATGAATTTGTGCACCAGGCCTCTAGTATTATATTAAATATTATATGTAATATTTTAATTAAAATATTTTAATTGATACTTTACACTTAATATATTATTATATTTAATATAGTATCATTAATATAATTATACAATTACTACAGTATTTTAAATAATATGTTTAATTAAAATATACAATAGTAAAAATTTTTAGATTGTTAAACACACACATATGTGTGTGTGTGTGTGTGTGTGTGTGTGTGTGTGTGTGTGTGTGTATATAGAGAGAGAGACTGATTTTGCTTTTTTCACTTAACATTTTATTTTTCCATGCCACTAAGCTTTAAAAACATTAATAGTTGCCCCTGTATTCTCATTAGCTTCTTTTTTAATAAAAAGAATAATTTCTAATCAAAGCATAAAATTCCAGGAAACAGAATTGTACCAAGGGAAAAACAACCAAGGCCTACGATTCACAAGGTCAAGGAGAAGGCAGTGGCCATTGGTGCCTATCCTTCCCAAACCTTCTGTCAATGTCAGAAACATTCAAACCTGTGAAGAATTTTTGTGAGTTTATTTGAGCCAAACTGTCGACAATTGCTGGGAAGCAAAATCTCAACACACTGAGATAATCCTAGAGAGAATGGCAGTTTTGCACCTTTTTTAATACATTGCAATGAAAAGAGGAGACTTATGTGGGTTACATGAAATCCACTGGTGATAGATTAGGGAAGTGGGAGAAAGCAACGCAGGGAAACCTCTGGGACAGGGATAAAGAGTAAAACGATAGACACACACTTCTTTCACAAAGGTGGGTTCAGGATAGTTAACAGTCAACAACTAACTCAGTAACATTGAGGGGACTTGTGGTCTCTGCAGAGTGGTGCCTGTGCTTTGAGGGGTCTGGAAAAGGGAAAATTACTTTAACCTCCCAAAGGTATGTTATTGTAGATGCAAAAAGACAATAGACAGTCTCAGTTAAGGTAAAGATTGACCTTCGTTGAGGAAGATACCTGCCTAGAACATAAACAGCTTTTCGTTAAAAAGTTTTAATTTCAGACCCTCCTCTGTGAATGCTTTAGGTCTCTGAGTTGGCCAGTCTGCCATGCAAGCCTTCTCTGGGCTGGTCAGGTTAGCACATGGGCCCTCTTCATCCATATTGCTCTTCCCAAACCTGCAGTGTTGGGTCCGGTAATGTTGGGCATCCACAATTTTGAGGCCTGCTGGGTTTCTTAGGGGTGTGCAGTGAGTGGTCCAGGTACTGATGAATGTTCTCACGCATGTCCTGTTCACAGCAACTGCAGTCCAGGGTGCTGTCAGGACTATTCACCCGGTGCCTGATGGGTGGAACTCAGGGGTCTTTTCATTTTTTTGTCAAATAAGCAGCACTGTATGAAAACCTCTGTGTATAGCCATGATCATTTCCTGGTACATTATTGCCTTTACTCCTTTCCAGAATAGTTAAGGATGGGGCAGTTACAAAGGTGTGGGCAGTGTTGTCAGAATCAATAGGATTGGAGGGCCCCAAAGACTAGCCATGCTGGGCAGCTATTAGCTGCCTGCCTCAGGCCTGAAGTGCAAGGACAGAAAACACAGGGAGCCGCTGGGGCCAGGGGGAGTGTGAACAGAAATATCTGACCGCCCCCTCCTCCTCCCTTTCACCTGCAGTATCTCCCATTGGCCAAACCCAACTGGACACGAAAGGACAAAGGGCCCTGGGGGACATGGTCCTTAGAGGCCAGCAGCCTCCTGGAACACATCACTGAGATGAAGGAAGCATTAAAAGCTGCTTTGTTTTGCTATTTCCTTCCTTTTAATTTCCAATTAAGTATTTAATTTCTGGCATTAGCAGCCCAGCTCACGAAATTCCTGCACAGGTACAGTCTCTAGGTCTGGCTTTTGATCAGGGCTATCTTCCCCAGCTGCCCAGAGCGGCCCTGCCCCCCACCCCTGCCACCACCCATCCCCAGATTCCCGTTTGCCATTGGGTGATCGGTGCCTGCCAGCCGGGGAAAGGGACTGAGAGGCGGTCAGTGCACCTCATAGTGACTGGTCCAGTAGTCATTCTGGTCATTCTGCCCTTAAGGTCAATTTGCATATTACCCTTTGATTAAATAGAATTGTAAAAATTGTGTGGCAGATTTGTTGTTGTTTTTTTTTTTATGAAGAGAAAAGATCTCCTTAAGGATAGATATGTTGTGTCTTATATTACTATAATTATAACAGTAAAGACATTAAATCATCAGAGATTTCGAGGGTTAAGAAAAAGCAACAGACAGTGGTGGCCCCTGTCTCCGGTAGGTGAACCTGCAGAGCCAGGAGGGCTTTCTGTTCTGTTCATCCACAGGCAGGGAGCGGATGCCATACGTCTGTCTGGGGCCTGGCCAGGGTTGAGGACAGGAGGTTGACAGGAGCCAACTCTGAGAGCTTAGCAGGACCTCCTCTGTGTGAAATATATGCAGTGGTCTAATCTGTAATATTTAGACTTGTTTACTGCTCCCAGCAGCCCTAGGAGGTATGTGCTATTATTTTTCCCATTTTTCAGATGAAGAAACAGAGAGGTTTAAAAAAATCTTATTTTCATAGCCAGTAGAGGAAGATGTGGGATCTAAACCTGGGTCAGTGGCTCCAAGACCACTACCCACCCCCCAGGCCACTAGGGTGTCAGCAGATCACCCCTCATTTGAGGGTCAGTAGAGGACCCAGCATGTGGACTTCCTGCGCATGCTTTCTGCTGCACTCCCTTCATGGAGGACCAAAAAGAAACCACTGCCCCAACCTGAAAGGGAGCCCCGCAAAGCCTTCAATCCAACCAATTGTATTTTCTCTCTAATCTTGGGAAATAAAAATTGCTGAGCGCCTGCTATTTTCCCGGAGTCTGTGTAGCAGAAATCTTCTCCTGGGCTCTGACCCTGGAAGTCAGCTTTCTGCCCAAAGCACATTTTTACAGCCAAGTTATTTCTGATTCTTTAAAAGCAAAAAAAAAATGTCTGGAAGGAGCGGGCTCTGTTGTAATGTAATGTCTCAGCAAAAATCCCTGGAGCTGGCCGAGCTTGGCTCCTGTCCTGACCGCAGGAGGCCCGGACATGACTTGAGCAGCATGTGGGGAGCTCGGGGCTGCAGGCGCCCCTGGCACTTTAATTATTCCAGGGACATGATAGAGTGCAGTGAAGCTGATGTGATGTTGGAAGAAGAGGAATGCACAGCCAGAGAGAGGGATGGGCACTTTATAGATCTGACTTTGAACTTGGAAGGGCCTCGCTCTTCATTCTGAGTGCGTTGCTTCCAGGGGCATCAGGAAAATGCTGTGACTTTGGATTTGTATCCCAATCACCAAGAGCCGTTTGTGTGTGTGTGTGCACATATGGGCATGGTGCATGTGAGTTATTAGGCCGGCTTGTGAGTGTGCCTTAATTGGGTCTATTGTGGGTCTATTGTGAGGATGGAAGACACATTGGTCCCATTCACCTGTATGTCTCCACCAAGCCTTTCTTCCTGGAGTGAAGCACGTGCTCAATAAATGTTTGCCCAGAGTGTCTGTGAGCACCTGCAGGTGTGAGTATTCTGTATGCAAGGGCCATTCACTGACAACCCCAAGCACCTACTTGTGCCGCTGCCTGTCCTTGGGGGCAGGGGTAAGGGCAGTGCTGACTGAATGAGAGCGCGTGAACGTGTGACTCTGGGTATGGTGATGTGATGCCTGGGAATATCAGGATTGGATGAATCGGCATTTGGGAAAAAGTGCATATACTTGTTTATTTTATTTTTTAGAAATACATTTTATTGATTTTTTTACAGAGAGGAAGGGAGAGGGTTAGAGAGTTAGAAACATCAATGAGAGAGACACATTGATCAGCTGCCTCCTGCACACCTCCTACTGAGGATGTGCTTGCAACCAAGGTACATGCCCTTGACCGGAGTCGAACCTGGGACCCTTCAGTCTGCAGGCCAGTGCTCTATCCACTGAGCCAAACCGGTTAGGGTGCTTGTTTATGAAGATAAGGGAAAAGAGCCCAGCCGGTGTGGCTCAGTGGCTGAGCATCATTCCGTGAACCAGGAGATCACGATTGAATTCCTGGTCAGGGCACCTGCACAGCTTGTGGGCTTGATCCCCAGTAGGAGACATGCAGGAGGAGGCAGATCGATGATTCTCATCATTTATGTTTCTGTCCTTCTCTCCTTCTCCGTTCCTCTTTCTAAAATAAAGAAAGCAGCAACATATTTAAACAAAGAAAGAAAGATATGGGAAAAGACCTACGTGTAGATAGAGACATCGTCGGCAGCTGGAAACAGAAATGTTAGAGAAATATCTTTATCAATAAGCCAGGGTTCCCTCCCAAAGGCTCTGGCCTCTCTGCTCATGGCCCTTGTGTGTCTGGATTGGGGTCTTAATTGCAGACCCTTCAGCCACAGATGCAGCTTCGATTCAATTATCAGAAAGGACCTAAGGGCGGAAGACTGAACCTTTGGTCAGAGACACTCATTACTTACTGCCGTGGCTGTGACAGGCCTTCAGCCGCCTCGCATCCCCCATTCACACTTGCAGCCCCATCTCCACACTGGGTCTCTCCTGGCCTCCCTGCCACTGACGGGGCCTGCAGTGCAGACACAGGTCTGTGGAAGCACTGTCATGTCTGTGTTCACTCCAGACAGTCTGGACCTTATCCCCCATGTATTCACGCTGCCCTCCATGTCCCCAGCTGGCACCCTAGCAAATGACTCTCTCCTTTCTCAAGATCAGTTGGTCTCAGGGCTGCTACCCAACAGTAAGGATGATAAATGGCTGTTGTGGACAGAGCCTGGGAGGTGACATTTCTCCAGCCTTCTGAGAATCCCCTGTGTGCTGTTGTTGTCCCGATCTGTTTTATTTTTATTTTTTTTGAAGCCCAAGGCCCTCTCTGCAAAGGCCATGCATTCATCGGGGAAGACAGGAAGGCGGGCAGTGGTGGGCCGGTGTATGAAATGGAAAAATAGGGCATCTGCGTTGCAGCCCCCTCCAAGCAGATGAGGAAACTGAGGCACTGCCAGACAGTCAGCTTCCTTTTATCTCCCATCCTCGTCCTATAGTGAGTCATGCATTTCTTTTCTCATGGACACCGTGTCACGTGCATTCTCTGCAGCATGGGGACTTATTAGATGCTGATGTGAGTGTGGGGGCTCCCAGAAAAGGAGGAAATTGTAGGCTTAGATAACTCCTGCTGGCAAGCAAAACCAAGAGACGGGCTGGGGCCAGGTGTCTGGTGGGATGGGGGAAGTGCAGGGAACAGAAACAGAGACTCGTAGAAAAGACCAGTCTTGAGAAAAACAGGAATTGAGGAGGCCAGCAGCGTGGGCTCACCTGGCCAAGAGGAGAGGCTAGAAGAAAGGGTTCTCAGTGGGTAAGGACTGGGGACTGATCTGCTGGTGAGGTCTGGGTTAGGGACATCAGAGGAACTGGTGAAGAGGCTCTAAGGCTGGGCCAAGGGGCAGAGGCAATAGACTTCTGAGCAAGATGTGCTGGTGGTACTGGCACAGAAGGTTCTCACTTTGGGCTGCTGTACACTCCCCTTCTCTTGGTTTTAGGTCTCTTTCTGCAGAGCTGTGTAGGGGCCGATGCATCTACTTGGTGCTTTATGGTTTGCAAAGCTCTGTCACATCCAATAACCTTATACCAGCCCCTGAAGGCACATCAAGTATAAGAACTCTTACAATTAGATATGGGGAAGCAGGGAGTGATTAACTTGCCTTGAGAAGCTAGTCAACAGGGAACTGATGATCTATGACAAATAGTCAGGTCTACCAAATAAGCACCTGCTAGGTGCCAGGTGATTATTAGGTGCTGGGATTCGAATGAGGAACCACACAGGTGAAATCCCTGATCACACACAAACTGTCAGTAAGATGCTTCTCACACCTCTGAAGAAGACAAGATCGGTTAGTGATGATGGCAGGATAGTGGGCTTGGGGATGAGGCTCTTTGAACAGAGTGGAAAGGGGAGTCCTCTCTGAGGAGGCAACACATGAAATTGATCTGAGTGATGAGGAATGGGCTTGCAAAGACTAAGTCAGGGTCTGAGCAGAAGGAAGGATAAGTGCAGAGACCCCAAACCTGGAATGGGTTGCAGCCAGAGTGCCTGGAACTTCCTGGCCAAGGACAGGGTTGGAGGAGAATGGGGCTCGAGAGTGGGGCAGGGGCCGAGGCTTGCAGGAGCTCAGGCTGCAGTGAAGACCATGGGCCAGCAGCAGCCTCTGAAAGGTTTTAAACAGTTGACTGACCCGACCTGATTCTGGCTCAGTTAAATCCTTCCGGCTGCTCTGTGGAGGACAGATTGGAGGGAGGTCAGAGTTAGAAGAAGTAGATATATTAGGAGATGAATGTGTGGTCCAGTGAGAAGGAGGGGGGAGAGGGTGGTTTAAGCCAGGCAGTAGCGGTGGAGATGGTGAAAAGGTACAGGTTTGGGGATTTTGGAGGTAGAGCCCACAGTGATAGATGGGACATTTGGATTGAGGAAAGAAGAGGAACTAAGAGCAGCTGGTTGGGTGAACCATGGGGCATTTCGGAGATGGGAGAGGCTCGGGGGGAGGGTGAGATTTGGATTAGGGAGAGGGAATTTATTGTCCAGTTTAGGTTCAAGATGCTTCAGTGGGTCCCAAGTGAAGATAGCAAGTTGGTAATGGGGTGTGCAATTCTGGCACAGTTAATGGAAAGGTCTGGTCTGGAGGTAAAATTTCAAGAGTCTTCATCAAACAGAAGGATATAACTGGATATGGTCATATGGGAAGAGAATGTAGACACAGGAGAGAAGAGGGCTGAGGACAGAACCAGCAATATGGCAACAGAGGTTTAAGAGCTGACAGAGGAGCCAAGGAGGTGAGCCCGGAAGAGCGTTGCAGGAAGGAGACAGGATCAATGGTGTGAGCGGCCGTGGACAGACCAGGTAGGAGAAAACAGAATTGGGAACAGACTGTGAGATGTTGGGAACTTGTTGGTGACCTTGACTTTGACCAAAGCTTTTCCATGGAGAGGTGGGGATTGAAAGCCCACATGGAGGAGTGTTGGGGGCTCTGGGGTATGGAGCAGTAGAGACTGTACTGACTACTTGTGGATCTTTTGCTGGGGGCAGAACAAAGAAACAAGGTTGAAGGGGGGTGGGCTGGCAGGTAACGTGGAGCCAAGGGAAACTTTTTTCTTTGAATGTTTGTTAATGGGAATAATTCAAAGGGAGAGACCATGGTCCAGGGCACAGAGGGAATCAGTGCAGGGGAAGGTCTTTCAGAGGATGATCCTGTTCACAAATGCAGGGCTCGGTCCTAGAAATCAAAGGAATCCCCCCCCCATTTTAACAGGAAGGAAGGCAGAAAATTTGAGGACAGATGCAGGTAGGTGGGTGAGCTAGGAGTAGGAAGAAGAGACAGGTCTCTGATTCGATTCATTTCCCTATGAAGTATGCCTTGAAGCTGTCATCTGGTGAGGGGGCAAGCAGAGAAAAATGATAATTTGAGAAATGAGGGACATTTTTGAAATGCATTTCTCAAAGAGCTGGAAAGCAGATTTACTGGGTAGAAAAGTATAGAAACATGACCTGGCAGAGTTCAAAGGTATGCCCAGTTGTGAATGTGACCCAGTCAGCATGGCAGTGTGATATTCTCTAGAGAGTCCTGGATAGGGGTCAGGTAGGTGGGTGGCTGGGTTTAACCAGGGTTGGCTATTTCTACATGGGTATGAAGGGAGGAGAGGGGCCAAGGACATCAGTAGTTCCAGGAAAAGTGTGGTTGTAGAGCTGGTCCATGAAATCCAAGCTGAGTAATGAAAGGAAATGAGTACAGCTTTTGTCAATAGTGAACAAGATGAATGGTGGGGGAGGGTCTCAGTAGGTGAGAGAATTGTTAGCATAAGAGAAGAGAGTTCTAAAGGGTACAAGAGTCAGAACCAGGGGATTCTGGAAGCCAAGAATTGAGGGGTGCAGTAGTTATTGGTGAGGACTGGGTCTAGGAAGTGACTGTGGATGAAAAACTGGGAAAATGCGCAGGAAACCTCTTGGGACCTATGGTGAGGAACAGGGAACTGGGAGGCCAGGTGCTGCCTGGATCATAGCTGGGATGCTGAAGATGGTGAGAGTGACAGCAGGGAGAGTGGTGGAGGGAGGAAGTGAGACAGAGCTAGTGCTGAAGCCATCCGTCGGTGATGAATCTGTAATTCTTGGAATGTCAACGTCTTCTGGTGGAGAGGTTTTAAGATGGTTTGTGAGAGTCTCAAGTCTTGTTTACAGGAAGCACTTTGAAGCAGCTTGAGCAAACAGCAGCCGGAGAGCACACCTGCTGCTGGAATCAGGGCTGGGGAAACTGAGTCCCTACTCCCTCCACTACACAGAGGGCCTTTGAGGGGGCTCCTCCACACTTTCCCTGCATGCAGCCACACACTACTGAGGGAATCCAGTGCCCCTATTCCACCTGAGGAAGAGGAGTGCCCCTCCTCCAAGGCCACACTGAGTGTCAGCACAGAGACAGGACTGGATCCCGGCTTCATTATGCTCCAAACCTGCTTTCCCACTCTGTTGGGTCTCCTGAGGTTCCTACACTCTGCGCTGTAAACGCAGGCCTGGACAACAGTAGCAGGAAACCCTTCCCCAGCCAGCCTTAGGGAATCCATTTCATTCTGTTCACCCTTTTTCAGAGCTGCGGGTCAGCACTGTCCTGTCCTTAAAGAAGGCCAGGCTTGGGAAAGCAATGCTGTGGGCTGAGAGACTGACTCAGCTGTGGGGTCTGCCCCTGGGGGGGCCAGATCAGGCTTTCAGAGTAACTGCAACCTGGACTTGGCCATGACTGGGCTCCTAGAGCCTGGGCTGGATGTGGGTGAGGTAGGATCGACCCAGGGGCTGGAAGTCAGTGCTCGAACGTGAAGTCCACATCTAGCTGAGTGGACCATCCAAGTAAGACATCAGTGTGGCCTAGAGTCAGAGCCAGCTGCAAGGCACCGGGACGGATACCAGACTCCAGAGATGGTAAGGACGGTGCTGGCAGAACTATGTACCGGGAGGGAGGGGGCACATCCAGACCAGCAGGGTGAGCCCAGTAATGGGGGTCTGGAGGCTCAAAGCCAGCTGAACATCCTTCATGGTTTTGAGCCATCTGCCCATGCACAGAGGAACCCCACCTGGCCTGGGATATAGTGTCTGCCTTCAGGGAGGGGCTGTTCATTGCTTAAAGGGACATTAGAGTTCAAGTCAGGACTCCAAATATAGCAGAGGGCCCAGCAGGGCTGGAGCACCAGGAAGGAAAACTGAGGCAGAGGGCCAGGTGCACTGACAGAGGCAGGTGGAAGCTATAGAGGGATACATTTCCCATCTGTGACCTTGGGGCCCCAGGGCATAGAGGACTCCAGGACGCCCCTTCTGTCCTGAAGTCCTATCCTCGCCCCTATATCAGAAGGGCTCAGTTTGCTCACTTGCCTCCTCTGAGGGTAAGCCTTCCCAGAACGCCTTGTCTGAAAGAGCTCCCATGCCTCACGCTTTATTCCTCTCCATTAACCTGCTTTATGTTTCCTTGAAGCACTTATTACTGCCTGACACCAGAGAATATGTGTATGGTTGTCATTGCCCACCTTCCACAGGAGCAGTAGACCAGAGTGCCCCCAAGTCAGGGAGCTTGGTTTGCCCATTTGTCTGGATCCAGGGACGAGGCCAGCTTGACAGGGAATCGGGAGGGTGTCCTGTGGCCCCTCCCCATCTGCTTCTCCATCCCCAAGGGCACAGTGGAGTGGCAGGCACTCCTGATCTGCAAGCTTCGGGCTCCAGAGTTGGGTCTGGGTCTGCAGAGAGGCCATCCCCCAGGCCCATCCAGCCCCTCCTGCCCAGGAATCCTGTTCCCGCTGCCCTAGGCCCTCAGCGGCGTGCAGGGGCCCTGGCTGCCGGAGGTAAGGCTGTGACAGATGCCCTCCCTGAGAACTGGGCCATTGCAGGCCTGGGGCACTTGAGCAGCTGGGCTGGGGAAGCTGCAGGCTCTTGCATCCAGGTGTATAAGCCTCAGTAAGTGACTCTAAAGATAATCAATTGTTTTCAATCTAAGAGAAACAACCGGCTCCAAGGAACCTCTATTTAAAAACCACACACACAGGCCAGATCCATCTTTTGCTAAATTGTTGCACATGCTGATATGATTTGGCCTGGCAGGCTCAATGTGCTTCCTTGCAGTGCCAGAGAGGGGGCTGGGAGGGCTGCAAGGGACCCTGGAGCAGGGAGAGTTTCTGGGTTTACAGGGCAGCTGAGCAGAAAGAAGAGAAGGGTCTGGGGCAGACAAGGAGGAGGGGACCTCACTTCCCAGCTTTACCCACCTGAGATTCAGATAAAGGGGCCCCCACTGTGTCGGGAATCCTGCCTTAACCCCCTCCCTCCTCCTCTGCTGATCCGATTAGCGGTCTGCTGACGGCACCTTACCTCTTGAAGGATCTAAACCCTTGATTTTTCAGAGAGGAAAGCAGCCTCCGAGAGGGTAATCTGCTCACCCAAATCACACAGCAAAACACTGGCAGAGTGGTGCCAGGGCCTGGGACCCCAGAGGCGCACCTGGTTTGGGTTCTCAATGCAGCCAGGAGGGTGTCTTGTCTCCTCCACAAAGGCTGGGCACACCATTCTCCGTCCCTGCCCCCCGCTGCTCCCAGGCGGCTCCAGTGAGGCTCCAGTGAGCACTGTTAAGTGAGTGCAGAGAGGGGTCCAGGGATCCTAGGGGAGGAGATTCTATCGGGAAAGAGGAGCCACGTGTGCAGACGAGGCCCAGTGACAGATACGCAGCAGTCTTTGAAAACCTAAGGCAGACCGTGCCCCTTCTCTGCTCCAGACCCTGCAGTGGCTCCCCAGTTCACTCAGAGTAAAAGCCAAAGTCCTGCCCAGGGGTGCAGGCCCCACAGGATCCCACCCTGACTGCTCCTCCCCCCTCCACCTCAGGCCACCTGGTCTCCTGTCCTCCCTCCTTCATGCCATGCACATGCCATCATTTTACAGTGAGCCATAGACTCTGAAGGAGTCAAGGACATGAGTCAACACTCGTGGTTGAGTGGAGTGGGAACCAGGGATGCTGGGGGGCCAGGCAGGATCCAGGACAGGCAGGCAGTGAGGACCTGGCAGGCCGGGAGGGTCCCGCCCTCACAGGTGGGCAGCAGGGGGAGCCTAGCCCTTCTCTGAGCCTGGGAGGTCCCTGCCCTGGTGGCTGCTGTGGAGCCTACAGCATCACCACGGGTCCCCCACGGGATTGCCACGGGGAGCTCTGGAAGGAGGCTGAGCTGGGACAGTGCAGGGGATCTGCAGGGCTGAGGGCCACAGCAGCCAGGATTTCTCAGGTGTGGGTCTTGAGACCCAGTTCCAAGGATGGCTTCTACAGGAGCTAGGGTGACTGTGGGGGCCCCGGCAGCTCCAGGGTGTCCGCGATGGAACTCTGACAGGAGGGCTGTGGTCCCATATGTCCTTACTCCCTGCGTGGAGAAGCTGTGCCTCCCTGCCCCTCCTCCACCTTCCCACACTGTTGGTGGCCCGAGGCATGGACACGGCCATAAATAAAAGTAATAATGAGAGAGTCTGTTCCAAGCGCGATGATTTTATGAAATTACATTTTTGAAAAGGTTAATTCTTCCATCTCCCCACTTGTACTCCAATCTGGAGAGACAAATGTGAATTAATTGTTCCCATTTCCTCCCCGGCCTCCACAGAAGGCTGACAGGACATCTGCTTCGTGGGCCTGCCCGCCCCACAGGCTCCTTCCAGGGCTCGCTGACCCCCCTGCCCCGCTGGGCGAGCTGTGGTCCTGCCTCGGCCACCCACTGGTTCTGACCAACAGGATGGCGGGGAGCGCAGCTCGCCTGGGGAGACCCGACAGAGGAAGAGAGAGCACAGGAGACTTTATGGAAACGTGGACGTGGAGGGCAGTGTGCGGAGGAGCAGAGGGGGTGAGGTGGGGGAGCCTGGATCTCGGGCCCCCCACATACATACCAAGTGGGCAAGATGGGTGAGTCTGAGATGGAAAGTGAATGGAGACAGATGGACAGACAGACCGGAGGAGGGGCCAGAAGTCAGTGGGCAGGCCCTTTTTCTGGTCCCTGCTTTCCGTCTTTCTATTGTTGTTTTTCCCTAAATCAGGCAGAGGATGTGTGGGGACAGAACCTGAGGGAAGACATTTACCTCCATAGGAGGCAAGGAGAATGGGAGAGGAGTACTTCCTTGGCGTCCTAAGTGTGATCTCCCCCCACATATCATCATACTCCCAAAGCAGCGCTCACCTGTCTACCCTCCTCCCTCCCCTTCCCCCACTAGCTCCCTCGCCCACTGCCCTCCCTCCCCCACCATCTCCCCTCTCCCACTATCTCCAGTGCCCTCCTCATACACCCCACCCCCACCATTCCAATTCACCCCCGACCCCTGCCTTGGATGCCCAGCATCCTTCTCTAGGGAACAGCCCAGGTGGCCTCAGGAGGTCTGCCCTGTGTGCCTGGCTCTGGGCTCTGTCACTCTCAGCTGCGCCACCTCAGACAGGCACTGCCCTACTCTGAGCCACCGTTTCCTGACCTTAAGAGGTGGTTCTGAGTCCCCTGCTAGCTCTGAAGTGCCAGGAGCATTTGGAGATGAGGGCAAAGGTGTAAAAGTGCCTGCGGTCTGTTGTTTTGTTGTGTGATGATTCCACTGTGGTTGGACATCATCAGAGGTTTTCAAGTACAATGAAGTGAGCCAGCAGGGGACACCGAGAGGAGGGCAGGGAGGTGGGGGCAGGTTGTAGGAAGGTGTCTGCCTGCCTGCTTGCCTCTGGGTGTGCTATGAGGGGCATGTGCCTATAGTGTGTGTGGGGAGGGGCATATTCTTGGTACATATCTGGAGAAAGAGTGATGGCTTCAGTCAGTCAGTTTCTTAATCCTAGTTGTCCCCTTCCCACCATCCTGAAGCCCTAGGGGGTACAGATGTGAACCTGCTTTCAGGAGGCAGAGGAAGCGAGACCCCTTCCCACCAGAAGGGATTCACCTTCAGATCAGACCAGGGGGCTTATGCATTAATTGGAATTATCCCTAATTCTCAGTGTGTACAGGAAGGAAGCACCAATTCCACCTGAGACTTGTAGTAATGGGGAAAGGGGCTTTCTGGAGGAGAAGGAGACATTGAAACATAGAGTACACTCCGTGGAACAGAGGAGGCTGGACGAATGGCTCACTGAAGGGATGACTCAGGCAGGTGCCCAGGGTGTGGGGGGTGGGTGGAGAGTTAGGTTATTGTATGGCTGTGACTCAGTTGGGGCTGAGATGAGAGGGGCCCAGAAAGGCTTCTCACAGGAGGGGAGGTGTGGAAGAGATTTGGGTTTGTTTCCATGCAGGAGAGGACAGCTTGGCACAGAGGGGGCCCGTGTGAGGAAGGAGTGGGGACAGAGAGAGGGAAGACACGGTGTGATGGGCAGGCGGCCAGCAGAGTGGGTCCCTGCTTGCCTGGTGGTCCAGAAGAAGGAAAGCCTGGGCTGGAGAAAAGACCCGGGCTCTGGCGGGGCCAAGCACCTATTCCCAGCATCATCCCCCAGACAGACGCGCTCCCTGTTTATTCCTGTTCAAAGAGCAGGGAAGACCTACTTCCCTCCCAAGAGCCCATTTATGCTGCTTTCTCATTTTCCAGTCCAGTGACTTTACGGCTTTTTGTGTGTTTGGCTCCAACAAGGTTCCCAACAACAAGAGTAACAATTCTCTTTCTCTGATCCCCTGCTGGGCACCCACCATATTTTTTGGGGGGGGGGGGCGGGGGGTGCCATGTCCTCTTTAGGCCACTTAAGGCTGGATTGGAGCCCACCCCAGGGCTGCAGCGGTGGTGGCCCCGTCTGCTTCACCTTTCACTGCCTCACAGCCCAAAGGCCAGCAAGAAGAAGTGGTGGGGGGGGAGGAGGGGAACAGGGGCAAAGGACTAGAAGTAGAGAGGGAGCCGGGGAGGGGGAGGGGCTGCAGAGGGTGGGCTGGGGCTCCCAGTGTGGCCATGGATGAAGGACCTATGGGCTTCCTTTGGTTTGCGCCTATCATATCTTTGCACGCATGAGCATGATCCCTCCTCCTAGCCATTTCCTAGTTCCATCACCCATGGATTTGCTCATGAAACCTATTGACTTCTTTCCATTATTTCATGGTCCCTCTGCTTCCAGCCATCCTTCTTACCTCCACCTTAACAAAAGTAAGAGGTCACGCGCCTCCCACAGCTGTCTGCCCACTTCTCCCTGCCTTTCTAGGGATGGAGACTCCAAGGGCAGCTATTTTCTGAGAGAGGAAGCTTGCAGGAGCAGCAGGATCTGGGGGAGCAAGAGCTGCTTTATGGCCCGATTATGGCTGGGTTGCCTGGTAGACATCCAGTGGAGGTGTCCTGAGAGTCTGGAGCACAGGATGCAGCAGGGGGTGGGCACATGGACTCAGGACTCATGGGTATGGGGTGATATGGGGTAAAATTCCCCCAAAGGAAAGGGCAGAGATAGAAGGAAGGGCCAAGAATGGCCTTGAGCACGTCACTCTTTTGTTGAAAGAACCAGCAAAAGAGCCCTAACTGGTTTGCCTCCGTGGGTAGAACATCAGCCTACGGACTGAAGGGTCCCAGGTTCAATTCCGGTCAAGAGCATGTACCTTGGTTGTGTGCACATCCCCAGGAGGGGATGTGCAGGAGGCAGCTGATTGATGATTCTCTCTCATCGAAGTTTCTAACTCTCTATCCCTCTCCCTTTTCCTCCGAAAAAAAATCAATAAAATATTTTTTTTTAAAAAAAGAAGCAACAAGAGACTTTGCATGAGAGGAGAGAGGAGGGGAACCAGGAGTCCTAGCATCACATGTTCCCAGGGTCTTCCCAGCTTGGCCAGTTCACACATTAGGTCCATGTGCTCAGGGAACATCCCAGAAAGAACACAGGTTAAATCACAAGCCCAGCACAGGCCCTTCCCAGCTAGGTGGCCCTGGGCAACATTTACTTTGCCTTCAGAACCACATTTCCTCTTCCTGCACGCCGAACATTCAAATCCATAAAGCTGATGGAACACCTGGCAAGTGGTAGCCACACCACAAACGTCAGTTCCCCACCCCCTCCCACTCTCGCTAAAATAAAACTCCCGTGGCATGCATCATCTCAGGAAGAAGTCCTGTAGAGCTGGAACTATTTGTCTTTAAATACGCTATCTTACACTTGCCCACACCGACTCTCATCTGGCACTTTCCTGCCCACACACGCATAGGCGTGTGGGATTCTATAGTGAGTCCCGCTTGGCTTGACACTTCACTTTCCCCAAAAAAAACAGCGCCCCTTGTAGACTCCCGGATCCCCCTGTACTCCCTCTTCTGGAGGATTTATTAAAACTTCAAACCAAGTCTCCCATCCTAACCTCAGGTGCTTCGGTTGGCCACTCTTACCCAGGAAGTGCCCTGGTAAGTCTTCCAGACTCCTGCCTAGTTCTACCCCTGGCACAGTGCCCTTAAGGTGCCCCCTGCCATTACAGAGGCCCTCTGAGAGTGCAAAGGAGTCTGCCACAGGCCTGCTAAACTCCTCAAGAAGTCCCATGCTCATAAGAGATGCACTCAGCTTTGCCTGCAGGGTCACAAAGTGAAACTCATCAGTCCACAGGTCCCAGGTCTCTTCTAAGTTTCCTGAAGGCTGTGGACCCACTGGGTTTTGCTCACCTGCCTTCTGTGGAGCAGAATATAGCTCCCAGACCCCACCATTATAGTTCCCACCAGCTCCTGCCACCCTCACTTGCATCTTTGAGGTGAAGATCTCCCTTGGCTGCTGGAGAGAGCTCTGCCTGGGAAGTGCAGGGGTCAGAAGTGCTGGGAACTCTGCCCACAGGCTGCCCTCACCTGCTGCTTCCACGCCTCCCTCTGCATCTCCTCCCCCCATAGGTGCTGATGGCACTTCCACCAGCACACTCACCCCTCAGCTCAGCAGCAAGAACTATAATGTGGGTCTGCACAGGCACCCAGAGGTCCCAGTGACACTGAGCTCCCGTCGCCACCTTTGTAACATCCTTGATAACCCACCTTTTTATCGGCTGCCTCCTCTTCCCTATCGGACAACTCCTGAGCCCCTCCCAGTGTTTTCAGGGACCACTTCTGTGTGCTCTCAAATCTTTGTCTCGGAGTCTCCTTCTGGGGCAACTTAAACCAAGACATTCCAGCACTCAACCCATGATAGCCACATGTCCCTCCCAGCTCTGGTCAGCAGCCACCTGTCCAAGAGCATCATTTCTGAGCATAGCTGCCCATGGTGGTGGAGTCTGTCTTGCCACCAGTGCACGGTCTTCAGATTCATCTCCGTCCAGCCGAGTGGGGCCCAGCTGCAGACAGCAAGCACATTGAGCAAAATCCTAATGAACTGATTCCTCGGCTTTGCATTTCCACCGCAGCACGAAGCACACTCTCACCCTCATAAACACGCGGAACTACTGAAGGGATTACGGCTCTTAGCCCGGCCACTGTGTCACGGAGAAAAATTAATCTCCACATTTAATCAAAGCCAGAACAACCAACTGCAGCTGGGAGGGGGCTTTTCCTGTCCGTGGTGCCCAGCAGATGGTAAGGAATTCAGAGAATCCTCCGACTTGGCAGTGACCTTGAGATGTCATCTGATCCATCTTCCTATGGCTGGGTGCACACAGGCTTCCTTGGCCTGATGGTTGAAAGCTTTTCTAGACATGACCTGGCTGAGAAATGCCCCTTTTGTAAGGGAAGAGTAAACCCAGGATGAAGTGGGTTGATGTCCTTTCCAACGCAGGGTCGGAGTGCAATGCGGGGAGCAACGGCAGGGTTTCATCTCTGCTTTGCCTCTTCTGTTCGTGGTTCCCTGTGACCCTCTGGGTGCTTTAGTGTGGCCACGGCTATATTTGGACTCTCATTGTGTCTTCCCTGAGCGTTCTTGCCTCCTGAACTCTGTCAGCCTCAAGCTGAGGAGTGAGTGTGAAGGGCAGAGCCCATCTGGGCCACTCTCTGGGCATGCTTGCCAGTGTGTGAGGCTAGAGCATCTGTGAGTATCGCATTCCTCTGGAAGAGGGGCCAGGTGTTGTATGTCATGGCTCAAAGCCCATGGTCTTAGGTTGGACGAGCTCTAGGCAGGCCTGCCCAATGGGTAAGCTGCAGCTGAGAATAGTTGCTGTGCTCAGTGCCTGAAGGCGAGATCCCAGAGAAGCCCATGGAGGGCCTGAGGGCCCCAGAGGGCCCTAAACCCTTGACTCCCAAGATCTGCTTTTAGGAGGCAGTCCTGGCTCCTCGGAGCCCTCATAATTCCCCAGCAATATGAGACAGTTAGAAGGGCAGCACCGCAGGCCCCACCCAGCCCTCCTGGATCAGGATTTGTGGTTGTCGGGGCCACACATGGCTGATGTATGTGGCACTGACATAAGTGTCCAGAGAGGCTGCTGGGAGAGAATGGGACTCAGCCGGAGGGCGGGATCCAGCCAGGGGAGGGACGTCCATGCCCAGTTTGGGCCAGCAGTTCAGCAGGTGAGAATTAGAGAGCAGCCAACAGACAGGAAGTGGAGGGAAAACCTGATGAGCAGCAGCTGGGCAGAGGCTTCTAGAAATGTGCTCTCAGCCAGATCAGGCCTGTACCTCGGTCTGTTGCCATGGTCCCTGTCGGGGATGATGCCTGCCCCCCAAATGAGATAGTTTCCTTGACAGCAGCACTTGGTGCAGCCTCACTGCTGAGAGGTGTTGGGGGGTGGGAGTAGGGGGGAGGGACTGGTCGCCAGCCTCCACCCCTTGGTAAAGGTTTTGCCAGAGGAGATTGAGAATTCGGTCTGCTGTGGTGCTGAGATGGCCGTACTCCCAGCGGAGAGCGTGGACAGAGACAACCACCGTCATGTCTGAGCCGCAGGCTGACCGCCTGAGGAGGAGGGTGTGGGAAAGACTCGTGGGTGAACTTGGACCAGTGACACAGTCAGGGTTCCAATGCTCCTCGGGGCACTGTCTCAAGGCTGAGACCTGAGAGGAAGGGAAGGACAACCCTGCCAGTGTCTGAGCTTCCAGGTGTCCTCCTTGCGCTTCGCCTCGTGTCCCACGCCCTGGCGTTGCTGCTCCTCACTCCTGCCACGCTGGCCATGGTTCCTCTGGGGGTGAGATGGTGTGGGGACAGTAAGCACAGCATAGGGGTAGTGCAATGATTAACGAGCTGACGTGGGAGAACTCCTCAGATAGATGCTGGCATGCGGCACGTGCTCAGTAAATGGTGTCCATTGCCGCTACTGTCCTCGGGTTCTCCCAGCAGAGGTCCGGGCTGGCCCTTTTGGAGGCTGAGCGCCTCCATCCCCACCTTCGCTGAGAGGCTCTGGGACCCCAAGAAGAATGAATGGGTAAACTCAGGGCAGAGGCATGAGGGTGCTGCCAGTTTGGCTGCTGCAGCAGCAGGAACACCAGGAAGAAGGAGAGGGGACAGAGTGGGAAGGTAGGGGCAGGGGAAGATGCAGGAGAAAGGGTGGAAGCAGCGGGGAGCAGAGAGCAGGAAGGAGCATGGCTCTGGCATTTACTGTGTCTGGTGGTCACATACATTCCTCGTGCAAACCCCCCCCTCCCCCCAGTAAGCCTTAAGATAAACCCTACTCACCCACTTTGCAGATGAGGAAAGTGAGGCTCTGCACACTGAAAGGACTTGCCCAGAGCCAAGCCAACCAGTTTTCAGAGTCCTTCTTCTTAATCACCTTCTGGGCTTTGGTAGAAAAAGAGAGAGCCTCAGAGGCCAGAAGAACCGGCCGGACAGAGGCTGCAGTGGGGCCAGGGAGCTGCTGTGGGGCGGGCACAGCCCCTTCAGGCAGTCAGTCATGCCCAGGCACCCCAGGCAGGCTTGTTCCACCCGGGAGCTCATGACTGTCACTTACCTGCCTGTGCATTGGGTTCCTCTGAAGATCCCCCTCGCCTGGGATGTTACCTCCTCCACCCACGGCGTCCAAGCCCACCTGGGTAGGAGGAACAGAAGGTTGGGCCTGGGAACCAGCGGGGGTACTGGGGAGGCTCTGAGATGGGTGGGGCAGGGGTGTAGGGGTGGCAGGAGCAGGGGCAGTGGGGGAAGATGTCAAGGCCACTGGAGGGAGCTGAGTGCTGACTTCAGAGAGGATAGCAGGTGTAGCCATGGCAAACACAGACCTGTGACATATTTTGTAAAAGAATGAGGACAAGCTTGGAGATTTGTTTGCTGCCTTTGCCAGGAGGCGACTAGAGATTTGGGGAGGGGGTTGCCATAGAAGGCTGGGGAGGTGGAAGGGTGAATATCAGAGGCAGGAGCTCAGGGGAGAGGGTGTGATTCCCCCCGAAGATGGCAGAGGCTCCTCCTCAAGGTCCTCAGGGCCTCCAGGCCCTGGCATCCTCTGCTGAGGCCAGTCCACCTATCCTCTGCCTCCCGGCCCTGTTTGGAGACGGAGGACGTCCCTGGGGCTGTCATCCTGGCTGGTCCCATCAGGCCCTGCAGGGTGACCATCGAGGAAACCCTCTTCAGACTCGGGCCTCCCAGGAGGAGGTGACTTCAGGGGCCAAGTAAATTTTCAATGCCCCATCCTCCATCCACCCCTCCATTTGCCTGGCATTTGAGCAGCATTCCAGGGGCAAAAGGAATAAAGATTCAGACTCCAGAGTCACACTGCCTAGCTCCGCAACTCCAAGGTCCCTTCCAGCTGCTTGGGCAAGCCAGCTCACACCTCTTGACCTCAGTTCCCATACTGTGAAATGGGACAACAGTAATACGGCCCCTCAGGGTCGCTGGCAGGAGTAAGTGACTTAGTATCGGTAAAATGCTCAGGGAAGTCATGGCTTGGCCCGGCCTGGCGCTGTGGGGCTTCTCTGTACCCCCGCTGGTTCCCAGGCCCAACCTTCCGTTCCTCCTACCCTCTTTGATTGTGGAGCCGAGGCTTTTGATGGCAGGGCAGTGGGACCGAATCCCCTTACCCGGCAGTCCCTCCCGTGTCTGCGCACAGGGACCCCTCAATCCTGGGCGCTGCCACTTAGTCTCTCCTGCAGGGCCTCTGGCACACTCCCAGGTGTCTACACTAGGCCTGGAGGCACTCCCAGATTCTCTGGGCCTCAGTTTTTCCGAGGTGCTGTCCACTGTGGCACGTCTAGGATTCTGAACAAGAAAAGTAAGGAAACCCGAAGCAAACCGGGTTTGTTCCGGGGCGAGGTCTTGCCTACACGGATGTGGGTCAGAACCAGAGGCTGCAGTTTCAATGAGCAGTTTCCTTACTTCAAAGTCAGGTCCTTGGAAGCCCTGCCTTCCAGAGCCGACCCAGATTCTACTGGGGGCCCATCAGCAACTGATATTCATCAAATTAGTCTGGCGGCTGCTGATTCATAAAAGTCTCAAGAAAGTATCCCTGTGGATGTCCTCTCCAGAATTTATTTTTTAACCGTCTCTCCAGATGTATAGATGCCATAATTTCAGGCTCCTTCTTGGTTACTATGAATTTCCGCGTAATTAGGTCTCGCAGGAAGTGCCCAGTCAGCAGTCTGATAGTCTTTAAACCACAAATAATCCCCACCATTAGCGAGTCCCATGTCCCACCAGAACTCGTCTGAGGCTTGGTTCTATGCACCATCAGAGTTTCCAGTCACAGCTCTGCAGGCAGCGGTCATATTCTTATTTCAGGGGAGGAATGCGAGGCCCAGAGAGGGTGAGGGACGCATTCAAAGTCACAGTGAACTGGTCAGGGTCAGGTTTGCAGCTAAAAGTGCCCAACTCGAAGGCACTGTCCCTGACTTAGGGGGCAGCCGGTACAGTGAGTAGGAGCCTGGACTCCTAGCCTCCATGTGAAACTGCCTCCCAAGCCCCCATGTCCTCACCTGAAAAATAGCTATGATACTAACTTGGTGCTGTTCAAATTAATGAGCTAATCTATACAAAGCTCTCAGAACAGGGCCTGGTGTACAGCAAGCAGCAAATCAGTGCCCACCTTTATCCTTTCTGCTGGGGCTGCCTATGCAGACCAGGCACAGGGGAATTCAATACACATCTCTACCCAAACATCAATCTCTGAGCCCTTGAAATTTTCCTAGAAGCAGGCTTTCAAAAATCACAGATGTTAAGCCAAAATGATTTTCCTAAACATATTTCACAGCAGCACAGACTCGGGGCTGGCAGGGCCTCCAGTGGTGGGGAGGAGAGGGGTGTGGGGCCAGATGCCTGCAGTTAGAAGTCAGGTTCCACCCTTCACAGGAGTTTGACTCCCCACAGCCTTCAATCCCTGGAGTCTTACCTGGCAGGGTAGTCCTACCCTAACTTGATTGGGTTTCCACCCTGGGTCTCAGCTTCCTCACTCATAAGTAAAGCGAGGGTCGTATGCCACATGGTTTTAGCCTCATAGACTCAGGTTTATTCGTCCCCCACCCCACAAAGCACCCCTCAGAATCCTGGGTGGGAGCACCGGGTACTCACAGCAGGAAGGAGGCAGAAGATTGGCTCCTAGAAATTCTAGAAAGCAAGAGCTAGAAAGGACCTTAGACCAGTGGTCAGCAAACTCATTAGTCAACAGAGCCAAATGTCAATAGTACAACGACTGATATATTTTTTGAGAGCCAAAAACCGACTTCTGTGCATGGGCCATGAAAATTTCAATCGAACTGTACATACGTGCACACACGTGATATTTTGTGGAAGAGCCACACTCCAGGGGCCAAAGAGTCGCATGTGGCTCGCGAGCCGCAGTTTGCCGACCACTGCCTTAGACAATTACATCGTACACTCCCCATTTCACAGACAGGGGTGGCGAAGGAGGACATCGTCCAATGTCAGAGCTGGGACTAGAATCCATGTGTCCTGTCTTGCAGGCCCAGTGCCCTTGACATTATAGCTGCTGTCAGCGCAGGATAGGATGTCTGACAGCCTTTTCCTTGTCAGCTTGAGCACAAAGGATCTTCCTAAGTGTGCTTCAAACAAAGACTGGGAGACACCTCCTATTAATTGCGATGATGATGATGATGATGATGATGATGATGATGATAGCTGCAGTTTACTGAGCGCTGTGTGCCAGGCATTGTTCTAAGTACTTTCCAGTCCTTTGATCCTGGGAGGGAGAAACCATTCCATCTCCCTTTGCAATGAGAAAGCTGCAGCATGGAGATTTTGCAAAAGCTGCCCATAAGTTAAGCAGTTTGCCCAAGGTGAACCAGCTGGTATGTGCAGGAATGTGCTCTTGAGCCAAACAAAAATTCAAGAGTCTGCCCTTCAACTCAGTGTCTTTATCGAGTCCTTGGACTATACTGTTTTGGCATCTCCAGTCTCTAGGAGTCCAGGGAATGACACTGTGCTACATTTGATTCCAGTTAGCTCCGTTAGTAGATTTGACACGTACGATGTGATCAGCTGGATAGCCAAACACAATGCCTGGTTGTAAATTAAAAGTGTCAGTATATAGTAGATTTCAGGATTGTTCTGTCATGCATTACACATATGTGCATGTGCACACAAACACATGCATATACCCACTCACATGCATATACACACATGCATTAGAAAGGGCCAAAAGCCTGGTCAAACAGGAAGTATGCTGAACAGAGCACCTCGCTCAAGCCCTGGCCCACCTAGTGTCCAACTGAGGGGGGCGCCACAGGCTCATGTGCCTGCTCCATGAGGGATGCAGGCTGAGGATGGGGCTGTACTGACACTATTTTCCCCTGAATTTCCAGTTGTTCTCACTCAGCAAATGAATGGATTATTTCCACACTTCTACTTTCTAGCTGTGTGAACATGGGCAAGTTACTCTCTCTGTTCCTTAGTTTCCCTGTTTATAAAATAAAATAATAATTGTACCTATTCATAGGGCTATTACAAGGGCTAAATGAATTGATATGTGTGGAAGAATTAGAGCTTGGTTCAAAGTAAATACACACAAATATTAACTACACTTCCAGTGATCATGGTGATAATATTATAATTTTTGTCTGGAAAATGGGCCAAGTATAGCATTTACCTCCTAGAGCTATTCTGGAGACCAGATAAAATACTTGTACAGATCTCAGCTCAGCTCCCAACTCAGGGCTTAAGAACGGTGGAAGGAAGAGTGTGTAGGTTATGGAAGGAAGAGGAGGACAGCAGGGGGGCCTGAGCCTGGCACAGCTAGAGGCAGACCTTTCGCCCCTATGCACCAGCATAACTCCCTCGCTTCCCATCCTGATGCTGCCACTTGGCATGTGTGACCCGAACTGCCTCTTTAATTCTCACAGAGAACCCGCAAACAGGCTTATGATATTCATGGTTTACTGCCTCCGTGCTACATCCGCGTGCATGTAAACAACAGCTTGTGCCATTGTCTGATAAATTAAACATCTCTCTTTCCCAGGCTTGGTGAGGAATGCCAGGTCCCCAAAGAGGGGTGAGGTTGACTCGCTGCCTTGGCCCCTGAAGAGCCTGAGTGGGGCTCCTGGAGCAAAATGCTCTGGAAGGCACAAGGTAGAAGGTGTGCGGCTACCGCTGGGGGCAGGGAGAGTGTTTACTGGAAGGAACGACAGGAGGTGCCCAAAGTTGGCCACGTACACAAGGCCAGGGAGTTCTCACAGAGGAGACAGAGCATGAGCGCCTCTGTGGCCCAGGCAGGGAGGGTAGTGGTGGGGAGGGGTTGGGGAGAGCACACTCCACACTACTCCAGAGGCTCATGTGTCCCCTTGTGTGACCCCCTGTCCCCACCCCACCACCACCCACTTGTTGAAAGAAGCAGACTTATCAGCACAGCCAGGCCATGTGCTCGCCATGTGAGGTCCTAAGGGAGACCTAATCGCTCTGGGCTTGTTTTTTCATGGGACAGCCTGGTTGAAGGCAGGCAGCAAATCACACCCCTCTCAACAGACCTCAGAGCCCGGAGCCTTTTCCCAGCCAGGCTTCCCAGAGGTCCCTCGACTCAGAAAATGAGCCCAAATGCATCATGAGAACAAAAGGGGGGGCCTTGGATGAACAGACCCACCAGCAAGATGAGTGCTTTCCTACCCACCGAGAATTAGCATCGCCGGGAGAGGCTTCTAAAAAGTACCCAAAGCCCAAACCACTGATGCGCTCCACTCCCTGGAATTGCTGATGTAAGTGATCCCTGGGGAGCCCAGGCTCTGGGATTTTGCAAAAGCTCCCCCTAAGTCTATGGTGCAGCCTGGGCTGGGAACCGCAGACCTGGATAACCCATCCCCGGTCATCAAGACGAAGGTGTTTTTAACTAATGAAGAAGGGAGGAGAGATTCTGGAGAACCAGACCTGAGGCGGTCCTCGGGGCCCAGGCAGGCTGGACACAGGATGCTGATCCTGACTCCCCTTCCCACCAATGCAGATGGAACACTGCCATGGGGCCGCTGATGACTGCTGCCAGGAGAGCTAGCGTGAGGGGGAGGAGGCAGTGTAATCTGTCCTTCCGTCTCTGTGCACTGGAACTAGGGGAGCAGACAAGGGAGGGGTAGGTTCTGTCTAGAAAGGAGAGGAGGCCTTCTGGAGGCAGGAGACTGGAGCTGAGGCTTTGAAGGATGTATACAAGTTTACCAGGGAAAAGGCAGAGACAGAACAAGGTTTCCAAGCATGTACTTCAGAGCATCTAGCCTGGGGCTGCCCCTGCTAACTCAGCACTCCTGGGACTCCCTGTGTGCCCAGCTGTGAGCCAGGCTTTGCTGGTGTGTGGGAGGTGGTGCCCACAGGAGGGCAGGGCCCTGCCAGTAAGATGTACAAAGAGGCTGGTTCAAAGGAAATGTAATGATTGCTCCATACATAGGAAATTCCTAGTGGAGGTTCCTTGCAGGCCTGTTATCACAGGAGGCTGCCTGGAAGAGGTGGGTCTGGAGACATGTGCAGGCAGATGGAGGCAGGTGCCCTCTCAGGGGACTGAAGTGAATCTGGTAGGCCTGCATATGTGATGACCCGGCACTTGGCATGGCCAGCGTGTGGGCAGGGCAGGGAGGCCCCTGTGATGGAGGGACAGGGCTGTGGCTGGGCCAGGTTGGCTGACTGGACTCATTCTGAATTTTTAGGGTTAAAGAAAACATTTTATTTTTACCCCAGCCTGGGTTATACTCATGTCTATACCAGTGCAATCATAAAATATACTTTTTACTATGTTTTTATGGAGGAAGGAGCCAACCAAGGCAAACATGCCGAGGGCCCAGGAGATTCGCAATGGGGCCCTGGGGCACCCGCTCCGCTGGGATTCTAAGCCCATGGGTGGTCCCCTGAGCCCTACCTTTGGTTAGCTGTGTGGTTTGGGGCTAGTGACCAATCCTCTTTGAATCTCAGTTTCCCCTTCTGAAACCAGGGAGCAATAAACCCATCTCAGGGTGGCACCCTGCAGGGGGTGCTGTGGGCCTGGGACTGCGGAGAGTGGGCCCCCGGGAGTGTGCAGCATGGCAGAAAGCCCACAGGAGCGAGGAGGACACCAAATGGAGGCGTGAAACCGCTTTTTGAAAGAGCAGCTAAGTGAGATCATTTAGACAAAGACAAATACCATTTGATTTCACTTATATGTAGAATCTAAACAAACAAACAATGAACAAACAAAGCAAATCTGAAACAGACTCCCCAATACAGGATACAGAGAACAGACTGATGGCTGTCAGCAGAGCTGGGGAGTGGGGGGCGGGAGGGGACTGCCGGTGATGATACAAACATTTTACCTGGATGTCATGCACAGCCAGGGTGTATAGTCAATGACATCGTGACAGCCTCGCCGGTGGCAGAGGGTCACTAGACTTGATGCAATGACCACATCACACCAGATACAAATGTCCTGAAGGTACTGCAGTATTGTCTGTCGGCGACATGTTAATTAGCGCCATGAGGAGAGCCTCGTCTGTGCACTTGGGGAAGGGATTGGAACCCAGCTCAGCCCTGCTGCTCCTTCCCCTGCACCTCCACCCAGTCTTCCCAGAGAACAAAGAGGACCTCCTGGATGCCAGTACTGATAACACTCAGAGCACACCATACACCGCACGTGCACACCTCCCGGGCTCACGCCACCCCACCAGCCCCAAGGCCATGATGTGGAGCCCCAGCCCTTGCCCATGCACGTGGCTCTGCTTCAGGCTGCTTCTGCCTGTGGCTGGTGGGTGGCCAGCTGTGCTTGTCTGGGGTGCTGAGCAGAATCCTAGTTTCTTCCCTCACTTGCCCTCCAGGGACCCTGCTAGGCTCCCATCCTGGTCTTCTCCCTGCCATGTTCTTCTGGTCCTGCTGCCATCTCTGCACAGGACAGTGACAGTAGTCAGAAGGCTGCCTCACAGTCTCAGCCCTGTGCCGGGGTCCCCAGCCCAGCCGCTGGCTTCCACACCCTCTGGGGGTCATGCAGACCTCTGCTTCTCCTGCATGTGTCAGTGCACGCTCTTTTCATGCATGAAGCTCCAGGCTCCAAACCCCTGGAGTGAGAAGGGAGCTGGACTGCCTCCACGCACCCCCCCCACCCACCCCCCGTGCCTCAGGGTGACTGCTGTGGTGCTCTGCTCTTCCTCCTCCAAGACCCGGAGAACACAGGCGCCCCTAGCTTCCTCTTCCCTTTTTGGAAGCAGAAGCTGTGACCAAAAGAGTGTGTAATGGGTTGAATAGTGTCCCCCAAAAGCCAAGTGCACCCAGAACCCCAGACTATGACCTTATTTGGAGTAAGGATTTCGAGATGAAATTATCCTATGTTAAGCTTGGCCCCAATCCCAAGGTGGGTGTCCTCCTAAGAGAGAAATAAAGCATCATTTCTTCACGTCTCATGCGGCACACAGGCCGAGAAGACGGCCATGTGACAGAGGCGGGATCTGGAGTGATGCAGCCACGGGAGCGAGGGGCGAGGGGTGGATTCTTTCCTGCCGTCTTTGGAGGGAGCGCGCTGCCTGCATACACCCGGTTTCAGACTCGAAATGACCAACAAGACCATCTGGCATTTACCAAGCTCCTGTTGTGTGTGTGCCTAGGACTAGCTGGTTGTCTGCATCCCCGTGAGCTCAAAGATCATGTGTGAGAAACCGTGTGTGACAGTGATCAAGGGCACGGCAGATCCAGGCAGCCACGGTCTAGTTCCATATCCCTGGGCAGGTGACTTAATCTCTCTGTGCCTCAGTTTCCTCATCTTCTGGGCTGTCATGAGATTAAACAAATTGGCAAGCCCTGGTACCCTGCGAGGGCTCACCATCACCGCTTCCCCATGGCTCTGGGGGACAGGAAGGGGGTGGGGAATGGAGGCCCAAGTGGGATGCACCACTTATCCCACGCAGTTAGCAGATGGCTGGGCTGGATTTGTACCCCGGTCTTCCTGCCTTTGAGGCAGAGTCACTTTACAGTTTGACACACCATCTCCCTTCCGGGAGTTCCCCAGACACTTGGCACTTATGCCGAGAGGAAGCATGGTGTTACTTGAGATGCTTCATGGGTCTTCTCCCCGAAGGGTGGCAGCCAGGGGCTGATTGTCACTTCATAACCATCACTCCTGGCCACCACCTGGCAGAGAGGAGCCCTGAGCTGGGCTGGAGCCCAGAGATTGGCTTTGATGAAGAGAAATAAGGGAGAGGTGAGGACTGAAGGCATGAACTCATAGATGAGATGGGAGGAAGGGAGGAAGGGACGCAGAGGGGCAGGGACCGGCTAGGTGTGTGCTGTGTGTCCTCTGATGGCACAGAGAGCATCTCTGTCCCAGCACCTCACCCAATGGGATCCTCTCCTGTAGCAACCTGACAAACAGATGCTTAAGAATCTTCTGGGGAGGCAGCCAGGAGTGAATGAAAGGTGTGGGAAGACAGGAATAACAGTCCTGGAAAGTTGAGAGCCAATGAGAGCCAATAGTGTCCCCCAAAAGCCAAGTGCACCCAGAACTCCAGAATATGACTTTATTTGGAGCAAGGACTTCGAGATGAAATCATCCTACATTAAGCTTGGCCCTAATCCCAAGGTGGGTGTCCTCCTAAGAGAGAAGTAAAGCATCATTTTTTTACACTTTATTTTATGGGAAATGGCATGTCTCTTGCCTGCCAGCCTGCCAGGGTACCTGCAGGTCAGGGGGAAGCCACAAACAGGGATATCTGAGAGGGAAGACACTACCATGGGACACATCCAGGCCTCCCACAGGATCTCCCTGTGCCCATGGGGTGCAGTATCTCAGATGATGTGTAACAGCCCCAGTGTCAGCAGGAGGGAGATCAAGTGCATGGGGCTGCCAGGCCTGAGGGACAGGCTGTGGTTCACAGAGCAGGTGCGCTGGAAGCTGTCTGAGGACCAGGGGGCACTTCCAGGCATTTTCCAAAGGTCATTTAGAAGGACCCCCAGAATCCTCATTAGATGACAAACGATCCCAGTGGACCCTCTGCTCCCGTGCTCTGAGGGCCTCCCACTTCTGCTGAGTTGCCGCTTTGGCCAACAGCTTGGGGTCCTCAGATGCCGACCCAGCAGGCAGAAAAGTGAAAGGTTCAGGCAGGCGTGGGGTTGTCCTCATGCCATGAGAATAAATCCTGCGATTTCTGCTTTTCACAGACACCTGCCTGCTAGATTCCTGAATTGGCAGAGTCAACCAGTTGCCCTGGCCTGGAGACACCCATCCAGCCCTGGGGAGGAAAGAGACCAGAGAGAGAACTGAAGGGGCTGGAGGGAGGGCAGGAGTGGCAGATGGGCACTGCAGGGTGGGGAAGCTGTGTTTCTGTATAACCACCCCTGATTTTCTTTGTTCTCTGTGTGTGCTCATATCTTCAAACCCCACGTGTGGGGTGGGTATCTTTCCTGCAACTTGCCAGGTCCTTGTGACCATGCCCACCAGCAGGTGTGATACTTGGGGACATAGGGTCACTAAATAAGTGTGAATAAAAGGGCCTCTCTGCTTCAGGCTATGTGGGCACCCTCTTGTGGGCCTTGCTACAAGCAAGTATATGCTGGCTGAGGGTGTGCCTTTGCGGGACCCTGTTCTTTCCAACCCCATATGCATCAGGGAGTCCAGTGAGCTGCTCTGGCACCTCGATAACAAAGCAGGGACTGGAACCCCGGCCAGCTGCCTCCAGAGCCTGGAATCCACACCACACCAGCTGTCACAGACAACTCGGGTGTGTTAGGGAGAGATGTTAGCAGCCAAGGTAATGCATCCTTAGCAGAGCTTCCGGGACAGTGTCCCTGAGTGATGACAGTCCAGCCTGCTCATTCTTTTGCCGGGAGCCAGACCCACCTTCCAACAGTTTAGATTTGGGGGGAAGTCGTTTGGAGTTGGAACCCCAGACTTGCCTCATGGTGCCCTCCTGCCCTGGTTTCAGTTCTAGATCCACTGAGAAATCCAGGCCTCTGCTTGGTGCCCTCAGATCTTTGTCCTGGCCTTTGTCTGACCACCCTCATACCTGCCCTGCAGACTTGGGTTGTGCAAGTGGGGTTCCCTGACCCTTCTGTCTTTCCTCCTTCTTAGTGATCAGTTCCCACACCCCTATCTGTTAGGCCCAGACCCACTGGACACGTTCTGGTTTGTCAAAATCATTCTCAGACTGCTGTAGTTCCTCAGGCGTGGGCAGGTGTAATCCTGTCACTCCTGGTCACTCAGCCTCATCTGCAGGGTGATGGGTTGGGTCAGGTGGCTCCTACACTATGTCCAGCTCTGACATACCAGGTGGTATCCGGGGTGCAACCCCCAACCCGTGCTGGTCCTGTCTCTGTCCTTCACACTCCACTGCACCCCCATGCTCCCAGCAGGTGGGCTCCAGACCAGGAAGAGGATGGCTCTGGGGTGACAAATCTGTAAGGCAGGTGGACACAGGCTGGCAGGGACCTAGCTGCAAGTGGACAACTAACTCCCAGAGTTTATAAAAGAGATGAGTGCAGGGACTGTTTGCAGTAAGAGGCATGGGAAGGGGAGGTAGAGCAAAGGGGGCTGTGCCCTCCCAGGTGCACTACAAGGCAGGAAGCAGTTATGGGACTTTCCCTAGGACAGCAGAGAGGAGGCAGAGGCAGCACTGGGAGCTGCAGCCAGGGAGAGATCAGGAAGCAGATGCCATGTCAGGGCGGTGGGAGAAATGCCCTGCCCTCTCCTCCAGCCAGTCCTCCAGTGTCCTGGGGTGCTGCCCAGTGACCAAGCCCCAGAAAACCTGAAGGATAGGGGTGGGAGAGCCTGAGACATGCAGTCACTGGGGCTCCACTCCCAGGGGGCAGAGCAGAGCAGAGGATGGATTGAAGACAAAGTAGACTCCTGGAGAGTCAACCACAGCACATTGAAGATGGTGCTTGTGTCCTTTTCCTGGGGCTAGGGTAACACATTCCCTCACACTGGGTGGCTTGGGACAGCAGAGGTTTGGAGGCCAGAAGGCTGAAACCAAGATGCCCCGCTTGAGGGGAGAACTCTCTGCCTCTCGGGCTTCTGTGGCTCTGGGCGTTCTTTGGATTGTGGCAGCGTCACTCCCATCTCTACCTCTGTCTTCACTGGGTAGCTCCCCGGCATCTCTGTATCCTCTCCTCTTCATCTTACAAGGACATGTGTCCCTGTAATTTGGAGCCACCCAAATGGTCATCTCAGCTGAGCTCCTGTCCCTCCTCAATGTCCCCTACACATGGCACCTGAGCACACTTGAACACTGGCCAGGAAGGAAGGTAGACTGACAGTCTGTCCCTTTTACAGGTGAAACCAGGCAGGGAGTGCACCTAGGAGGACAAGGAAGCAGTGCAGTGGGAAGGGAGCAGGGGGTGCTGTCCTGTGCCATGTCCCCACCCCGCCACAGACACTTTGTCCACTCCTCCATCAGTATTATGTTCACTGTATAATTTTTCCTCTTTGAATTCTGGTTTAATATCACATCTCATTGGTCTCATATGACCCATTTTTTCATTTGAGTATTTAATTAGTTTTCTTTATTAATGGAAGTACAAATTCAGTAGGTACAAATTCACCACCCACAAAACAGCTTGACTATAACATACATGTGAGTTCAGTCCCACCTCATTCCCCACCCCAACCCCAAATCTGCATCCCCATCCCTGGATCCTGGCTGTATCCCTTTGTGGGAAAAGGGGTTTTACTGCATGCTTTTCTCGCTATGTTTTCTTTCTTAAATTATGAGGCATGCAGGAAGGTATAAAAATACTGCACTGATACTTGCCTCGCTGTTTTAAATATAGTGAATCAGGTTTGAGTGCCTCCTTTGGGGCTGGACTCAGAGCTGCACACAGGTTGCAGAGAAGGCCAAGGCAAGCCCTGTAGCCAGAGAGGCTAGAACAGAGAGAGGGCATCAGCAGACCTCTGGTGGGGGCGGGGGGCAAGGAAGAGCAAGGGGGTGAGGACTTGTTAACCTATCCATTTACAATACTGGACTGCGAATTTCTAGAAGGCAGAGGCCAAATTTTAAAAGTTTCATCTCTGAACCCCCACTACCTGGCTCAGAGCAAGTGCTCAGTAAACATTTCTGGAATTAATGACAGAAGAGTTTTTGGACTAGACAGGAAATACCATTCTAGTTCAAGAGGGCCTGTGGCCTACTAAGAAAGTCACGAGCAGGGTCTGGGTTTGCAAGGCAGCCTTCTGCAAGTGGACTGATCCAGGTGACTCATTCCCTATTTCACCCAGTTTATGCCTCTCCGTGCTGTGCTTCCGTGCGCTGTGCTGTGACACGTACTTGCTCTCCATCTCCTCTCACTAGGGACTCCCTAAGACCAGGTTTTGGGGTTCTGAGGTCAGGGGCTGAGTGCCCTGGCTCAGAGTTACAGATTCCTGAGCAGTTTACCTTTATTAGAGTGGGGGCTGCCTGTGGCAGGGGTGAGGCCCTTTCCACCCTGGTAGGAGAGACCACAAGTCAGGTCTGACTCCCCTTTCAGACTGGGGCATCCTGAGGTTCAGGTGTCTCACACGATGGCTCTTCCTGAAATCAGAGGCTGTTTTCCTCCTTCTACTAGGAGGCTTTTAAGACAGAGCTGCATCTCCATGGGACCAGAAAGTCCAGGAGGCTGGGCTGGTGTTTCTCCCATCGGAACCTCCTGCGGTCAGAGCTGTCTCCTCACCTTTATGCAAAGGGATCACTCTTTCCCGTGTGCTTCTGGGGAGAGGAGCCAGCAGCTACCTGCCTCTTGCCCCTGAGATGTCCTTGATCACTGCCCGACCTCTCTGAGATGTCTCTGCTTTCTCTTCTTACTCCCCAACCTGGAGAAAACTCATCTGCAAAATTCCTGTTGCATCGTTCTGGACTTGGCCAAAAGTCACTTACTATGGCCCCCAGACACTGTCTCCCAGACACTATCTCCCAGACACTGTGTCTCCAGGTCTGAGCAGCTGAGCTGTGAGGGTGGCCTGACTTCAGGAGGGTTGTTATCACAGAAGATGTCATCTCCCTAATCCAGGTCTTGATTCTGGCTCAGAGTCTGCTGCAGTGTCTGAAGCTGAGTCTGGCCTCTGGGGACATAGGCAAATGTGCCTGCCCCCAAATGAGATCTGGAGGGAGCTCTCCCCTCAGCTCACCAATGATATCCAAGAAAGAGCATCAGGGTCGTAGGAAGAGAGCAGAGGAGAGAGGGAGATGGCCTACACACACCACACCAACAACAACACCTTCATCATCAACATCATCATCATCATCTCATTCAAATTTCCAAATACTGAGATAAATACAACACATGTTGTCTTTATTTTACAAATGAGTAATTAAGGGGAGAGAGAAGTGGCTTGCCTGGGTGATGTGAGTAGGCAGTATAGCAGAAGTGTGTTGTGTACACTCTTCCTGTAAATCTCATGCTATGTCCAGTCCAAGACCCGTGGCTTTGCCTTCTAGAGGGAATGGTCCTCATAGGTTCTTGAGTGGGATCATCTCCACTGTGTCCACATCACCTCATGGCTTCCTATTCTGCTGATACAGGGTTCTGTTGGTGGGTGGCCAATTGGTGTCTTTCAGGTAGTGTCCTGCCCCTCTGTGACATCAGGGGCTCCTTAAAGACAAGCCTGAGACTCTACCCAATGCAGAGCTGTGTTCCCCCACTGAGGCCCTTCCCTAGAGAGGGGTAAATTGAAGAAGGACACCTGACTACACTGGGAAGACCTTTACTTGGTGTATTTATAGGCTCTGATTTGGCCTTGCTGCCTGTTCCCTAGGGTGGTCTGGTAATCTTGTCTTAAGCTCATAAAACCTCCAAATTTGAAATTTTAATGGGCCTACAAAGGCCATCCCATTTATTATAGTTCCACTCAAGATTGGTTATGGGGGAGCTAATTTCTTAACATTTCTGGCGCATCCACTCTAACCCAATAAGCTCCAATGCCAGAGAAAACCTTTAGGAGAGTTATAGATTTTTGGAATAGGAAGCCATAAGTGTGCATGGTGTTGACCTTAAATAAATAGCCAGCAAACTGGGCTTATTCAGGAACAACAAAGAGTTGCAATTTGGGACATACAGTCTAATGGCAAACCTTGAGTAAATTAAGAGAAACAAAGAAGAGGACCTCTCTGCATGGACTTGAGAGGGGCTGTTGTAAGGAGTCCATTGGAGGACACGGAAAGTTTGAAGTATAGTGACATTTCATTGGTTTGATATATAGTAGTCTCCCATTGGCTGAGCTGTTACTGGGCAAGAAGGAATCTTTTCTTCCTCTTGCTGAGATAGTAAAATGGTATTTCTTCCAGTCCCAGATGCAAGGTATTTCTTTCTATCCCCGATGGGGTCAGTAGTGTCTGTTGAGTGATACGTGCATGCAGATTCTCTCTTGTAGCTTCTAAACTCTATTTTTAATTGACATTTCTGTTTATTAATTTTCACAATGGGAATGATGAGCAATAAGGGGATATGGGTGACTCACCAACAGCATCTGCTACAATTAATTAATCTATTTATCAAAAACTTGAATGTCTGGTTTGATCGAGCCTCTTTACCAGGTTCTAGTGTAAGAATGATGAAATAGATGCCAGTCCTTGCTCTGGAGGTTTCGCAGCCGTGGTCAGATGAGTGTAGCCACAGACCAGGGTCTGGGAAGGGGATAAGGGGTAATCAGAGAAGGCATCCTGCATTGCTACAGACTAAATTAATACTGCAGAACACTTAGGTGTTGGCCAGACCACAAGGGTAGTCATTGTTCCAGATGGAAGAGATGGTATGAGAAGCACACCTGGACAAGAAAGGGTGTGATGTGTGTAGGCAGCATGGAGTGGAATGAGTAGCCTGGCTTTGAACACTGGGCAGGGAAGGGTGGGATTTTTCTGGAGAACTGGGCCAGGGTATAGTCGTGGGGCACTAGCATTCATAGGAACAGGTTGGAATATCATCTTGAAGCAAAGGAGAAGCCATTGAAGGTTTTGAGCTGGGAAGGGTTTTAGCCAGATTAACTTGATAGGACCCCTGTCCCTAGTGTGCAAATTGGTATGCGTTAGTGAGACTAGAAGCAGGGGAGATAAGGGAGCAACTATCACAGTAGTCCAGGGAGAGAAGAAGGGTCTCTGAATTAGGAATGTGGTTGCAGAAACAGAAAGGCATCAGCCTGTGTTCTAAGGCCAACTCTGTTTATAGTAAAATACTATTGTGTTACTAAGAACAAGAATGACTTAGAATTTAAAAAAGTTGGACAACAGAAATTTACTTTCATCTTACATAAAAGTCAAGTTGGGCATTTTGGGCTCCTCTCTCTTCTGGCCAGCTGGGTATGGCCTCCCTTCCCAAATTTAATTCATTATCCAAGATGGCCAGCGCAGCGCCACTATCACATGCACATTCTGGCCAGCAGGAAGAGCCCAGTCCTTCCTGTAAGGACACTTCCCAGAAATTGCCCATTTCTTTGCCACTTTCACCTCATTGGCCAGGCATAGTCACATGGCCAAACCTAGTTGCAAGATGGGCTGGAAAATTGTGTCTTCCTTCTAGAAGCCACATGCCCAGCCACAATTCTATTCTACAGGACAAGGGCACAATGAGCCCTGTAGGCAACGTGGTGTGATGAGCTAATGGTGGACCTGTGCATTGTGGCCAGAAAGACCTGGCTTCTTTCATTCCTTGTTACTTTGGGCACCTCCTCTGAGCATTTGTCCCTTCATCCATAAACAGAGATGTAGAATTCTGGTGTGATAATGGACATAAAGTAATTTATACATTGTAAAGTGGTGTCACTTGTGAGGTATCATTGTGGTGGTGTTCATTATGGTCCCACTGATGAGTTGGAATTGCTTAACAAGGACTAAATGAGATGCACAGATGTCAGTAAAAAGCACGAGATAGAAGAGGGAAGAGTAAGGTAAAATGACAGGGCTTTAACAGACAGAGAGGGCTTGGAAAAGGGAGACTGTGGACCAAGTACTCAGGGAAACTGGCTGTCCTGGCATGTTATATATGTGTCTCTAGAGGAGACTTCTTCAGCCAAAGCCCAGGAGTGGTACCTGGAACTCTGCACAAGAGTAAGGAGGAATTTCAATAGCTTATCTTGTAACCCATGCACTCCTGCCAGCAGCTCTCCTGGGACTCTCCTCCATCTGCCTGAGCCCTCCTTTTTCTTCTCTCCTTGGACCAAGACAGGGGTAAGAACCCAACACAGGGCAACTATCCCAGATTTATTGCTTGGGCCCTGTTCCTCCCTTCCTTGGCAAATGAAGTTATTTCTTGTTTTAGCCGAGATACCCTTATTCTTTACAGTAATTATTGCTCTATCAGTAAACAGAAAGGTTTAATTTCACAGGGGTATGTGCAAATTGCATGTTTTGCATTTGCTCAGCCTTAATCAATACTGTAATAGAATTAAGAGGTCCCAGCAAGACTTGTGATCTTGCTCAAGCTAATAAGAAATAAGCCTTACATAACCACAACAAGATCTTAACTAACACACTTGTAGATAGCTGGTGACCACATTTTTTCTGCCTCATACCAAATTTTCTCTAGCTTACCCAGGTGTTGACTGAAGTAATGTATTTTTTGTTTTGTTTTAGAGGCAGGGACAGTCTATGGTTGCTACCATAGTGGAAGGTTTTGTGTATTCTTCCATGTCACCAGACACATGAAATGTCAACCCTAGCCTGCTAATCAGTAATTTTCACTCCCAATCCTGCTTTATTTTTCGGCTCAGCACTTACCACCTTCTATTACATTGTTTATTGGTTTATCTCATGTATTTTCTGTCTCCCCAAACTAGAATGTAGACTCTGAAGGCAGAATTTTTTTTCATCTGATTTATTTACTGCTATATTCCCAGAGCGTAGAAAAGTGTCTGGCATGTGGTCAAAATTCAACTAATTATTTGCTACAGGAAGGAATAAAATCACCTGATACAATGGTTGTACTATAGTTTTAGTAATTTCTAACATCATTTTTTGGCTCTAAAATTCTGTGTTTCCAGATGTTTGCTAAATAGTTTATGCTTCCTGAATGCCTGGCTGGTTGATTAAATAAATGGGCCAATCAAATGTTACATTACAATGATGGAAAGTAATGTCACACCATCCAATAGCCCAGTCCCCTCTTTCCTAGCAGTTCCACAGACCTAGCTGGCCAGAAGGAAGAAGGCATGGAGAACAAGCATATATCCTCTGCCCTTATCTCTCCAGCACACAGCCAATTTTTAAAATAGCATTTAATGACCATTGCATAAAGATGCCACTGCATCAGCGTTGTCCCCAAGCAGCTGGAAGACTACGACGTCCCCTTGTCTTTCTGTGGAGAGCAGACTCAGGGACCACAGAGGGGCTTCCAGGGCCAATTTACCTATTTCATTTCTCACCTAACTCCCTGAATAGGGTATACTGCTAAATACACCCTCTCCGTTATTGGCCTCTCCTATGGTAATGCACTTGCTACATGAGTCAGACAATTAGAGGTAATTGGGATAATCGGCATTTATTAAGGCAATTTGAATTTCTACAGCAGGCAGCACAGAACTCATCACCCAGCTTGGGAATGGGCTCTTTTATTCTGGACTGAATTGGCTCTCCATTCTCACACACATTTTAGAGCCCAACTGGTTTGCCCTTCCTTTGCTCCCTGGAGGTGCTTAGGGCTGCCTTAGGTGTGAGTCACACCAACCAATCAGAAGAGAGTATGCAGATTAGGGTCTGGGAACCAGGACTGCATCTCTTTCACCATCTGGGGCCTAGGGAACTGGGGTGGAATCTACCACTGGAAGGAGCTCTGGGTCTGTGACCAGACCCCTGATTTTTCACTACATTGATCAGATATTTGATTTAATTAACAGAATTGTTTCACTATCTCAGCTGAGTAACTCATAGCTCAAGCCTGCTGTTGATAGAGACCTACACAAGGGAGCCCACGCAGGAGCCCACACAGGCTTTAAAAGTGGCGCATGCTCCTGTTCAACTTCTCTGCTTTGGACACTTTCCCATGTGCCCAGCTTCTCAGGCACTCACTTGTCCATCTCATGAATGAGAGCAGTGCAGGAACTGTAACTGTTAGCTCTCCACTGCAGCTCCCAAGATTGGAATCTCTTCTCCACCAGTTGTTAGCTGACCATGAGTTTTTTACCCTCATTGTGCTGCAGTTTCCTCATCAATAAAGTACCTGACTCATAGGATTGAGATAAGAATCAAGTGAGATCATGTCTCTGAGACCCTTAGCAAATGCTGTAGACAAACCTTGATGTGCTCAATTTTAAGGTCCTCTCTCCAGCCACTCCACAGTCTTCATTATGCATCTTCACCAAACCATATACGAAGTCCATAGCACCACAAGTCCCCAAATAAGTTCAGATAAAAGGCCTTAACAGTTTGGGGAAAGAGTAATTAATCTGATGGTAGTAGACATGCAGGCTTTTTGAGGGGAGGAGTTTCCCTTTGTTCTGGACTCTGAGAGACTGGTAAGATGGAGAAGTGAAATGTAGACCATTAGGAAGAAGGAAAGGGTGGATGTGCATGAAGAGAAGTTCATAGCAAAGGGCACATTTTGTATCTGTACCTAAACTATCTCTATCCT
Source organism: Antrozous pallidus (assembly GCA_027563665.1). Taxonomy (NCBI): domain Eukaryota; kingdom Metazoa; phylum Chordata; class Mammalia; order Chiroptera; family Vespertilionidae; genus Antrozous; species Antrozous pallidus. Next base: position 11,041,108 of record CM050517.1, on the reverse strand, counting down.
ATATAATAAAAGCCTAACACTCTAAGTATCCAGTTGTCCAGTTGTCTATTCAACCAATCAAAGTGTAATATGCTAATGATATTCTAAGGCCGCTCAACTGCCCACTATGATGTGCACTGACCACCAGAGGGCAGATGATCTGATGGGTAGGTTAGCTTGCTATTGGGGTCCGGCCAATCAAGACTGAGCAAGACAAGTTGGAGATGCCCTCCTGCGGTCCCTCCCTGGCTGGCCAACCTCCTGTGTCCCTCCTCAGCCCTGATCGTGCACTGGTGGGGTCTCTCAGCCTGGCATGTGCCCTCTCACAATCTGGGACCCCTGGGGGGATGTTGGAGAGCCATTTGCAACCAGATCCCACAGACCAGGCCAAGGGACCTCATTGGTGCACGAATTCATGCACTATGCCTCTGGTTTACATATAAAGACAGTTTACAGTCTAACTGCAACCTACAAGGGAGTTATACATTACATACAGCATCTCCTTAAGTTATTCCATCACCCCCTGGGCATAGAGACCAGGGGAACCTGTCATCCCCTTCACTGACAGCTTCTCTGGTACAAGATTTTACTCCTATGACTATCATAGATTTTGTGCACTTTGTTGATAATGTGGTGATCAAGGTAGAAGACAATTTCCTTGGATTATTGGGGAAAATAAGGAGTATTAAATGGTGGTAGCAATAGATTGGTAGACTCTTATGACTTTCAGCCTGTCTGCCCAGGACAGGGACCTGGTTTAACTTCCTAGGAAAGACAGAGATCATTAGCCAGACTTACAATCAGGAAAGATTGCTTTTGTTGCTGTGGGTCCTTCAGGTTCTTGGGAAGAATATGTGAAATAAACTAAGACATTTGCAGCAGCATCTTTTTATCCAGTGTATTAATTAGGATAAAGGTGAAATTTTTATAACAGCACCTCAAAAGAGATTAATTTAAATAAGATGAGAGTGTACTTTACTTTCACATAGCAGGCTACCTAGTCAGGCTGTTGGGGCAGCTGTGATTGACAGTCATTCAGACCCAGGTTCCTTCTATCTTGTGGTTCCATACTCCTCTTGGGTGTTGTGTTTATCTGCATGGTTGGAGCTGTATGGCTGGAACATCTGCTTGCCAACAGATGGGAACTGATAAGAGAAGCTGAGCATAAGGGCCCACCCCAGCATGAAGACTGGCAGGTTTTTTCCACATGTTATTGAAGAGAAGACAGGCTCGGTGAAGTTAAATGATGTGCTAGCTACAAAAAGCTAGTTTTGGTTTAGTAACAAGCAGCCCCCAATCTTAGTACCATAACACAACAAAGGTTTACTTCTCACCCACACTAAATCCACTGGGGGACTATTCAGGGCAACTGTCCTCCGTATCATCCTCAAAGATCCAGGCTAATAATACACTGTCTTCCTGTAGCTTCACCATCTGGAACATGTAGGCTCCTGGGTCCTCATGTCAAGGCAAGAGAGAGACTGGATAATCACGTCCGGCTATGACACACATTGTCTGCTCACACTCCATAGGCCAGACAGAGTCACAGAGCTCACAACCCAGCAAGGGGCTGACAAGTGTTGTCTGGAAGGGGCAGAGGGGAGAGCTGGATATCTAGATATCAACACAAATGTTTTGCTCAAGATCCATGGCAAATCATGGCAACTTAAGCTTTTTAAAGAGGTTCCTCATTTCTGATGTTACCCGAGACTGACAATAAGGCAAGCTCCACCTCCTTCTTCCCAGGAATACCAACAAATATGTACTTATGTGACTGATATGATAGTCATTCTGGGGAGTTGAAGGTTAATCTCATATCCAGAACCTCCTTGTGAGATGCTGGGCTTTCCTCCAGAGTAGGCAGCTTCTTATATCTGAAGGCTCCAAACCCACATAATTAGTATCCCTCCTTTGGATTCAGGTTGTGGGAAAACCCTCTTAAAATGCACACTTTCTCTTGGCTTGGAGACAGAAATGTACAGCCATCATTACTCATTCATGCATCCATATGGCAATGGTATTCTTAGTGGGAAGAAACTGGGAATTAGAACATGTCCATTTCAATAGAAGAAAAGGAGGAGGAGAGGAAAAAGGAAAGGGTGGTAGGAGATTCAGAGGGGAGAGTATGGGATGGCTGGAGGGAAGAGTTTGGGATGGCTACCACCATTTAATACTCCTTAGTTTTCACAGAGTAAAAAGCTGAAGAGCTGTATGGTCGACCTGTTATGGGTTAGAGAAAAGTGTGTGGGGGGTGAAGGGAATCCTGGAATGCCATTTTCCCCAGGTGACAAAATTACTATAAGTATGAGTAAGGCTGCTTTTGAGGCTTATTTTTGTGGCTTTGATCCCAGGAGCAGCTGCTCCTCTTTCATCCTTCTCTTTTCTGTCCTTCATTGAAGGAAGCCATGAGCCTTAGGTCTGGGTCCTGGACACTGAATAGCTGTAATGGTGGAGAAGTTTGGATGATCTGTTTTTATTTATTTGTAAAGTAGAGATAAAAAAAATGATTCTCTGCAGGGTTGTTGGAGAATCAAACATACCAATAAATATACGAGTTTTGTTCATTATAAAGGAAGAAGGCCTTACTATTGTATCGTCATCATCCCCATCATTATCATCACATCAACATCATCACCATCATCACCATCATCATCATCATCATCATCATCATCATAATTATTTTATTCCACACTGAGAACACAAGATACAGTGATAGCAGCAATTACAAGTATCTGGAGTGGCTACAGAATCAGGCTATTTCCAACTTAGGAAACAAATCTTGTTGGCATATCTAGGTCTAGTTTCTCTCAGTCTCTCTTTCCTAGACCCACTTCTCCATAATGCAGTGTCTTTTTCCTCTGGCTTTCTGTGCAGTGAACTGCCTTCTCCTTTGAGTCTGAAGTGAATTTGCACTTCTGGACACCTGTATTAGTTTTATATTGCTGCATAATAAACTACCACAGACATTGTGGCTTAAAACAACACAGCTGTATTGCCTCACTGCTTCTGTTGATTCTTTGCTCGGTGTCTCATATGGCTGAAATCAAGGCATCTGTATCTGGAGGCTCATCTATGGAAATATCTACTCCTCAGCTCTCAGAATGTTGGCAGAATTTAGCTCCTTGTGGATGTAGGACTGAGGCCCTGCTCCCTTGTTTGTTGTCACCTAGGGGGGTCTTAACGCTAGAGACAGTAACCTATTCTTTTCTAGATGGCCCTCTCTACACATGGTTGTTTTCTTTTCCAAGGCTAAGAGGAAAACTCATTCTTTGATTTTAGGAAAGGCTAAGTCCCTTTTAAAGGCCTGATTAAGTCAGTCATTTTGATGAACTCAAAGTCTTCCTCATTAATCTCCCTTTTGATTAACTCAAAACCTTCCTTAATAACATCTGCAATACTTTCTGCCATATAAAGTAACATAATCACAAGAGTGGTATCCTGTCATATTCACAAATCTCCATGTCATACTTCCGTACACTCAGTGTGAGGGGATTCTACATGGGGTAGGACTCTTGGAGATCATCACAGAATTTTTCCTACCAAGAGGTTTCTTTATCCAAGTATCCAGGAAGTTTCTGTTTCTGATCCTCAGTTCTCTCAGACAAAGCTGAGCTCCAGTTCAGAGGTTGAGTCTCTTCTGGTACCTAAATGTAGAAGACAAAAAGAGGCCTAGAAACAAGTAGAATGTCTGAGCAGTTGTCTTAGCCTGGAGTTCTAGAAATGGGAGGCTGGGGCAGGCATTGAGTATGGATGCATAATTGGGAGGTAAAGGCCCAGGGCAGTGTGAGTGAGGGCAAAGGGGCAAAAGACAGGGAAGGATGGGTAGCCCTATGTGGTCATGTGTCACTGGTTATTGTGATGGCCCCTGCTCCACCAAAGCCACAAGAAGGTAGAGCGCATCAGTGCACCCGCTCAGTCACGCAAAGTTCTCTGGTCAGGTTGTATGAGAACTCATGTCCTGGAGGGAAGAAGAAATGAAGCTGTCTGCCTGGATTCCTCCTCTCTCTTATATTCCATTGGCCATAGTTTGACCAAGTTAATTGCCCTGCATTTCCAGGTTGTGTCATTGGCCCCTTTTATGGAGCCGCTCTAGAAGCCAGACCCCATGCCCTGAGAGGTGGAGTCTTATTCCAGGCCATGCTTGTCTGCATGAAAGTGTTCTGCACATTGCTGATGATCTTGGAAGGAAGTGAGGCCAAAAGATTACAGTGTGGTCAGTAGAGGGATGTGAACTCGTCTCCTGGTAAAACAAAGCAACCACACATCAAGCAATTGTAGAAAGGGGCACCAGAGAGCTCCTGCCGTCTGCCATCACCAAATGGAGGACATGGCTCGAAGGCAGGGATAATGGGAATATGGATGAGGTAGAAGAATCTAAATGAATTCATTTATTTAAGATATTCATATTGGCCTTTTTATTATAAAGGTAGTACATTTAAATAAAAAGTGAAAACAGTACAAAAGTGTGCATAATGAAATGAAAATCTTTTATATACTCTCAATTCCCAGTTATGGTTTCCAGAGAAACCACAGTTTTCTGGGTCCTTTCAAAATCTTTCTGCTTTATAAATCAAAGATAGATCCTAGATAGAGGTTGTTTTTATTATTATTTGTGTGTGTGCGTGTCCTTTTCAAGTGTACATGTAGGCTCCTGCGATACAGTAGGTTTTGACATATTCCGGTATGGTGTAGGTGAACATTAAAGCTACATACAGTCCTTGGCTATTGTAAATAATGCTGCAATGAATTCCTTTTATCTTTATTTTTGTGCATATGCATAAGTATCTGTGTAGAATATCTTCCTAAATGTGGAACAGTGGGTGTTATTTAAATTGCTGTAGATATTGCCAAAGTGTCTTCCAACAAATCTGTCCTAATTTGTAACACCTCTCTCTCCAACCCCAGTGATATCTGGTTTCTTCTCATTTACCTACAGAACCACCAACAGTGGGTATTACTAGTCTTTACCAACCTCTTAACAAAAAATATTGAAGTGTTTTCATTTGCATTTCCTTAATTATGAGTAAGATTGAGCATTTTAGACATTGAGGGAGCTTTAAAATAATAAAATTTGGACTTTTTACTTGTTCACTGAATCTGTCAGTTTGTCCCCTTGGTCTGGGGCATCACAGCTGCACAGGGAACTCTACTTCAGGAATCCTGGGGTCACTCCTCACAGAACGAGTGGAGCCAAGAAAGAGTCCAACACAAAAGCACACAAGGGACTGAGTGTTAATCCCAAGTGGGAGAGGCTGGGCAGTATTTTGAACCTGTTGAACCATGGACAGGCTGGCTATTTATGGGGACATTTGCTTTGAGTGTCGGCTTGTCTGGGAAAACCTCAGAATCAGTTTGCTGTAGAGGGTAGTCAGTATAGGTGACTTTCTGGTCATGAAACATGCCCTCAGCAAGTCAAAGATCCCATGAGAGGTTTGTGAAACACCCAGTCCTAACCACAATTCCTTTGGAAAAACACTTTTGGGAGAAAAGAGGGGTGTTTGAACCCAGGGGGAAGAAACATCAGAACATCAAAGCCAACTCAAAGAGAGCTCTGTGTATGTTTGGGTGCAGGGAGGGTTGGTCTCCCACTACTGTGGGTGTTATGGTGGGAGTGGCATTGCTGAGTGTGGGGGTTGTGGGTGTGGGGTGATGTTTGTCTTGATGATGCTTCCCTCTTATGTCCATAAGGCTAGAAAGGGTTGGGAAATCATTCATCCATCTCTCCACAGTGGGATGCAGATAAGCTCATTGATGCCAGCCAGTCTGTTTCCCTTTCCCTCAATAGTGCTCCTCATCCTTACTCCCCAATTCTCCTTTTCTCCTCTTGCCATTTCCTTCCAACCTAATGACACAGCCAATGATGTTTCCAGGGTGGCAGGCTTTATAGGACACACAGAGACCACTGCTGGTTGCCTCCTGGAGTGACCTGGAGTCTTCCCCACAGTGGTGATCACATTCCCCATCCCTCTTTCTGTGTCTGGTTTTCTTTCCTGTGATAAGGAAGTATTGAGGGGAAGAATCCTATATAATAAAAATGTAATATGCAAATTGACCAAACAGCAGAACGATTGGTCATTATGACACGTACTTTCTACCAGGGGGCAGATGTTCAATGCAGGAGCTGCCCCCTGGTGGTCAGTGTGCTCCCACAGGGGGAGCACCACTCAGCCAGCAGCTGGGCTCATGGCTGGTGAGCGCAGCGGAGGTAGCAGGAGCCTCTCCCACTTGCACTGCAGGCAGGTGGTAAGGAGTAAGTGGTCCCATACTGTGAGAGCCCTGGACTGCAAAAGGGATGTCTGACTGCTGGCATAGGCCTGATCCCCAGACATAACCCAAGAGGTCCTGGACTGTGAGAGGGCACAGGTCGGGCAGAGGAACACTTCCCCCACCCCAGTGCATGAATCTCGTGCACTGGGCCTCTAGTTATTCCATATTGTTCTCATAATTAGCTTCAGGGCATCTCCCTAACATAGTCAGTGAGTCATTTCTCTCCTCCTTGTGGTCTGTGTGGCTCCTCTCAGAGCTCTGTCACCCACCTGGGACAATGGAACAATCAGGTGGGTCTACTCCCTCAGTTCTTCTAGCTTCTGACAAGGAGAATTCAGTGAGAGCTGCACTTCCACACCACAAACAGGAATGCGCTTCTCTCTCCCCATGTCACTATGTGTTGGGTAATAATTGAGTAAGCTCAGGAATGTCCAATGCTGTAGACAGTGACATTATAATCCTGGCTGGTGCCACCATTTACTAGTGTGGTTTTGAGAGCTGTGGTTAATTCTGGATCATTGTTAGCTTCAGCTTTCCATTGCATCATGGGAGCAAATCAATGGCATAGTTGACCCAGGATGTGGTTGGCCTTGGATGTCTGATGTTGATTCAGAGTCAAAGCCATCATTGTGGCTTTGAGACCTACTGAGATCATGGATGTCAAGCAGCTGGACCTAGAGAAACTCTGATGTGCATTGTCACCTTACACAGCAAACCTGGCCCATCCTTCGCCCTTTGTTTCCAGAAAACATTCACTGGGGAGGTACGATTGGAAACTTTGGGAGTCCTCCCAGAGTCTTCTACTAACTCCTCTGGCCTTTATCCTGTGCCGTTGTTTCTCCTCGTGCAAGAGGGAAGACAATGGTGACCCCAATAATGACTGGGGTGTCCATAGTATCCATTTATTGGAGAAGGTATCCTTGGAAGTGACAAAATGAAGAGATGGCTCCTGGAAGATTGTCCACCAGCATTCTGTGGTGTTCATTCTCATTCCTAATCTGGCAGGGAACGATGATGTGCTTTCTCATCATCTCTACAGCCAGGGTGGCTCACCCCAGGGGCACATCCAACAAGCCCCCCCCCCCCCAACCTTGTACTTTGGGATCTCCTGTAAGGGACCTCTGGCTTCTCCTGGTCACATAGAGCTACATGTGCTACTAGAGAGTGGGAGATAGTATATGATGTTTTGAACATGATCAGGCTTACACAAGGATGTCACTCTGCACTCTGGCTCCTTCTCATAATTGTCAGGACACCAAGATCAACACAGCGCCACTGAATCCTCGTAATGAAATGTCTGCCCTCCCTAACACAGGCATGTGGCCAGGCCAGAGAGATGCTCATTAAGTGAAAGAGCTGGTGATTCAATCACCACAGAGCCAGACATAAGCAGAGGATGCTGCTTCCCCAGGGAAGAGATAGTCTCACCCTCCCTCCCAGTTCTCAGCCTCCTGCCCACCCTCTTGAGCTGGGACTGGTTTAGTCTCCCCATATTAGGCAGTAACACATGTCAGAGGAATCAGTTTGTGCAGGAAGAGCCACATGTAAAGTCTCCAACTTCTCTTCATGGAGCAGATTCACTCACACCAGTAATAGTCCCAGGACCAACAAGGCCTCACATCTCGCCAACTTCTAGGCTAGGGGCTCAACTTTGGGAGAAATCACCTCCGCCTTGAAGAATTTTTTGAAAACTGGCATTCTTCCTAGAAAAAATGCACTATCGCACAAAATTCAGCACAACATTTCAGTAAGTTCACAGACCAGACCCCAGAAACCCTTTCTGTGACAGATTATGTCTTATGTCTTGCTCCTTTAGATGCACTTCCTCCATTTTGGGGAAAATAATGATAGTAAAGCTCACAGTAATGTGGGTAAAGATGCCCGATACTTGCTATCTTTGAGATGAAGGGCACCTTCAACCCACATCTGTGCATGTTCATCCTTCAGGCTTCATGACAAAGTCTCTGAAATATCTCCCTTGCTCTTTTCCCTTCCTCAGTCTGAGACCTCAAAGAACTTCTACACCAAATGATGACAATCATTTTCCTCTTATATTATATGTTTGCACACCTCCTGTCTTCTCTAAAGGGGAGCCTTTCCCAGGAGGTGAGGAGCAGCCATATTTGTTCCTCCACTGGTTGCCCTCAGTGCCTCCTGCAGGGTTCTTGTCTGTAGGGAGTGCTAGTAATATTCTCTGGATGAATAAATCAGTGATGAATGAGTGTCCTCAACTGGGGACTACCCACTGCCCACAGTAGAATGGAGCTGGACATGGACTGATTCTGCATGTGAACTTCCTTACAGACTCCCAGCACAGCTGCATCTCCCCAGCATACTCACGCAGGGACATGAGGAGGCTGTCCCCAAGAAAAGATGCTCCCTCCTCCCTCCCTTGCAATACGCTTGGGAGCCTTTGACATTTAACTCCAGTGCAAATTGTTTATTTTTATCTGAGTTGGAAATACCAACAAATGTCACCTGCCTTCACTTCCCTCTCCTGATATGTGACTTCGATGGGCCAGAAGCCAGCAACACTAATGAGCATCTTAGGTTTCCATGAATTAGCAGGAGTATGCAGAGCTCTGGGTAGGTAGGTGGTGAGTCATTAAGAAAGATGGAACCCTTCCCAAATAAAGGTACACTCTTTCTTTAAGGACATTTCTAGGGTATCACATGCTAAAAATTTACTTATAGCCCATTGGCTAGAAAATAGTCATATGACCACACCTAGGTACAAGGGAGACTGGGAAATGTACTCTTTTTCTGTGTGGCCTTGTGACCAAGTAACACCTGGGGATTCTTGCTGGGGAAGAAGGGGCAAACGGACATTAGAGGACAATCAGGAGGCTCTGTATACTGTCACCTGTTGGAGAAAGAGCACAATGCTGGGTGTCAAGGAATAGCTGGTTGATATAATTGGCTACCCAGCTCTCCAGCCTGAGTTCCCCATTATCCCAACTATGGCAGGAGGTGCCTTGTTTCCTTCCTTTAGCAAAATAGTCTCAGTCCTCCTTCACTGGTCTAGGGATCCTCCAGCCAATTTCTTCAGTTCCTCTGCGCGAGAACTTAAGCCAGAGGCATTCATCTTCCCCGGTTCTGCTTTATGTTCAAATGCAGGAGGCACTTATGTGATGTGAATTAGGAGAAGTGATTATAGCCTCCCAGCCTTGCAGTCTCTTCAAATACCACCCCCACAAGTCAGGGGATAGTGCCCACAATTTCATTAGGGATTCAGCTCCTTAGTTAAGGTGGTACAACATACACACACACACACACACACCTCATATACTCTCAGCCATCACTATCTTAGCTGTTGATTGATTCGATCTTTTTGAGTGTTGTGGCAAGATAAGGGTCCTGAAAGGTTATGGTGGCAAGAAGATTCAGAGATCTCGCTGCCCCTAACCACCCACCTTTGTACATTTGAGGCCTCTGAGACCACACCAGTTAGCTTCAAGCTCACCCTAATCTGCTGACCAGCAGAAAAGTTTTTTCACTCTTCCAGCTGTTGGTTGAGGTGAGGTCTGGAGGGGCATGCTTTCTGGCTAAGTATTAAACCCCCCACCCCGAGGGGGAGGGTACAGGAGAAACAAAGCTCACTGCCTCAGCTGAGCACTGATCCTGCTTCTCCCATCCACTGGGAAGGTGTGAGCCCCTTTCCCAAATCAGCCAGGTTGAGTCCTGAGGCCTCAGACAGTGTGAGTGGAGGACACTCACACTCCCTCACCCACCAGATGGTGTGAAGGACACCACTCAGGAGCCCCACCCTGATCTCTCACCTACTTGTGTTCTAACACAGGGAACACTCCAGCCTTCCACACATCAGGCCGCCCCACCCTGAAACTCGGCGGTGAGCTCGCAT